>CANTUV010000071.1:2400000-3000000 GCA_947685225.1 Garcia nutans
AATTATCAATATTTTCAAATTTATCAGAATTTATTTATTAATTTATAAATTTACCAAGTTTCATATAGTATATACAATATTTATTATGGTTTTATTATACATATGATAACTTTTATAAGTTTATTATGAGTTTAATATAGACTTTTGTAAAATGATTAAAAAATTTCTAATAAAACATATAAAAATATTAAAAAATCAAGTGAGGAGCATAATTTTTCCAAATTAAAGAATTTAACCTGCATTCATGAAATTAATAACTGAAACAACATCACCACCAGCAGAAAATGCTCTTCCATTTCCCTGCTTAGAAAAAGAAAGTGGGAAACATAACTATGAAAAAATAAAATTAAAAATGAAAATTTTATCCTTCTCTTTTACCTCCTTTGTCGTTTAATAGAATTAAATAAAAAATTTATTAAACATAGAAGAATTTTATTTTATTTTATTGTTTTGAAAATTTGAATTTATAATAACATAATAAAAAAAACTAATATGTTCTTAGTTGAATAATATCATAATTGAAAATTTTCGAATTTAAATTTCAATTAATATCAAATTTTATGTTAAAAAAGAATATAACAAAATGAACACTTTCATTCACTTCAAACATAAAAAATAAACTATCAAAAAAATATATAAAAATATAAGATTTTTAATAAATTTCATAAAATTTTATAAAGCTAACTTATTTTAAAAATAGTCTCGTACTGGCAAAGAAAAATTAAACTGAAATTCTTACCAACCCAATCTAAAATTAACTGATCATATTGGTCAATAGAAATAGTTTTAATAAAAATCATTGAAATTTATTGGAACATCTAACATAACTACATATCAAATAATCAATTTGAAAATAAATAAATATAACCTCCATATATTAAACACCAATTAATTGTATTAAACAATTATTTTTCTTGAACAATTAAATTAAAAAAAAATTGATTATTTTTTCAATCAAAATAAAAAATAAATTTATGAAAACAATAAGACATAATATTAGTTCATTAAATTTAAATAATACATGCATATACACCCGACCAATCAAAACTAAATAAAATTAATAGTTTTTAATAAAACTGTTTTATTTTATTTTTAATTGGTTCAAATATATATACATCCGATCTATATAAAAATTTCTCAAACTATGTTATTAAAATATTAGAAAATGTATTTGATCAGAAAGAAATTCAAATAAGAACTCAAGCTTGAAATTATTTAATTTGAGACCATTTTATTTGATTCATTTATCATGGTTAAATATAAAGTATATTTCTTCCTACTTAATTGATTAATTTAGACACCATGAAATTATCACAATATATAACTAATTCCTTATTTCATTTTTTAAAACATTGTTCTAAATACTAAGTTTATCAAATATTTTAAATTAGCAGCAATATATGTAGGTAGATAACAGATAATATTCATATATATATATATCATTATTAAAATTTATTTTTTAATCTTATTAAAAAATCATCCAAAAAAAAGTTAGCACTTGATGTTGATTTGGTATAAATTTAAAAGAATTGGAGAGTTATTGATTGCTGTCGTAAGGACTCAATATCTTTGTAAATATAAATAAATATTATAGTGATGAATTTTATATATGATGATCACTCCGTTAATTGTAATATAAAAATAAATTATCATTTAAAAGATTTACAAAAATAATAAATAATAAATTAAATTTTACTTGTTAGAAAAATCAGCTGTATTTTAAAAAAATTAAGTTATATGTTAATAACTTTATACAATAAATATTAAAATCTCTTACCTTTAAAATGACAAATTTGATAGTTGAATCCATCTCAAAGGCTCTCAAGTTTGTCAACATTTGAGAAATCTAGAAATAAGTGAAAAAGATATTAATTAATTAGTATTCATGGTTAATGCAAATATTTCCAAGCTAATTCATAATTTTATTTTTTTCTTTAAATTAAAATTTAAATATATATGCACAATTATCTTTTTTTTTAATAATATATATATACACAATTACATATCTTTAAATTAAGAGAGGAAAAACATACCATTTCATAACTGAGACTATTTAGCTTGTTTGGTCTGTTCAATATCACCTTTTTTAGAAATGAATCTCCTTCAAATAATACCTAATCCAATTAACATATTACATCACAAAAAGTAAATAAAAATATATAGAATTTGACCAATTATTTTACTTTTTGTAATTAAAAAAAGAAGAAGAGATTTTCGCTTTCAAGAATGAAAATCCAACCAAATATTTTCTAAAAATAAGCAAAACTAAAATGTACCAATTGAATTAAATTAAATTAACAATAAATTTACTAATAATTTAATCAAACTAAACCAACTAGTTATTGTAATATCATATGCTTTATCGCTATTCTCATTCCAAGCAATTCAAGAACGAGAAAAAAAATTAATGATTTACTTTATTATCTGGATTGAAATACTTATAAATAGTATTTTCAATCAAATTGATTAATCCTAAGTATAGCCTAATAATAATAAGGGATTTTTTAAAAAAATATCAAAAAAATACATACTTTTCTTTATTTTTTTTAAAACATATATTTTAAATTTTTAATTTCAAAAATATCTTATTTTCGGAAATATAAATTTAATATACTAAAAATATATAAAAACTGCAGATTTTTAAAAAAAAAGAAAAATAACAATGACAAGTAGTATAATTTTCCCTAATAATAATAGTCATGGAGCTATATCTAGAGCAATAATATTTTTAAAATTTTATAATATTAATTACTTTTATTTGTTTTTTTTAATTTTAAAATGTCAAGATTAATTACTGTATTTGTTTTAATTAAGTTTTTAGTTTTTTTATATATATTCTTTTTCTTATTTCCTTATTTTTCAATTCTAGTAAATTAAAAAAAATTAATCGTAATTAGTTTTATATAACAATGTTATTTTAACATGAAATGATCTGGCCAATTTGAGTTATTATATAATTAAAATCCAAATGAAAAAAAATCCATCAATCTCATTTTTTGCTCCTTTTTTTTCAAATAACATTGTTGCATATATGGACTTTCTTCTTAATTTATATTATTTTCCGGTTATTTTTTTCCTTGGAATTCGAATTTTATTTTAACTATTATATTTCTAATTCTTGAAGAATAAAAGTTAAGATAATTCAAACACATATAAATACAGAGATCAGCTATGATTCCAAATTTTCATTTATGTGCACTATCAACTTGAGTTAATTATAAACAACAGAATATATATGAAATTATTTGAGCATAATAAAAACCCTTTCCTTCCCTGAAGAAATTCTAGCGTGGAAATTAAATCTTTATGCAGATTTTTATCAATTTAGTTTTCTTAAATAAATATAATAGATTAATTTTAATTTAATAATATATATATATATCACTAATTATGAAGATTAAATTTATTCTTGAAGATAAGAGAATGTAATTATGATTACCTGATTAATTTCCCTCTTGAAGGCAGGTTGGAAAGCCATAGATTTTTTTTAAATATATATTTGTTAATATGTTTTTACAAACTAAGAAATTAAGATGTTGAAGTTCTATATATACAATGAGAGTTATAATATATATATATATATATATATATTATATTTATAAGGGTTTGTCCTCTATTATTATTGCGAATATAAAATGAATAGTTTCCACGTGAAACAACATTTGACTATAGCAAACCAATATAAATAAAATATATGTTCAAATTGAGAATAACTAATCATGTTGATTTTTCCCCATTCATCAATAATTTGCTGTTAAAAAATCAGTAAATTAATGAGCTTTTTTCAGCCAATTTGGCCACCTGCTGCCTTTAGTTGCCGACTCTAATTTTATACTGCATAATATAAATAAAAATATTAAAACTCTCTTCTTTTAGTCATAAAATTATAGAAATAATTTTTATCTCACATATATTAAGAAAAATTTAATTATTTAACTAATGAATAAATTTTTTTTCTATAAACAATCTATTTTATCCTTTATTTATACTAAATAACTATTAATTATTATAAATATCAAAAATTAAAATAGTTATTAATTTGAGCAAAGGTGATTAAAATTTAAAAAATAAAAATAATTAAATATAATATTATTGATTATAAAATATTTAAATATGAATATAATAATTGATTTATAATATAATTATAATTTAAATAAAATAATTAGACTATATTTTAGAATAAATAAAAAAAAATATTCTTTTTTTTTTCCGGGACGAATGGAGTACTGAGTAAATTGAGCCGCCTAACTTCGTATTCATTTATACCAAATTTGTGTCGGCAAATGAGTTTTAAGTCTTTAAGATACGCCTTTATTTTAGCACTCAACTTGTATATTTAAAAATGATTTTTATGCTGGAAATGTTTTAAGTCTTTTTTTAGTTTTTTTAAAGTCTTTTTTTAGCTTCTTCAGGTGTCATTTCTGCCATTACCTTAGTCATCTCAAATTTAAAATAAATAAATAATTGACGAGTTGACTTTCAAATAAAAAATTCGTAATGGAGGAACCACGATGTCACACAATTAAAAAAAAGACCATATATATTAATGCATTTTTTTAAAAGCAACATATAGTATAAATGACTGATTAATTTACTCTAATATTATCACATGTTATATTAATTAAATAAAGAAAATAGTTCCTACCTCAAATTGATTTGGATTAAAAAGAGATTTTTTATTTTTCATTAATTTAATTACCCTATTTATAGTTAATTATAATTAATTATGCTTAAAATTATTCTGAGACAATGACACATTTTATCATATTTTTTAAATTTTTATTTGTTTATCAAAAATATTTTAATTATTTTATTATAAACTCATAATAAACACATTATAAACTATATAAAATTTATAAACTTATAATAAATCCATAATAAACTCATTATTAACTAATAAAAATTTAATATTTTGATAAATATTTTATAAATTTTAATATTTTGATAAATAAATTATAAATATAGTAAATTTAAAATTATTTTTAATTTTTTTATATATTTTTTAAAAGCCTAATTATTCTGTTATTTCTTGAGTTTTTAAAAGTAAAGATGGGCAATTTTGAAAATATTCGATTCGGTTAACTGATTATATTAAATTCGGTTCAATTCTGTTAAAAAATTTAGGTCAATTCATTTTTTTTAGTTTGATTGACGACTAACTGGTTTAGTTCGGTCGGTTAACTATTAAATAAAAATTTTAAAAATATATTTATTTATTAATTTTTTGTTTAATTCCTTAATTATATTTAGCAAAATATTTTTTTTATTTTTAATAAATTTTGTTTAATTATTTATTTAAATTACTTTTTATATTAAATATAATTTTTTATTATAAAATAAAAAATTTTGGTCAGTTCAGTTAATTAACTGAACTAGCCGACGAAAATTAAAAATTGAGTAGTTCAGTTAAGAAGTCAAATTCAAAAAATTCAGTTAAAAATAAGCTCAATCAATTAATTAACCGAATCATCTAATACGATATATGATGAGATGGATTGCTGCTGATTTCTTGCTAATGGGATCACGTGAACAGTAGCTGAATCAGTTATGATTAGCTAAGTTAATCATCAAGTAGCTAGTAAAAATTAACAAGTTTGTTAGTCAGTATAAGCTTCTTTTATTCTTCTTTTGTGTATATATATATACTAGCTATTGTACTTAAAAGTTAGATAACTGAATCACCATTTTGTTCTTTATAGCCTTTCTTCTTTCGTTCTCTGTTCAACTCTGTTATTTCTTCTTGAATGTGAATTTGTATAATTTTTCACGATCAAATGTTCACTCATATTTAAAAAGCAAATTGTTTGCGAAAAAATTAAAATTCTTTAATGTCGAATAGTATTATTAATTGATTTTATTACTGCCAAAAACATTGTTGTTGCTTTTAAGAATCTGTAATGAGATATAACAAACTTATAAATAACATAATGAACATATAAATAATATATAATCAACAAATAAATGAACATATGGTTAATTTATTCAGCATATATAACATATAAATAGCATATAAAAATGGGGTAATTTTTTAATTATTGTATATATGTTTTTGTAATCGACTGTTGCATGTTCAGTATTTTTGAAATTTTTTCAAAATCTCTGCATTTTTGTAAATAATTTTTATTTTTAGGTTATTTAAATTTTATCAAAAAATAATATAATATTTTTTTATGTAAAATCAAAGTTATATTATGGGTATTTTTTCCCTAATTATATATTTATATATTTTATACATATTACGAATAAAATTCTTTCTTTTTAGTTTCCCTTGAAGTAATTTTCCCTAAACACTCTGCTTGTTGGGTTTACCTCAGGCGGCCAGCTTTGGGTATATGATGTGTCTTCCCAAGAATAAAATAAGAGTGAATACAATGAGGAAAGAAAATTTCTTACAATTTTGTTTTCTTTTGTTACAATTGGTCTTAGGACATGTTTATTTATTATATTTTTCTTTGCATTATGCTAAATATTAAATTGAAATATAAAAGCAACTATAAAGATTTTAATGTTTAATAAATGTGTGATATTTTGGTTGCTTAAGAAAAAACACAGCTTCCAAAAGACACCAATAAAACTAAAAATTATAATTTAATTTTCATTAGTTAATTTAAAAGATGTTCATGTACTTTCAATAAAGCTATATCCTTTTATGAATAGTCATATTATTTTTAAAAGACATCACTATTAAATAAAGTTATGTCTTATATTAAAGATAAGAGAATGTAATTATGATTACCTGATTAATTTCCCTCTTGATGGCAGGTTGGAAAGCTATAGATTTTTTTATTTGTTAATATGTGTTTTACAAACAATGAAATCAAGATGTTGAAGTTCTATATATGCAATGAGAGTTTTGAGTTTGAAGATTCTTATATATATGTTTATAAGTATTTGTCTTTAGGGATGAAAATGGATTGAATATTTTTAGGTATCTAACTCATTCTGATCTATTTATATAATTTATAGTTAATTTATGAATTGGTTTAGTGGATATCAATAGTATTTTACTACTTGTGATGGGCTCAAATCGAATATGGATATTTATTACTGAATATCTGTTATTCGAATTCGGTTATATATTTTAATTATATTTATTAAATTTTAATTATATATGTATTAAATTTTATTTTAATTATGATATTATATGGTATAAAATTATTTTAATAAAATTGAGTTAATGTTAAATATTTATTTATAATTATTTAATTGTAATAAGCATGACTTTATAATTTAAAATTTATAATATATTTAAATTTTTATACTTAAATAAATAATTAAACGAGGTTAGATAATAAACAAGTAATATTAAATGAGTTTGATACGGATATGAATATAGTTGTAATTGAATTTATACGAGTTTAATAGTTTAAATTAAATGAATTTGAATTTAGATAAAACAAATAGCTTCCATGCCAAACAACACTTGATTGTGGTAAAACCAGTATAAATAAAATATATATTCAAATTGAGAATAATTAATCATGTTGATTTTTCCCCATTCATTAATAAAATAACTTATTATATATAAAAAAATGTTGAGCCACTTTGCCGTTAAAAATTCAGTAAATTAATGAGCTTTTGTCAGCCAGTTTGGCCACGTGCTGCCTTTTGTTGCCGACTCTGATTTTATACTATATAATATAAATAACATATTCAAATTCGAGTACGTCAGCAAATGAGTTTGTGTTCATTGAAACTAAATTTGTTTCAGCAAATGAGTTTTAAGTCTTGAAGGTATGCCTTTATTTTAACACTCAATTTGTACATTTAAAAATGGTTTTTATGTCGGAAATGTTTTTAAGTCTTTTTCTAGTTTTTTTTTATAAGTCTTTTTTTAGCTTCTTAACGTGTTATATCTGCCATTACGTTAGTCATTTCAAATAAATAATTGACGATTTGACTTTCAAATAAAAAAATTCGTAATGGAGAAACCACGATGTCACACAATTATAAAAACAGACCATATATATTAATGCATTTTTAAAGCAACATATAGTCATATATTAATATATTTTTGAAAAATTACTGATTAATTTACTCTAATATTATCACATGTTATTAGGGGTGAAACGACCATGGGATCGTGTGGGGTCACACGACCCCCTCATCGGCGACTAAAAGTGATAAAGCCGGTGGAGGAGCTAAACTCGAGCTAAACTCAGCCTCCGTTGAAGGGGGCTGAGTTGCAGATGATTTGCAGTAAGGGGTAGACGAATCCCTCGCTGCAAATATTTTTATATTTTTTTTATAAATTAGTCCCTGGGGAACGACGTCGTTTAATTAGGGACTAATTTTTTTTTATAAATTGACCCCTGGAGAAATAGCGCCGTTTTGCCTGGGGTAAATTTAAAAAAAAAAATCGGCCCAAGTGAAACGATACCATTTTGCTTGGGCCGGTTCAAAAATAAAAAATGGGCTGCGTCTTTCTCCTATTCTCTTCTCCTTCTTCTCTCTCCCCCTTCCCTCCCCAAGTTGAACCAGCCACCAACAGCAGCAGCCTAGGCAGGGCAGCCCCACCACCGTCAGTGCACGCCGCCGACCCCCTCAGTAAAATTTTGGTTCCGCCACTGCATGTTATATTAATTAAATAAAGAAAATAGTTCCTACCACAAATTGGTTTGGATTAAAAGGTGGTTTTTTGCTTTTTCATAAATTTAATTACATTATTTATAGTTAATTATAATTAGTTACGCTTAAAATTATTCCGCTACTCCTTGAGTTTTTAAAAGGCAATTTGTTGGCTAAAAAAATTAAAATTCTTTAATGTGGGGTATTATTATTCTTTTGAGCGGAGATTAATGTGGAGTAGTATTATTAATTGACTTTATTACTGTCAAAAATATTGTCCGTTTGTTGTTTTTAAGAATCTGTAATGAGATATAACAAATTTATAAACAACATATAAAATATATATAGAATATATATAAGATATAAATAACATATAGAATATATAAACAACATATAAATAAACATACATACAATATATAATCAACATATAAACGAATATATGGTTAATATATACAATATATAATCAACATATACTCCCTCTGTCTTACTGAAATCGTCACTTATATAAAAAAAATTGACTCTCTCAAATTGTCACTTTATACAATCAAGAAAAATTAATTAATTTTTTTTCAATTATACCCTTATCAATATTAATAATTTAATTAATGAATATAGTATAATATTAATGAATTAATATAAGACATTTTAGTCCATTTAAAATAATTTTATATAATATCTAGAGAATTTAATGACTTTATTAATAGATGTAAATGAGCTAAATGATTTCAGTGAGACAGAGAAAGTATAATATATAAATGGCATATAAAAATAAAGTACTTTTATAATTATTATATACATGTTTTTGTAATTAATTGTTGCGTGTTCAATATTTTTGAAAATTTTTCCAAATCTCTACATTTTTCTAAATAATTTTTGTTTTTATGCTTTATAAATTTATAAATAATATTAATTGTTTTTCTAAATAATGTAACACTTTAGACAAATTCTTATTGAGTCTGTATAGGGGGTGGAGGTACTATAGTACTGTTCATATTAGTTAAATCCTACATCAACTACGCATAAGAATGGAAAGCAGTATTTAAGTTGAGGTATCCCTTGGTTAGTAACAACATGTTTTGGGCTCAGAGATAAGTCTGAGCTTGAGAATAAAGTCGTACGGGCCTAGCCCAAAGTAAATAATATTATTGTTGGATCGGGTCATTTCACTTAGTGTCAGAGCCTGTTTTATCCCTCTGGTCGGTGGTGGGGCAAATCTCAATGAGGAGGCAAACCTCAGTGAGGATGCTAAGTGTCACGACCCAACTCGGGGGCCACGACCGGCATGCAGCCAAACCGAAGTCCGACCACATAAGCCTTAGTAACATCCATAACAGTCTAAGTGCAAAACAGTTCAATACTTATATAATTCCCAATCCTAGTTCAAATGCAAACCATCAATATAAGCAATCACAATAAAATCATTCGGGAAATCTAAAACAGACAAATTCTATTTATTACATAAAAAGGGACTCGGATTCAATCCGCCCAAAAGTTCAATATCCGGAAATCTCTAAGCAGAAGGACCAAAAAAACACAAACGAAAACCTGATCGACTTCGCCAAGAAGAGAAAGAAGATAGACGAAGACAATCACTGAAAACCTGCAAGACAATCTGTAAGGGTGTGAGCGCTTTATAGACGCCCAGTAAGTCTATGAGAGGCAGAGAAACATCTAACAGTTATATAAGCAGTACATATAATACAATCACAAATTAAGCAAACAAGATGGTGTATCGGGGTCACCAATCAGTAAACAGTACAGTATAATATCAGTCACATCCGCCCTTATAACTTCTCAGTACAGTACAGTAATTAGGCATGTAGCCTCAGTAAACAGTATAGGCATTAAGCCTCAGTAACGGTATAGGCATTAAGCCTCAGTAACCTCCTTCCCCTTCATGACACACCATCACACAGCACAAGTAATATTACATTCAATATTATCACATAAATACAATCACATGCAAGTTTCTCTGTCTCCTAAAGCATGCGAGGCTGGGTTCGAAAGAATAGTATAGTGAATATATAGAAAGGATAATATATATAAGAAGGGTTTATATATGTATATAAGTTGTTAGCAAGTAGCACAACACAAATAATCACAACACAAATAATCACATACACCCATAGAACTTACCTGGTCTAACGGTCAGCTAAGCAATCCGCCACCCTAAGTCTGAGGTGCTGCTGGACCACCGCCTAACCATTAACCAACAATTAACAACCACCCTTACAAATGTATGCAAGTGCAAATGGGAATGCATGACGTGAATGCACACAATTCAATAATTTCCACAACAAGGTTAAACCTTTTTGTCAACCAATTCATAACTTAACCATCATAATACCACACCTTCAACTTGCTTTCCAGAATATAAAACATCATTAAAAGGTTCTTACAATTTAAATTCATCAAATACCTTACTTAAATAATCAATATACACAAGATACAATTTTTTACCGATAAACCTGAAAAATAAGTATCAACTTGTAAAATTCAAAACAATTAACCAGTACATGCAAAATCTATAATTTTCAACCAGGAGCTAATTTGATATCTGAAAAGCATCATACCAAAATTTCATAATTTTTCGAGACTTAGAAGTCCCTCAACCAATTTTTATTTACAACAGTATACAGCTCACAAGGTATACTGACAGCAGTAGAAAGATTAAATTATTTCAACAATATAACAAACAGAAACATAACTCAACATATTTTTCTTGTAAAATAGACTTCCAGAACTTCAACATATATGAAAATCAAATTAAAAACATTTTTACACATTTTAATATGAATTTCGAAAGTTACAGTTGATGCAATTGCATCAACAGCACAGTTTGTCAGACAACAGTAGAAAACTTGAATTTTCCAGAAATATACGATGCTCCAAAATCCCAAAAATTATTTTTCTCATAAACTAGACTCAATTTTGAGCCACATATCCAAATTTCAGATTTTTATCATGTTCCAATAATTAATTAAAAATCGGACAACATACAGCACTAAAATCAAACTTCAGCAGAGAATTAATTGATCCAAAAACTCAAAGAAAACAATTAATTCACAAACCCTAATATCCAAATCAATTCAATCAAACCCTAATTCAATACATTCATCAAGTTCCAGAACCCAACACACTAGCAAATCAATTAATTCAACACCAAAATCCATCAAAACAATCAAAATCTCAAAACCTAACCTATTTTGTAAAAATCAATTTAATTAAATAATAATTCGAATTTAACCAAATTAATTAAGAAAAATACCAACCCAATATGATACTAATATGAATTAATCAAATGGAAGTTGAAATAATGCAAAAGGAATCAAGAAAAACCTCAAAAAACCCAAAAACTCGAAAATTTTGAGCTGCTGGACAGAGAGCAAAACGACATCGGCGAGCCACGCCGCGCCACGCGAAACGACGGAACGCCAGACGCCGAACGACAATCCCCTGCCTCGCGCTGCTCCGCCGAACGACAAGCTTCCTACGCCAAACGACACTGGCACTCTGCGCGCGCACTGACGAAACGACGGGGCTCTGATTTTCTGCCTAAAATTCTATTTTTCTCTCCTTTTTTCAAAACACCCGAAAATAGAAGACCTCTAACAATACCCCCATCAGATTTTAGGCCTATTTATAGGAAAACAACTCTTCAAAATTATATTTTTACCCCAAACTAATTTATTTTAATTCAAAAACACCCCAAAATTATTTATTTTCACAAAAATTACCCAAAACCATAAAATTCACAAAATCAACTCAAATTTATTTTTTAACTTCAAACTTTAACTCAAAATAATTTATAAATATGTTTTACACATAATAATTCCCGAAAATACCGAAAACGACAAAAATCCAAAAATGACGAAAATACCCTCGGCACCCAAAAATACAATATTATACTCAAAACGACCGCCTCGTCGTCTTGAGTATCAAAAAGACATTCAAATCATCAAATTATGTTCAAACGACATATGAGAGCACAAAATGACTATTTTGCCCCTCGACTTAAAATCATTCAAAAACCAAGGGTTTTACACTAAGTTTCTTAGGGGGTGTATATAATACCTTAGGAGAATCCATGTTGAGTCCGCACAAGGGGTGGAGGTACTATAGTACTATTTATCTTAGGCAAAGCCCACATCGACTACGCACAAGGATGGAAAACAATATTTAAGTTGAGGAATTCATCGGTCAATAACAACATGTTTTGGGCTCAGAGTTAAGTCTGAGCCTGAAGACAAAGCTTTGCGGGCCTAGCTCAAAATGGACAATATCGTTGTTGGACTGGATTGTTTCAAATAATATAATATTTTTTTTTATGTAAAATCAAAGTTATATTATGATTTTTTTTTTCTAATTGCATATATATATATATATATTATACGTGCTATTAATAAAATTATTTTCCTTTTAGTTTCCTTGAAGTAATTTGCCCTAAATGCTTCGCTTGTTGGATTTACCTCGGGTGGCAGGCTTTGAGCATATGATATGTCTTTTCGAGAAGAAAATAAGAGTGTATACAATGAGGAAAGAAAAATTTAATGTATGAACTTACAATTTTGTTTTCTTTTGGTACAATTGGTCTTAAAAAGGCAATGTAGATCGTCAAGATTGACTTCGTACATTATATAAGGGACATGCTTATTTATTATATTTTCTTTGCATTATGTTAAATATTAGATTGAAATATAAAAGCAATAATAAAGATTTTAATGTTTAATAAAGACATGGTAGTTTGGTTGTTTAAGGAGAGATGCAACCATACCAAAAGACACCATAAAAATGAAAATTATAATTTAATTTTCAGTAGTTAATTTAAAAGATATTTATACCCTTCTAATAAGTCAAATCCTTTTATGAATAGTTATGTTATTTTTAAAAGACATGACTATTAAATAAAGTTGTCTTTTTATGAAAAGTCGAGTTGTTTCTAAAAGGATATGACTCATTTAAAAAAAGTTATAACTTTTTAAAAAGAGTTAATTCATTTTTTAAGAGACATGACTTATGATATTAATATATGTGTGTGGTGTGTGTGAAAGATTTTTGAGAAGTGGTAGAGATTAACAAAAGAATTCTACTTTCACTCTATTCTCTTTATTTTTCTTCTTTCTTAACTTCACTTGTTCTAAGATATACATAAGAAATATTAATACGTCTTAGTTAACCCTGACAAATACACTTGTCATATCAGTAATACATATTTGTGGATTTAGATATCGTTCCATGAAGACTAAAGTTTAAAAGTCAACTATTATATTATTTTACTATTATTTGAGAAATAATAATCAAATTAAAAGAATAAAAATAAATTGTAAAACTAAACCAGAATTGCTAAAAATTCAATAACTTGAATAAAAAAATAACAAATCCAATAATAAAATATGTTAGAGTTCACAATCCTCTAAACTTGTATAGATATCAATATTATTAATTATGAAATTTGAGTTAAGATTGACTGGTTGATTCTAAAATTTAGTTAACCTTATTCAGAGATATAACATCTCAAATTAACACTGAACTCTTATTCATCAGATAATTCAATATTACTTTGCATAATAATCAAACATAATCTATTTGATCTTATTCAGGAATATGAATATAAACCATAAGTCAATTTTAAATTATCTATTTGAACGAATACTCAATCAACCTATTAAGCAAAATCCTAATAATCATGAATTTCAATTCTATTGATCATTAACTTTAACTTCTCTATTCGACATATCATTAAGGAATTAATCAATAAAATCATAAACTCAAGCATTAAGAATAATAAATTTGCATAAAATTAATTTAATTCCATAAATCAAAATTAATATCCATCATATTTTAGGATTCAAGTTTTCCCTAGCATAAATAAATCTACTTTATAACTAAAACTAGAAAATAAAAACTAAATTTAAAGGAAAACATAATAAAATAAATTAAACACTGAGTTTTTTTCTTCATATTGAGCTTGATCTCCTTTCCAATGGAGTTTGCCTTCTCAAGGAGGAAGAAGAAGAAACTTTTCCAACATAGAACACAATCTCTTCTCTTAAAACAAGAAAACGATCTCTTCTCTTAAAATAAGAACACAATCTCTTCTCTTAAAACAATGGATTCCCTTTTTTAATCAAAAGATAAGTCTTACTTTTACTAGGGTAAAATAAGAAAAATTTCCTATATTTAGAGTTCTAAGTGAAATAAGAAAGAAACAAAAAGAAATCCTGGTTAATTAAGGAAAGGACAAAAAAAATATGCTATAATTCCGTGTATGATCATGACCATGCAAAATCCTACTCTTCAAAACTTTGCACTGGAAGATTCTAGGAGTAACATGCATGATCATCTGTATGCCCATGCGACTGCCCATAAATATCTCTAACTCCTTGAGCTTTCACTAGATTTTCTTATATTTTTCAAATCTTACCTACAAAAACACAAAATAAACTTAAATAACCAAAAAACAAAAGAAAACTAATGTAAATATCATTTTAATTATGTATAAAAATCACGGTTATCAAATACCTCTAGAGGTTGCTATTTAAAGGTATTTGTGTAGTTTTATTATATCCTAAAAGTGATTTGTCATAAACTTGTAGCAATCTTGCGTGGGGTAAATATCACTTAAAAGATAGTGTCACTCATGCCTCAAAACTATAATAAAATTCACTTTCCATCTTCTTCTGACCATACATTTTCCTAAGACATTATATAAACGTTCATAATACAAGTTAAAATTAAAATTAAAATCAAGTCATAAAATTCAAAATTTAAAGCTAATATAACTATAATTTATACACATTAGTTTGAATAAAATTAAGGGACAAAATGAAAAAATAAGAGAAAAAGCAACCCTTAAATAATATTACTTATTGCTTGAGGACAAGCAATTGATTCAGTTTGGGGCAATTTATTGTGTGCATTATTCTCTTAATTTTAGGATTATATATTAGACATTCTTTCTTAATTCTTTAAATTATTTTAGGCAAAATTGATATTTAATCTATTATTTTCAAAAGTATTTTACAGTGGAAGGAGATTTGAATATTTTTGGACTTAAAGTATTTTGCAGTGGAAGGAGATTTGAAGATTTTTGGACTTAGAATGGAAGAATTTTAAGAAAAAGTTTGGAAAAGAAGTTTTGAAGTGAATTCTAGTTGAAGGATGAATGGCATGGCTATGCTACTCATAATTAACATGGTTATAGTAATTAGAAGCATGCTGCCTTAGATAAAAAGAAGTCCAAAAGCACTTTTAATAAGCACAAGTGTGCCAAATCATCAGCTACAAAATATGGAGAAAAAAAAAAGACAGAAAAAGAATAATCAACGCAGTTGTGCCAGTGTAATTATGCAGGCTTTGCCAATTATGAAGACACCAGTTGCAGGGAAATTGGTCAAATCTTTCAAAAAATCTTCTGTAACCCTACTCAGAGAGCTAAAATCATTATATAAAGAGTTGTAAACCCTAAGAAAAAAAGTATCTTGATATCTTTGGTGAGATTTTGATTTTTTTGTGGTATCTTCATATCTTGTTATAGCACTTTTTAAATCTATACATAAATTTAATTAAAATTAGTGTTCATATTGTAATATATAACAAGAATTAATTTATAGTTGTGCCCTAATTTATAAAACAGAGCGCAACTTAATAAAATATCTCATAACCATAATATTAATTCATGCATTGAAAAATGATGCATATTAATTATATAGTTCATATTTGTCTGCCATTAGTCTTTATTTAATATGCAAAATACAATTACTTGCAAGAGTAATTTTAAAATTTTCTTAAGAAATAGTTTCCAATATTTTTCCTTTATAAGTACATTTCTCTATATAAAGAAAATACCCTAAATAATTTTTTTTTAAGTAAGAGAATGGAGGGAGTATTATTTTTAATTTTAAAAATATATATAAAAATTATAATAAATAATTTAAAATATAATTTATACTTAAAAGAGAAAAACAAGACGTGGCAAGAAATAGAGTGATAAAACATAAAAAAAAAAATTTGATATATGTCACATTGATAAATTTATTTTTTAATATTATTTAATGCATAAAAACATTTCTAATTAAATATTATTTTTAACTATTTTATTTTTATTTTATTTAATGTAAAAATTAAATTTTTTGTTTCATTGTTTATTAAAATAAAATTTACTATCATTTATTTAATTTTATATGAAAATCATATATTATATGTATTATATTTTTATATGTAACTTGCTTTATTTATTTTTAGATTCACTACAAATATATAACTAAATATAGTAAATTCATTAGTACATTTACAAAATAATTTATTAATCAATTATTTTTATCAATTATATAATTATTGTTTAATTTAATAAATTCATCATTAATTATATTTGAAAATTAATTTATGAAATTCTTAAACTAAATGAACTATTAGCTAGCATTCAATTAATTTGATGAAGTATCAAAATCTCTTATAAGACCCAAATTAACTCTATTTTTTTTTTTTGTGATCTATGCTCAAGATTATTCCCACAAATATATATATATATATATATATTATGATGATAACAATTGTTAAAGCTTAATTTTTTATTTTTATTATTTTAATCTAATATTTTTATTTTAGATAATTATGCCTTTAAAATAATAGATTTATCAACTAAAATAAATATTTTTTTAATATAAACTAATAAAATAGAGGAGTCAAATGTTTTTTCATTTTTTCTACTTGAATGGGTTAACTCTCAATTGAAATTTAACAAACTAAAATAAAAGTTTAATTACTGTATTAAAAATAATTAAATTTTAATTAATGTATTAAAAGTCATAGTGTTATTAGTTTTATTTGGCATATGGAGAGTAATTAATATGACAAATCACTTGATTTTTATCAACAGAGTAATTTTAAGGATTTAGAAAATCTATAGAATATATAACTCTAATTTTTTAATGAATTATTGATAAGTTATTTTGACTCATCCTTAATAAAATCAGTAAATTATATTGGAGAATTGTTATAACTAAGAAACTATACTAAGTAATTGCATTGATAATAATTAAGAGAAAAATGGTTGGTCATGTTCTTTCAAATTAATTTTAACAAAAAAAATAGTAGATTTTATTGTAGTTTTAAAATTATTTAATTATAATTAATTATTTTTTCTTAGGCCAGATTTGTAAAACCCTTGGTTTTTGAATGATTTTAAGTCGAGGGGCAAAATAGTCATTTTATGCCCTCATATGTCGTTTGAACACAATTTAATGATTTGAATATCTTTTTGATACTCAGGACGACGAGATGGTCGTTTTGAATATAATATTGTATTTATGGGTGCCGAGGGTATTTTCGTCATTTTTGGATTTTTGTCGTTTTCGGTATTTTCGGGAATTATTATGCGTAAAACATATTTATAAATTATTTTGGGTTAAAGTTTGAAGTTAAAAATAAATTTGAGTTGATTTTGTGAATTTTATGATTTTGGGTAATTTTTAGAAAAATATATAGTTTTGGGGTGTTTTTGAATTAAAATAAATTAGTTTGGGGTAAAAATATAATTTTGAAGAGTTGTTTTCCTATAAATAGGCCTAAAATCTGATGGGGTTAATGTTAGAGGACTTCTATTTTAGGGTATTTTGAAAAAAAGAGAGAAAAATAGAATTTTAGGCAGAAAATCAGAGCCCCGTTGTTTCGTCAGTGCGCGCGCAGGGTGCCAGTGTCGTTTGGCGTAGGAAGCTTGTCGTTTGGCGGAGCAGCGCGAGGCAGGGGATTGTCGTTCGGCGTCTGGCGTTCCGTCGTTTAGCGTGGAGCGGCGTGGCTCGCCGATGTCGTTTTGCTTTCTGTCCAGCAGCTCGAAATTTTTGAGTTTTGGGGTTTTTTGAGGTTTTTCTTGATTTCTTTTTCATTATTTCGACTTCCATTTGATTAATTCATATTAGTATCATATTGAGTTGATATTTTCTTAATTAATTTTGCTAAATTCGAATTATTATTTAATTAAATTGATTTTTACAAAATAGGTTAGGTTTTGAGATTTTTATTGTTTTGATGGATTTTGGTGTTGAATTAATTGATTGGGCTAGTGTGTTGGGTTCTGGAACTTGATGAATGTATTGAATTAGGGTTTGATTGAATTGATTTGAGTATTAGGGTTTTTGAATTAATTGTTTTCTTTGAGTTTTTGGATGATTTAATTTTCTGCTGAAGTTTGATTTAGTGTTGTATGTTGCTTGATTTTTAATTAAATATTAGACCATGATAAAAATCTAAAATTTGGATATGTGGCTCGAAATTGAGTCTAGTTTATGAGAAAAATAATTTTTGGGATTTTGGAGCATCGAATATTTCTGGAAAATTCAAGTTTGCTACTGTTGTCTGATAAACTGTACTGTAGGTGCTATTGCATTATCTGTAACTTTAGAAATTCATATTAAAATGTGTAAAAATGTTTTAGATTTTATTTTTATATATGTTGAAGCTCTGGAAGTCTAATTTACAAGAAAAATATGTTGGGTTATGTTTCTGTTGTTATATTTTTGAAATAATTAGATCTTTCTACTGCTGTCAGTATACCTTGTGAGCTGTATACTGTTATGAATAAAAATTTGGTTGAGGGACTTCTAAGTCTCGAAAAATTATGAAATTTTGGTAGGATGCTTTTAAGACATCAAATTAACTTCTGGTTGAAAATTATAAATTTTGCATATACTGGCTAATTGTTTTGAATTTTACAAGTTGACACTCGTTATTCAGGTTTTATCGGTAAAATTGTATTTTGTGAATATTGAATATTTAAATAAGGTATTTGATGAATTTAAATTGTAAGGACTTTTTAATGACATTTTATATTCTGGAAAGAAAGTTTAAAGGTGTGGTATTGTGATAGTTAAGTTATGATTGGTTGCCGAAAATGTTTAACCTTGTTGTGGAACTATTGAATTGTGTGCATTCACGTCATGCATTCCCATTTGCACTTGCATACATTTGTAAGGGTGGTTGTTAATTGATGGTTAATGGTTAGGCGGTGGTCCAGCATCACCTCAGACTTAGGGTGGCAGATTGCTTAGCTGACTGTTAGACCAGGTAAGTTCTATGGGTGTATTTGAATTATTTGTGTTGTGCTACTTGCTAACAACTTATATATATATATATAAACCCTTCTTATAATATATTATCCTTTCTATATATTCACTAGTATATTCTTTCGAACCCAGCCTCGCATATTTTAGGAGACAGAGAAACTTGCATGTGATTGTATTTATGTGAGAATATTGAATTTGATATTACTTGTGCTGTGTGATGGTGTGTCATGAAGGGGAAGGAGGCTACTGAGGCTTAATGCCTATACTGCTACTGAGGCTTAATGCCTATACTGTTTATTGAGGCTACATGCCTAATTACTGATTACTGTACTGTACTGAGGAGTTATAAGGGCGGATGTGACTGATATTATACTGTACTGTTTACTGATTGGTGACTCCGACACACCATCTTGATTGCTTAATTTGTGATTGTATTATATGTACTGCTTATATAACTATTAGATGTTTCTCTGCCTCTCATAGACTTACTGGGCGTCTATAAAGCGCTCACACCCTTACAGATTGTCTTGCAGGTTTACAGTGATTGCCTTCGTCTATCTTCTTTCTCTTCTTGGCGAAGTCGATCAGGTTTTCCATTTGTGTTTATCGGTCTTTCTGCTTAGAGATTTTCGGATATTGAACTTTTGGGCGGATTGAATCCGAATCTTTTTTTGTGTAATAAATAGAACTTGTCTGCTTTAGATATCCCGAATGATTTTATTGTGATTTGATTATATTGATGGTTTGCATTTGAACTAGGATTGCAAATTATATAAGTATTGAACTATTTTGCATTTAGACTGTTATGAATGTTTCTAAGGCTTATGTGGTCGGACTTCGGTTTGGCTGCATGCCGGTCGTGGCCCCCGGGTTGGATCGTGACAAGATTATTAATTTATTATATTTCCAAAAGTAATAATTTAAAATATAATTAGTTTTTTTTATTAATTACATATGAGAGGGAACACATTTATACTCGAACCCAAAATCTAAGCAGAAGTAATACATGCTCCTAATCATTAAGGTACATTTTGATGGTTAGTTAAAATATAATTAATTAATTAATATTGTATCCTCTAATTATTGTGTCTACCAAATTAAATGAAATATTTTAAATTCAGTAACATTAATTTTATTGAATGAATTAATTATAGAATTATATTATATATATTTGTTTTTGTTAATAAACGATTTTATTGTCAAAAGAATATAGGTACAATTGAATTATAATGATCTATAAAATTCAGCATATTTATACTACATAATTTATTCAACATATATTTTATAATTTTATTATAAGTATATCTATTATTTTATTCAATATAGAATATTACTATAATTTTAAAATTAAATATTATATTATTTATTAGATAATAATGTAATAAAAGATTTGAAAAAACTTATGAATTTAAATCTCTGTGTTATTAATGAGGTATTGGGATTAGTATGACTTCATTAATAACACAAAGCGAAAGAAAAAGAAAATAAATAATTAATAGAGTAATTCTCCTTCCATTTCATTTCAAGTGTCGTGTATGATTTTTTTATTTCATTTTATTTGTCGTTTTAGGGATTCAAATGATAATTAATTAAAAAGTTTTGATATTGCTCTTATTAATTAATGAAAGAGAATAAGTAGGGTGATATATAAGAAAGAGTATTTAGGTAAATTATACTAAAAATTTTATGAAATTTATAATAACTAATTATTTTATTAGTCTGTGCGCACTGTTCTTACACGACACTTGAAATAAACGGAGAGAGTATTTTTTATATTAAGAGTATAACTTACTTTTTAATTAGTTTATATAAATTTTATACATATAAGTTTGTAAGAATAACAACAACCTTTAGAATATTTCACTTATATTCAGATATTAACTAGAGTTTTCAATTTACCCTCAATTAATATTTCTTTTTTTAATATTTACATCCTATTAATTTTCACATTCATTAATAATAATATTAAATATAAATGATAAATTAGTAAACAGTGTTATAATTTTGCCTTAATACTATTAAACATAAAAAAATATGTGATTAACATTTAAAATTAATTGCATCTAGAATAACAATGGGTAAAATATCTATTAATAAGTAAAAATAACTTCATTCATATTTTAATTCTTTGCTATCATTGTAAAAAAAAAAATGTGTATAGAGAATATACAAAATTACTTCTGAAAATATGAAAAAATAATCTCTAAAAATATGAAGAGCGCTATTGGTGGTTCTTATTTATGATCCCTTTTGTCTTTATGTCCTACTATTCACCGTCTCTGATTTAAGGGATGATAGTTATTTCTATTATGAGGATGATTATTATCTCTTGTTAAATGGACGATTGTTGTCTCTAAATATAAAGATAATTATCGCCTCCAATATTAAAGGCAAATATTGTCTATATATAAGAGGACGACAAGTGATAACAGTAATTGATGGCGAGAGATAACAGTTGTCTCCAAGACTATAGATAAAAGTACTCTCGTTAAAAGGATAACGGTTATTTCCGATTAAAAGGAGGATAGTCCTCTTTAAAAATAGGGATTAATATCGTCTATGTGCAAGGGTCTCAATTCAAGGGGAGCCAAACTCATCATCCCTTATGCAAAGAGGGGACGATGTTCGTCCTTGCTGCATATGGAGACCCTAGTGATAATTATATTTACTGCGTATTATAAAAACAATAAAACATGATATACTCTTTTTTTTTCCCCATGTACATGTATCCTATTCCCATTCGCCAGTATATGTATACCAACCTTTATAAATTGACATTTAATATTAATTATGAATTGGTAGTTAGCAATAATGTTATCACCTGTCATCTTAGGTAATTAATTAATTAAATAATATGTTATTTATTTAAATATTTATATTTATTTATTGCAACTGAATGCTTTCTTTTGCAACATGGGATGTCTCCATTGACTGCAAATTCTACATCTTGCCCCATATATAATCGTTAACTCAGCTTCCCAATATAATACTCTCGCGGTTTCGATGAAATTACCACTTCAACTTATACATACCTATTAAAAAAATATATTATATAAAATTATTTTAAATATATTAAAATATTTTTAATTAATTAATTTTTATTAAAATTATTATATTATCACTTAATTAATTAATTAATTAATTAATAATAAGAGTATAATTAAAAAAATAATTAATTATTTTTTATTAAATAAAATGACAATTTTAAAAAGACTTTTTTATTTTATAAAAATAACGATTTCACCATATGGATAGAGTATAACTGCACCAACCTTAATCTTACAAGAACTTATGACATGTTATACTAATTATTTGTCTTCTAATATTAATTATGGATGGGCAGTTAGCAATAATCTGATCACATGTTAATACTAATTAATTAATTAAACAATGTTATTTATTTATTTAATGCAACTGGGTACTTTTGCCTATAAAAAGAGGTTTTGCTTATAAAAAGAGGCAATAACTAATTTTATTTCATACTCAGAAGGTTTAATTGTGAATTGGGTCTGAATTCTCATAGCGTATAATATGGCTACCAACTCACTTCTCCCAGCTCCTGCAAGAAGGTCCGTATATATGCCCTCCATTAATATTCTTATTGCATCATATCATCAGATCAACTCATATAAAAATACGATTGTTATTATTATTATTATTATATATGTTAAAAATAAAAATAGAAATTTAAAATTCATGTATCTTTTTCCTTTCCACCCCTTAGAAGAAATCTTATTTGTTTAATTTCCCAAGTTTTCTTTATCAGTAATTTTTTTAATTAAGACCATGCAGCGGTGGATGCCACGAGAAAGGGATGGTCCAATATTTCAGAGAAAACCTTAATATATATGATGAATTAACTATTATGAAATTTCGCCCCCATGCATCTAAATATATATATATATATATATTATATTAAAATGAATATCGCTGATACAGTATTATAATAAGTATTTTTCTTATATTTTGCCAGATATCCTAATTCCTTAAAATTATAAATTAAATTATTATTTATTAATAGATAATTAAATAATTATTATAAATATTTATTTTAAAAATTTAAATATAATTAAAATATCATATTTGATATCGGTAATAGTTAGTTATTATTTAATAATTAATATAAATTAAATTTTATAGATATTAAATTAAAAATATTTATATTAAATTTTAAATTAATTTTTTAAAATATAAATTTATTATTTATTATAATAGATAATTAATTAATTATTATAGATATTATTTATATAAATCAATGTCGTATTTGGACTATATATTAATTTTCATATATAAGAATATATTATACTATTATATTATATTTTGCTAATGCAATATAGATAAAATATTAAATTAGAATATAATATAATATTTGAATTATTTTTCACTTTCCATTTACTAAATGGGTAGAATGTAATATTACACCAATATACTATTTGTTCTATATGTCAACTAGAATATAGTATTTTATTATTATATTATCAATATCTATATCTATATATATATATTATAATATTTATTTAAAAATTTTAAATAGTATTAAATATTATATTTGATATTAATTTATATTTATTTAAAAAGTTCAAATAAGATTGTGATATCCTATTTAATAATAATTATATTTATTTAATAAATTTAAATTTGATTATAATATTATATTTGATATTTATAATAATTACATATAAATGCAATTTTTCTCTTTTCTTACAGTACTATTAAGCTTCAAAACCGCAATATGATTGTTCAATTAATACACTATTATTCACCTGACATATAAGTAATACACTATTTTTTATATTTATATTTTTATTTTTGATAGTTTTCTATATTTTATTTCATTTATTATTTATTTTTGTTTGATAATTATATTTATAATTATGATGAAAAAATTATCGATTTTTCTCCCATTATTATTCCTTACTCTCTTCTTTATCTTTCTTTCACCATCAATTGTTGTTCAATGCAGTTTCTTTTACTATTTTAATGTGACTATTTCTTGAATAATTTATTATGTTCTTTGATTTTAATTTTTTATTGAATTTTTTATTATTTTTTTAATTTGTTTGTTATATAATTTTTCAGATTGATTTTGTGTTGTTTGGTTATTATATGAGTTTTTTTTTTTATTTTCTTTGTAATGTTTTGGGTTGATTTTTTATTATTTTTTTGATATTTTTAAGTTTCTCTTTGAATTTTTTGAATTAATTATTTTTATTTATTTTTGATAAACTATAATTTTATTTTAATTTATGTTATGTATTTTAATTTTTATTATCATTTTATTTTAATTTCAGTTACGTTAATTATTTTATTTTAGTTTTTCTTTAGATTAATTTTAACACCTACTCCCATGTGAGTTTTTCTAATTTCTATAAAATTTTATATGCTGCCCCTTAAAATAAAAAATCTCTTTATTTAACAATTAAATTTATTCTAATTAAATAAATTTTAATATGTCTAATTAATAACTAATTACTCCATTTATAACATAACGAGAAATATATATATGTATGTATGTATGTATATGTGATGTATCATACATATATAATATAGTATTATCTTTAAAAATATTTTTTATTTTTAGCCTTTTAGGATATTTTTATTCAAAACCCTTTTTAAGCCGTGCTTGAAATTATGGATCAAGATATAGT
This sequence comes from Garcia nutans, assembly GCA_947685225.1. Taxonomy (NCBI): domain Eukaryota; kingdom Viridiplantae; phylum Streptophyta; class Magnoliopsida; order Malpighiales; family Euphorbiaceae; genus Garcia; species Garcia nutans. The sequence continues at coordinate 2,425,277 of CANTUV010000071.1, forward strand.
CTTATGATAACAAAAATTTTAATAAAAGATTATTAAATAATTAATATACTTTTCATTATAATAGACTCAAAATTGTGGAAGAATTTAAGATTGATGACTAGCTATACAACCCACCTAGTTTTTAAAATTTTTTCTAAGTAGGAAAATTGCATTTCAAAATTTAATTAGAATTATTAAAATTTGATGTTGATTAAAACTTAAAATTGTAAAAAAGCATCAATAATTCTTGGAAGTTTCATAAAAAAAAAACTTTTTTTGCATGTATTTTTCTCTTTTTTTTAATACTTACTAGAATCATATGTTAAATAATTCATAGGCGGATTTTATTTGGAATTTAAGCTGGTTATAACATTATATAAAAAGCAATGTTTTTATTAAAATTGCCAAAATTTTGTGTATGTGATAAAATTATAAAAAATATAAGAATTTTTTTTAATTAAACCTTTTGTAGAAAAAAAAAATCATACACAATTATTAATTACTATATTTTCTAATTAAATTTTTATTAGCAATAATAATGTTGAACATAGTCATATATATAATGAATATTATATCCTAAGTAATTAATGATCTGATTTCAATGGTAAAATGTTATAGGCTCGAAGGTAAGGTGGCTTTAATCACCGGAGGTGCTGTTAGCATTGGCGAGTGCATTGCTCGAAATTTCTGCAAACATGGGGCTAAAGTAATAATCGCAGATATTCAAGATGATTTAGGTCAATCTGTGTCTGAAAACCTTGGGAAAAAAAATGCAATATTCATACATTGTGATGTTACTATTGAATCTGACATTAAAAAGGCAGTTGACACTGCAATTTCTGTATTCGGAAAGCTTGACATAATGGTGAATAATGCAGCCACTGTAGATCCTCGTAAACCTAGTATCATTGATAATGATATTGTTGATTTTGAGCAAGTAATAAGGGTGAATTTAATTGGAGTTTTCTTAGGAACCAAACACGCTGCTCGAGTAATGATTCCTGCTCGCCAAGGTAGTATAATTACATTGGGTAGCGTATGCTCCTCTGTTGGTGGTGTTGCATCACATGCATATACAAGTACAAAGCATGCAATTGTGGGTTTAGCAAAAAATGTGGCAGCAGAGCTTGGGCCATTTGGGATTCGAGTGAATTGCTTATCACCTTATTTTATCGAATCACCATTGACTAAGGGCTTCTTTAAGATGGAAGAAGATGGAAAATCTGGTGTTTATTCAAATCTTGAAGGAGTGAAACTTAGACAAGAAGATGTAGCTGAAGCTGCTATTTATTTAGGAAGTGATGAATCTAAGTATGTGACTGCTCATAATCTAGCATTAGATGGTGGTTTTACAACTATTAATCCTGCATTTGGCTTGTTCTCAAGGTCTATTTAAGCTCAATATATACATAATAAGCACTGCTGATGGGAAACTAGAGAGTTACGTTTACGTATAAATATTGTGTAATCCGTTTAATAAAAATCAAACTAATAATTATTCAAAATTACAAATAAATTTTCTGCAAGTTTAAAAATAAATTTTCTGCAAGTTTAACACATAATATAATTAACTACACAAAAGTAAATAGATGTTTAAACTGTACATGAGTAACGATATTTATTAATGTCATAGAACATAACAATGTTTGATTCTACTTCAAAATTTCATAATAGCAATGATCAATGGCTTGATTGCAAGATTATGTTTGCATCAATTGTATTCTCATATCTGACAGGAAGTTTAAGGTATTTCCAATCATCATCATCATCGATGCTAGTGAAGTAGTGAGCCACCATATCCTTACTCACTAGCTCTAGTTTTGGAGGTTCCCACTGCTTGCATTAACAACAACATAAACATCTTATGTTAAAATTTTAAGGTTCCCACACACCATTGGATGAATTGTTAATAGCAAGTGATATATACATACTTATTACCTTTGGTTTTTTTTTGTCTTTATCAATCAACATTGCTTTTGAACCCTGAATAGGATATTGAATAATGAGGTATATTTAATACAATTAAAATATATATAATTCTCAAAAGTATATTATACCTCATAAAAATGGCTATTAATAGTTGCTCGGATAACATTGCAACATATTGTATATTCTCGAATGAGACATTGTCTTAGTTTTTGCATCCGTCCTTCTCTTATCTAAATATAATAAAAATAGTAATTATTATTTATGTCAATTAAAAAATTAAACTCTAAGCACATTGAAATAACAAAAAATCCCATAAAAATTTTGTATGTTGTAAATATTAAAAAAATAAGTAGAAAAAGATAAATAAGAGAGATTTCTTTATTGTGAATTATTTCTTATACATCACCTATAATGGATATATATAGTGGCGTAAGTAGACTTTAAATAAGAATAGAAGATTACAATTATTATAAAATTAATCTTAATCTGATTAGGATAAAATAATCATAATTTTGCTAAGATAAGATTAATCAAATTAAGTAGCCATCTATAAATCTCACAACATAGTAAAATATATTTATATTATAGAAAAATTACCGATCTAAGGGAAATTTTAGGGCTAGTTGGACTAGCTAATTTCATGGAGTTAATTGCCTTTAGAATCCAATTTTCTGCCTTATTTTTCACTTCTTCTTCCTTCAATAAGTGAAGAGATCAAAATCAAATAAGTAGCATTAATAATAGTAGCAGCAGTAGCAGCAGTAGTAGCAGTACTAATAAATATTTATTTTTTTATACTTACAAGTGATAGTAGTAGTAGGAGGAGTAATAGCAGTATTAGCAGTCGTAGAAGTATTAGTAGTAGCAGCAGCAGCAGTAATACTAATAAATATTTATTTTTTTACACTTACAAGTGATAGTAGTAGTAGTAGTAGTAAATATTTATTTTTTTATATTTACAAGTGATAGCAGTAGCAGTAGCAACAATAGCAGTAATAATAATAAATATTTTTTTTATACTCACAAGTGGTAGCAAGATCTCGTCAATTGTATCTTTTGAAAAGCATTTGTTGATCTCTTCAATTGTATCTTTTGAAAAGCATTTGTTAATTATCTCCAATCTAGCTATTTAACAAGACAAAATAGTTCAAAATTCATAGACAGTTGTCATGGAAATTAATTGTAAATTGAATAGAGTTTACTTTAATCTTCTTCTCATAAACGATATTGATGATTGAAAAGAGTAAAGTAAATATATATTATACACTAATTAAATAAATTAATTACCGCTTAAGGGCTATCTTCTTTTTATAATTGGTTTTTATGCAAAATTATTGATAACTTTATAAATTGTTGTTATCTATGGTGAAGATAGTGTTTCAAGTGCATCTTCCAACAAAGGCAAATCCTATCATTAAAAAATAACAATTATATTAAATATCTAATATGAAAAATAAAATTATTAAAAAAATATGAATATGATGATTTGCGGTGCTATTGATATTTGACTATTAGTGGTTGAATAATTTAGTGTTAGATTTATGATATTTCAGGAAAATTATTGAATTTTATAGTATAAGATAAGTACTCAATTACTAAAAGAGGTATTTTACATAATAGAAATTCAAATTATAAGTTATATTAATTTGGAAGTTGGAAGTAATTATAATTACTTTAGAGTAAACAAAATGTGTAGCCAAGCCACATGCAAGCATTTCCGCTCCATCTATTTTTGCTCCTGTTAGCCCTAAATATTCCTTTGTACGTAGTTCAATGTAAAAAATATCGATTTTTACAATGTCGAAAATTTACTTCATGTTCAAAAATTTAAATTTAAGATTTCTTGCTTAAACAATCAGAAGACTTTTACTCAAGTTAATTTCTGTTGGTGGTATATATATATATATAATATTTAAATAATCAGAATCTTTTTATTCAAATCACTTTCCTTTGGTGATCTATGTACATATTAATTTTTAATAATAAAATTTTTATTACAATTTTAGTCACCTGTTTTGAATCTTATGGTTGCAAAAATTTGTTAGATCATGTTTAATTTGCACAAGTACTAAACAAAATTTAATGCTTCTTGTTTTACATTTTTCTGTAAAAAAAATAAATAAGAAAAATAAATAAGAAAATATTAATAAAGAAAAATTCTTATTTAAACTGCGTACATACGCACTTAGCCAATAAAAAATTATTAAAATAGTGATAATAGAAAAAATAAATAATCTTACTGTATATATATACCCGGTCCAGTAAGAATCTCTCGTTACCAAAATGGTCCGGAAGTTTGGAAAAAAAAAAATATGATGCTCCTACATATGGATAAAATCCTATAGATACTTCATGCATGGCAAATACCTAAAAAAATAATAAAAATAAGAATAAAATATAACATATTTTGCTATTCTTGTCATTTTTTTTATTTATTTGCTTAACTAATAATTTATTTAATGATTAAAAACTTACAATTTTCTCAGTGACAATTCTAAACTTTGCACGCATTAATAGTCCAGCACCAGCTCCCATTACAATTGCATCGATGAGTGGAACCTTTTTATTATGTGATAAAAAAAAGAGTGAAGACAATTGAAATTTAATTAAATACATCATTTAAAAAAACTATTAAGTTAATCATTGGCTTACCATATGTAGCAATCAAGTAGTTCAATAAGTTCAATAGTTTCTTATAATATCTTGGTCCAAAACTCCAATGTCCTAATAAATTAAGAAACATCTTGTAATTAAATAGTTATAATTTTAATTCCAAATTAATAAAATTAATGCAGCCTAATATATTAAATTAAAATTGAAGAATCTATCCTGCACTCATGAAACAAACAAGTGAAACTATATCACCACCAGAAGAAAATGCTCTTCCATTTCCCTGCTTAGAAAAAAAAAGTGAGAAAAGAATTAAGAGAAAAAAAATTCAAATAAATACTCAAACATGAAGTGATTTGATTTGAGTCTGTTATGCGATTGTGTGTATCGATTTTTAACCGTAAGTGTACTACTCGTAACAAGTAATAAAGTAAAAATAAATGTTAATCTCACAGAGAATGAGTAATTTGATTAACTAAAATTTAAATAAACTATTATTTGAAATCTAATTAATTAATTTTATATTTTTAAAACTTAAATATTTAATTTCTAATTTAAATTAAAACTTAAAATAAAATTAAAATTTAAAATAAAATTAAACTAAAATAATTATCTAATAATTCAAATTTAAAATTAAAATTCAAATAATAGAGTAAACAAGTAGAATTAAGTTTCATTAGAATTATTTTAAAGGGGTAAAAATAACTTTTCAAACTAATTCAAACCTTTCTTGAATCAAAGTTACAAATTTCTTAAATTTTAATCTTCCTCTTTTTCAAACAAGAAAATTAATAATTGAAGTAATTTATAAATTCTATTTTCATGAACGATAAATTAAAATAACTTATCAAGCTCAAAGGAATTATGTTAGTCTTAAGATTATTCTTTTATCTCTAAATAGAATTTTTCTTAAGTTGTTGATTTCTTAATTTAAAACCATACCTAACTTTCACTCAACATATGATTTCAATTAAATATACAATTGATGGCCAATCAATCACAAATATTAAGATCAAAATCAACAAAATTTTAATTTCAAGAAATAAATAGTAATCAAATTAATCCATACCCATTATCCACAATTCTAAATCCAACAAATCCCATTATGAAGATTAGTTGCTCATAAGTAAATTAAAAATAAAAACTATAAAAACTAAGAAACTAAACATGAAATTCATAATTCTAACATTCAAAACAATAAAAGAACAAAGCATTAAATAAATTATAAACTTGAAAATTTAAACCGAAAATAAAGTTCAAACTAGACGGATGAAGAATTTTGCAGAGACGACGAAGTCCTCCTCAAATCCAATCTTATTTTGATCTCCAATGGTGAAAAAGCTAATCTACTCTAGAAAAATATGAAAAAGTGTAGAAAAATACTCTAAAATGGTTACTCTCCGTTACTGTTCACGTCCCCTTATTTTATCATATTCAACTCCTTAAAACTAGACTCCTACTCCTCTTTAACTTCTGCTAAAAATTCAAATTTGAATTTGCCAACCAATATTTTATTATGCAGAGCCCTTATCTTGAATTTACTCCTTCAAAATTTAATCCTTCAAAAAACTTGTAGCCCCAGAAGAATATATGATTTTAGACTTTGAATCACCTCATTTGGATTTCAAACACCGAAGTTATGACTCAATTAGTCTCAGTGGCTCGGACAATACTTCTATTTCTAAAATTTAAGCCCAATTTCGATTTTAGAGTTAAGGCCTAAACAAACTCAGAATTTGACGAACCAGACCTATTAGAAAATCTTAAAATGTCCTCTATCAACTTTATGAAAACCACTTTGCCAATATTATGCTTTATAACCATTGAAATTGTACTTGAAACTCTGAAGGTCTAATTCTACCTAAAATTATAGTTTACACAAATATGCAAGACATTAATTCAAACTAATCCTAATTCAAGAATAATGAAATAAAAGTACATAAATAAGCTTAGAATAAATTAATTCAAATCAATTACATGCTAAATCAGATAGAACATATAAAGTCAATTTGCACTTATCAAATTCTCCCACACTTGAACTTTTGCTTGTCCTTAAGCAAATTAACATCAATAAATCAAATTCTAATAATTAATCAAACTCAATCAAGCAAAGAAAAATAATAATCACTTATTCTTAACTTAAAACACTAAACTTCAAAGAATCATAACCTCAATTGACTTCACAAACTAAGTGCACTTATATATCAATATGATTAAAAAAAACTTTTTATAACAAATCATAGTTATAAGAAATTCACCATAAGAATATAGCAAGCATCACTAAGTAGCTAATTTTTTACAAAAATTTGAGATCAATAAGAACTATATATTTATTATTATATATATATATATATTCAATGGGTGCATTTTATGCTCCATTTCATTATTATTGTTATTTTTTTCTTTCTTATATATATATATATATAGTGGATGCATTTTATAATCCATTCCACCTTAATTATCTAAAACAAAAGCATTTCACGCTCCATCTCGCAAAAATATTAATATATTAATTATGCATAATTCTCATATCATATCCTCATATAATTAAGCAATTTACTATCTCAATGATACATACTAACTCAAGAATCTATTACATTACAATGAACTAAAAAAAAACTATGATAAAAAAAACTTTACATATTCTTTAAAATAAGTGCTCTTAATTTACAAAATTTCTCAAGATTACAACCTCATCCATTTCATATATTAAATTAAGAATAACAAAGAATTATTTTAATCTAGCTAAAAGAATTCAATTATCAAGTTGAAATATAAAATAATAATAATTAACTCACTTAGTAATAAGTAAAGAACAAATAGAGATAAAAACTAAATAGATTACAAAGTAGGAGCAAAGCAAGTTCTATTATTTATTAAAAAAAACTGAAATATAAATCTACTACAATTATAAAGACATAAAATTAAATATGAAATAAAACAAAAGACAACCTAAAAAGAAATATTATTTAAATCAACCTAACAATAATAAGAGTTATTTATAAACTTCTAAGCATCTCCCTCTTCTTTCTGAATGGTTACTACATTGAATTGAACTTTTTTAGGAATCTTAGGAGGTCTTCCTCTTTTCTTTTTCTCTAATTTAGATGACCTACCTCTCTTCTTCTTTGTTGGTGATGGCTTAGGTTGATCATCTTCACTTGAGGTATCATTTAAAATGATTAAATCAAGTTGGGATCATACTTTCTTCCATGCTTTATCTAAGTTTTCCTTCTCCACTATCTCATCGAGATTCATAGTGCATTCATAAGAATCGGGATAAGCACGCCTAAAAGCATAGAAGGCAGTGAGTTGTTCAGGCGTTTCTACAGGTGGATTAACAAAAGGTTTTTCGGTATTCCAAATGCCTTCTCCATTCCAACTCCAAATATATAATTTTTTTTTATTCATCTCTCTTCTCTAAGGCTATGCTAATAATATATTAAAGTGATAAGAGCTTAACATTATATAGAGAAGAACTAAAGACTAATCCTAAAACTATTCAAATAAACAATTATAGTTAAACTCTTATTATTAAAGTTTATTAATTAAAAATAAACTCTTAGATAACTAGGATAAGTAATTAAATTCAAAATAAAAGATATAATCTTAATCTTAGATAAACTAAGATATCTAACTTAAAATTTAAATAAAACATAATAATTATTATTTTTTTATTTTTTATTTTTTATAGAAAAACTAAATGTTTTTAATTTTGAATTTCTTTTTTTTATAATTTAAATATCTTCATTTGAAAATTCACAAGAAAAAAAAAATAAAACAACAACACAAGAAACAAAATTCATAAAATACAAATTAAACAAAATAACAAAACAAAATAAATACTCTCCTCTCACACTTAAAATTTTTATTGTCTCCAATAAAAATTATGCAACCATAAACAAAACACAATAAATACTGACAAATAACAAGAAAAAGAAAATATTAGAAGAAAAAAGATAAAGGATTGAGACTTCCTTGAGTCATAGCGGCGATATAGGTGACGAAGTTGGAGAAGGAATAGATAGCCCTAAAAGTTCAATATAATTTATTAGCTTATAATTATGATATGTTTGACTCCTTTTCATTTTGATAAGTCTATGATTCATGGTCCCTAATTGATCTCCATATTGCCTCTGATATTCCTCCATAATGTTCAGTTGTGAGCTTATTTGCTTATTTATTTCGTCCATTTTATCGAGCCGCTTTAAAATCTGTCACCATCCTTGCTTATCATTGGCATTATCATCACGTTCTTCATCATCACTTTCTTCTTTCTCATTATCCTCTTCTTCATGTGATGGTTGATTACTTGTGTAGTACTACTAGAACCTACTTGAAGTAAATTCTTGAAGCACCTTCTTGTTGTGGGATCTCTTAAATTACTGTTAGTATCCAAAATCTCAGAATGACATAAAATGTCAAATGAATATGACTCCCCACTAATGTACTATATTAAGGTATTATTAGGATCAAAAATATTAAAATAGACTGTTAATCCTATAATAATATGACCTAATGCAATTGTTCTCTTAGGGTGTTGAACAATAAACATTAAACTTTGAAAAATATGGTATGTTGTAGACACTTTTTTATTCTTATAAGCACAATACAACATAAATAATTCTTAAACCGATACTTTATTATTTTTCTTTTTACATAACACAAAATGACACATAAACTTATGCAATAACAGTAAACTATGATCACGAATCAATCCATTGGTGCATTTCTTATGTTAAAAAAATATCAAATCCAGTTAATATTTTTCAGAATTTATCAACGTTAAATTCTTTAGAATGAGTACTAGCACCTCCTTTAGGCAAACCTAAAACTTTAAACATAACATCATGATCAATTTCATAATTCACACCAAATATTCTACACTCTAAATTCTTATCTTTAAATTTTTGATATTTTAAGGGTTGTAAAGAATTCATGAGTGAGTTTTTTTATATGTGTTATATCTCTTTTATATCAAATTTTCTCAATATAATCTACCAAATAATTGTTTCATTTTAGTATCAAGACCTAAATGCTCAAAAATACTATGTCTAAAATATCTACAAAGAGTAATATTTATTAAACATAAAAAGAGAAATTTTTTATCTTCTTCTTGATTATAAATGAAAAAAGGAGCATCAAAATAGAAAGATATATCTACCTTATCCCTTGAAGAGCTTGAAACTTTCTTCTTTCCTTTCCTTGAATAAGCTTTCCTTGTAACATTTTTTGTTCTTGAAGCCATTCTTGAGTGATTTGAGGAATGTGTAAAGTAGATTTGATAAAGATTTGTTGGATTAAGGAAGAAATTTAATGGAGTTTGGTGAGATTTAAATGATTTTGTGAAGTTTGTAATTAGGGATTTGGGGAGAGAGTTTGGGAGTTTGAGAGAGAAAAGAAGAAGAAGAAAAGAAAAGTGAAGAGTGAGAAGGACTAATAGGGTTTTATAAAAATAGTTTTTTCGGTAATCCCCATCTCGATCGCGACAGCCCGTGTGCTGCAGCAGCTCTATCATGCTACTGCTCGCGACAGAGGCTTCAGCTCTTTTTTTTTAGAATGCCCCATCGAGATCGCAACAGGTGTCGCAGTCGCAACACCACTAGCTAATTATTGTGACTAACTAATTAATTCTATAAATTTATACAACATCAATTTTTCTTATTGATTCAATAAATTATATAACTATATATATATTAACCCTTATATAAATAAAAAGTTAATAGTAATATTTACAACAACTTAATTTGCAAACAACTAATTTATTATCTTATAATTAATTTATAAAATCTCATGCATATATTTATTCATATTCTTATATTTTAATACAATTAACTTATTCTGTAAATTTTTTTTAACAAAATTTATTATTCAAGAATTTGATTTATTTTTTTACCATGGATATCTTTATTCTAAAATTAATATATATATATATACTTATTTTCAATTCTAATTACAAATTATTAATTAACTAATATACAACTATTATATTAACAAAAATTTTAAATATAATTTTGTCACGACCCAACCCGGGGGCCACGACCGGCATGCAGCCAAACCGAAGTCCGACCACATAAGCCTTAGAAATATTCATAACAGTCTAAATGCAAAATAATTCAATACTAATATAATCCGCAATCTTAGTTCAAATGCAAACCATCAATATAATCAAATCACAATAAAATCATTCGGGATATCTAAAGCAGACAAGTTCTATTTATTACACAAAAAGGGATTCGGATTCAATCCGCCCAAAAGTTCAATATCCGGAAATCTCTAAGCAGAAAGACCGATAAACACAAACAGAAAACCTAATCGACTTCGCCAAGAAGAGAAAGAAGATAGACGAAGACAATCACTGTAAACCTGCAAGACAATCTGTAAGGGTGTGAGCGCTTTATAGACGCCCAGTAAGTCTATGAGAGGCAGAGAAACATCTAACAGTTATATAAGCAGTACATATAATACAATCACAAATTAAGCAATCAAGATGGTGTGTCGGGGTCACCAATCAGAAAACAGTACAGTATAATATCAATCACATCCGCCCTTATAACTCCTCAATACAGTACAGTAATCAGTAATTAGGCATGTAGCCTCAGTAAACAGTATAGGCATTAAGCCTCAGTAGCAGTATAGGCATTAAGCCTCAGTAGCCTCCTTCCCCTTCATGACACACCATCACACAGCACAAGTAATATCAAATTCAATATTCTCACATAAATACAATCACATGCAAGTTTCTCTGTCTCCTAAAGCATGCGAGGCTGGGTTCGAAAGAATATACTAGTGGATATATAGAAAGGATAATATATTATAAGAAGGGTTTATATATATATATATATATAAGTTGTTAGCAAGTAGCACAACACAAACAATTCAAATACACCCATAGAACTTACCTGGTCTAACAATCAGCTAAGCAATCCGCCACCCTAAGTCTGAGGTGCTGCTGGACCACCGCCTAACCATTAACCATCAATTAACAACCACCCTTACAAATGTATGCAAGTGCAAATGGAATGCATGACGTGAATGCACACAATTCAATAGTTTCCATAACAAGGTTTAACATTTTTTTGTCAACCAAATCATAACTTAACCATCATAATACCACACCTTTAAACTTGCTTTCCAGAATATAAAACATCATTAAAAAGTCCTTACAATTTAAATTCATCAAATACCTTACTTAAATAATCAATATACACAAGATACAATTTTACCGATAAACCTGAATAACGAGTGTCAACTTGTAAAATTCAAAACAATTAACCAGTATATGAAAAATTTATAATTTTCAACCAGAAGTTAATTTGATATCTGAAAAGCATCCTACCAAAATTTCATAATTTTTCGAGACTTAGAAGTCCCTCAATCAATTTTTATTCATAACAGTATACAGCTCACAAGGTATACTGACAGCAGTAGAAAGATTTAATTATTTCAAAACTATAACAATAGAAACATAACCCAATCATATTTTTCTTGTAAATTAGACTTCCAGAAATTCAACATATATGAAAATCGAATCTAAAACATTTTTACACATTTTAATATGAATTTCGAAAATTACAGATGATGAAATCGCACCTACAGTACAGTTCTTCAGACAACAATAGCAAACTTAAATTTTCCAGAAATATTCGATGCTCCAAAATCCCAAAATTTATTTTTCTCATAAACTAGACTCAATTTCGAGCAACATATCCAAATTTTAGATTTTTATCATGTTCCAATATTTAATTAAAAATCGAGCAACATACAACACTAACATCAAACTTCAGCAGAAAATTTAATCATCCAAAAACTCAAAGAAAATAATTAATTTAAAAACCCTAATACTCAAATCAATTCAATCAAACCCTAATTCAATACATTCATCAAGTTTCAAAACCCAACACACTAGCCCAATCAATTAATTCAACACTAAAATCCATCAAAACAACAAAAATCCCAAAACCTAACCTATTTTGTAAAAATCAATTTAATTCAATAATAATTCAAATTTAGCCAAATTAATTAAGAAAATATCAACTCAATATGACACTAATATGAATTAATCAAATGGAAGTCGAAATAATGCAAAAGGAATCAAGAAAAACCTCAAAAAACCCAAAAACTCAAAAATTTCGAGCTGCTGGACAGAGAGCAAAACGATATCGGCGAGCCACGCCGCGCCACGCGAAACGACGGAACGCCAGACGCCGAAAGACAATCCCCTACCTCGCGCTGCTCCGCCGAAAGACAAGCTTCCTACGCCAAACGACATTGGCACCCTGCGCGCGCACTGACGAAACGACGGGGCTCTGATTTTCTGCCTAAAATTCTATTTTTCTCTCTTTTTTTCAAAACACCCGAAAATAGAAGACCTCTCACATTACCCCCCCCCCCCCCCCCCCCCATATCAGATTTTAGGCCTATTTATAGGAAAACAACTCTTCAAAATTATATTTTTACCCCAAACTAATTTATTTTAATTCAAAAACACCCAAAAACTATATATTTTCCTAAAAATTACCCAAAACCATAAAATTCACAAAATCAACTCAAATTTATTTTTAACTTCAAACTTTAACCCAAAATAATTTATAAATATGTTTTACGCATAATAATACCCGAAAATACCGAAAACGACAAAAATTCAAAAATGACGAAAATACCCTCGGCACCCAAAAATACAATATTATACTCAAAATGACCGTCTCGTCGTCCTGAGTATCAAAAAGACATTCAAATCATTAAATTATGTTCAAACGACATATGATGGTACAAAATGACTATTTTGCCCCTAGACTTAAAATCATTCAAAAATCGAGAGTTTTACAATCTAACCCTTTTAAAGTAATTGCGTCCACGCAATTGAATCCAACATAATCATTATCCATCAAAAACTGTCATTACAATAGTTATACACAAATCCGGATGGTATCGTCTACTTAGTATGTGTCGTTATGGTTGATCAGGCCATAACCGCAAGATACCAAGCACTAATGATCATTCCAGGTTTGATTCATCTAGAGTTCATTAAATAAAAACCAATTATCAGATAACCAAAACAAAATCAATGAATAGCGCTTAGCGCTTAACCCAGTCAATATCAGTGCCAATCAATCGAGTATAACATTATCTCTGTTCATTTTTTCAATCCATAACAATATTAATATACTGTACCTCTGTAACCAATAACAGAAATATTCCGTAACTCAACATCATTACACATACACCTTTTCAATAAGATCCATTGCATACAATTGTCAATCATCAGTCACAAACAATATCATGCGATGTATGAGTATGATGTTATGCTGGTATGCAAGTGCTCTAATCACTAAAACTAACACTAAAATTGAAGAATATTACAGTCTAACCCCCTTAAAATGATTTTGACCTCGAAATCTAAAACATACCTGAAGACTCAAACAGATGGGGATATTTAGCTTTCATAAGCTCTTCGGCTTCCCAGGTGCATTCTTCAACAGAATGATTGCGCCAAAGGACTTTCACAAAAGCTACATCCTTAGAACGCAACCGCTTGACCTGACGGTCCAGAATAGCCATTGGTTGCTCCTCATAAGAACAATCATTACTAATCTCTACAGTGTCCAGAGCTAGCACATGATCAGGACTAGGTACATACTTTCTCAACATCGAGATATGAAATGTCGGATGCACAGAAGCCATCTGAGGTGGTAAATCAAGCTTATAACCAACATCACCAATCCTCTCCAGAATTTCAAATGGACCAATATACCGCGGAGCTAATTTTCCTTTCTTACCAAACCTCATAACACCCTTGAAAGGTGAAACCTTCAGAAACACTCTATCCCTGACAGCAAATTCCAGATTTCTTCTTTTCAAATCAGCATAGCTCTTTTGTCTACTAAAAGCAGTTCGAATACGGTCGTGAATCACTGGTACAACCTCAGCACTGTATTGCAAAAGTTCAGGACCCTCAATTCGACGCTCACCAACCTCCTCCCAATATAATGGAGTCCTACACCTTCTGCCATACAGAGCCTCAAATGGAGCCATACCAATACTAGCATGATAACTGTTATTGTAGGCAAACTCTATCAAAGGAAGATGATCTGCCCAACTACCACCAAAATCAAGAACACACAATCGCAGCATATCTTCCAAAGTCTGAATAGTCCTCTCCGACAAACCATCCGTCTGAGGATGAAAAGCAGTACTGAAATGAAGATTAGTTCCCAAACCTTCCTGAAGCTTCTGCCAAAATCTAGAAGTAAATTGTGGTCCTCTATCAGAAACTATAGAAACTGGGACCCCATGAAGACTCACAATCCTGTTGAGGTACAGTTTGGCATACTGCGACACTGTGTACTTAGTATTTACTGGAAGAAAATGAGCGGACTTAGTCAATCTGTCAACAATAACCCAGATAGAATCATGCCCACCAGGAGATTTAGGCAAACCGACAACAAAATCCATATTGATTCTCTCCCATTTCCACTCAGGTAGTGGTAACTCCTTAAGCAATTTCGCAGGCTTATGATGCTCATACTTAACTTGCTGACAAGATAAGCATTGAGAAACAAACTGTGCAACATCATTCTTCATCCCTTTCCACCAGTACAACTGCTTCAAATCCCGATACATCTTGGTGGAACCTGGGTGAACTGTGTACTTAGAGAAATGTGCATCCTTAAGGATATCAGTCTTCAAATCATCTACCTTAGGAACACACACCCTAGTACCAAACTTCAAAACACCTTTATCATCTATAACAAACTCCTTGTTCTCACCGGCTAAGACTTTCTATCGTAAAATTTCCAAATCTGCATCCTTACTTTGCTCAGAAATAATCCTGTCAAGAAAATTTGGCTTCACAGCCAAACTAGCAAGAAACACCCCTCTACCATTCACAACTTCCTTGTCAGACATATTAAATGTGCAACCCTCATCAAGCAATTGGTGAATCTCAGAAATCAAGGTCCTCCTCGTCAAACAAATATGTGACAAACTCACTATAGACTTGCGACAAAGCGTCTGCCACAACATTTGCTTTCCCAGGATGGTACTGAATATTATAATCATAATCTTCCAGAAACTCTATCCACCTCCTCTGCCTCAAGTTCAGATCCCTCTGTGAGTAAACATATTTGAGATTCTTATGGTCAGTAAAAATCTCACAGGTAACACCATACAGATAATGCCTCCAGATCTTTAGTGCAAACACAACAGCAGCCATCTCCAGATCATGCGTAGGATAATTAACTTCATGCTTTTTAAACTGTCTTGAAGCATAAGCAACCACCCTACCATGTTGCATCAACACACATCCCAAACCAATACCAGATGCATCACAGTAAACAGCATAGCCTTCATTGCCCTCCGGCAAAACAAGTACAGGTGCAGATGTCAACCTTTCTTTCAGAAAGTTAAAACTCTCCTCACAAGCATTATCCCAAACAAACTTAACACCCTTGCGAGTGAGTTTAGTCAAAAGTGCTGCAAGTCGAGAAAAATCTCTCACAAATCTTCTATAATAACCAACCAAACCCAAGAAACTTCGTATCTCTGTAACTGTCTTTGGTCTTGGCCAATCCATGACTGACTTAATCTTCTTTGGATCAACCTGAACACCCTCAGAAGATATAACATGACCCAAGAACACAACTTTATTCAACCAGAATTCACATTTCGAGAACTTGACATAAAGTTTGTGTTCCCTCAAAGTTTGCAAAACCAGCTTCAAATGTTCCTCATGCTCTTCTTTAGTCTTGGAATACACCAAAATATCATCAATGAACACCACAACAAACCGATCAAGATATGGACTAAACACCCTATTCATCAAGTCCATAAAAGCAGCAGGGGCGTTGGTAAGTCCAAAAGACATTACCAAAATTCATAATGACCATACCTTGAGCGAAAAGCATTTTTAGGTATGTCACTCTCTCGCACCCTTAACTGATGATAACCAGACCGAAGATCAACCTTAGAGAAAAACTTCGCCCCTTGCAACTGATCAAACAAATCATCAATCCTTGGTAATGGATATCTGTTCTTGACCGTCACCTTGTTTAGCTGCCGATAATCAATACACAACCTCATGGAACCATCCTTCTTTCTCACGAAAAGAACCGGAGCTCCCCAAGGTAAAGTACTCTGTCGGATGTACCCCTTCTGTAACAAATCATTCAGCTGCTCCCTCAACTCTTTAAGCTCTGCCGGTGCCATTCTATAAGGCGGCATAGAGATAGGATTTGTGTCGGGTACAAGATCAATAGAAAACTCAATCTCCCTTTCAGGAGGTAACCCAGGCAAATCCTCAGGAAAAACATCCACAAAATCTTGCACTATAGGAACGTCTTCTGGTTTAACTTCTTGTTTCTTCACATCCCGAATAGATACAAGATAGGCGTCACAACCTTTACGCAACAATCTTCTAGCTCCCAAAGCAGAAATCATCTGACAAGGACCAATGGTCTTGGAACCATGGAATGTCACCGACTTACCTTCTTCATAATCAAATCGGACTATTTTAGCCCTACAGTCAACATTAGCTCCATGACAAGCTAACCAATCCATTCCCAAGATCACATCAAATTCCAACACAGATAGGACAATCAAATTTGCAGCTAAATTTGCATCCTCAACTCTAATCATACAGTTACTATAAACATCCACCGTCTCTGATTACCTCGGCCTCCATTATAACTTCGACCACCATTACCTCTGCCAAAACCATTGCCATTACCATTACCGTTGCCACGGTTGTTGTTACCCTGATTCCCTACTGGTCTCACATAATTCTGCTGCCCTCCTTGATTCTGACCGCGCTGAGAATTAGGACAATCCTTCACCTGGTGATCCATTTGTCCACAACCTAAACATGCTCCCATATGTCTCCAGCAATCTCCTGGATGACGGTTACCACAAAACCCACAAACAGGATTCCTCTGATTCTGATTCTGCGATCGATAAGTCTGTTGTTGACCACCTCTATTATTACCTCTCTGATCTCTGTTCTGTCCTTGGTAGCCATGCGAATCATTAGGTCTACTTCTCTTCCTACTAACATCAGTAGTATCCTCAGTTCTGTCAGTCTTACCTCTGTTTTCCAAACCCAGAGCTGTGTTCCTAGCCAAATGCAACTCAATGTAGTTATGGCTAGCAAAAAAACCATAATACTTATTGTTCAGTCCCTCCACAAACCTGCGAGTCATCCGAGCCTCATCCTGAATCAAGTGTGTAGCATACTGTCGCAGACCCTGAAACTTCTCATAGTACTCAGCTATGGATCTATCCCCTTGCCTCCGGTACAGGATTATTCCCAGGAGTAGGTGGCTGAGGACCAGGCACAACTCCTGCAGTATTAACATTCCCTACTGCAGCTCTAGGAGGTCTCCCACGTCCACGTGGAGGCCGATTACCACCATCTGCAGTTCTAGAAGTTCTAGCACCAGAGAAACCTCCCCTTATCTGAATTCTAGTACTTCTTTGAGACATAACTCCTGATATTAGTACAAGCATATCGGTTAACGCAGAAGCAAAAGAAACACAGAAAGAGTTTTTTCCTAATGCTTTCCGGATACAACTAGACAAATTATAAGTGTGACTGAATCTTATGGCTCTGATACCACTTTTGTCACGACCCAACCCGGGGGCCACGACCGGCATGCAGCCAAACCGAAGTCCGACCACATAAGCCTTAGAAACATTCATAACAGTCTAAATGCAAAACAGTTCAATACTTATATAATCCGCAATCCTAGTTCAAATGCAAACCATCAATATAATCAAATCACAATAAAATCATTCGGGATATCTAAAGCAGACAAGTTCTATTTATTACACAAAAAGGGATTCGGATTCAATCCGCCCAAAAGTTCAATATCCGGAAATCTCTAAGCAGAAAGACCGATAAACACAAACAGAAAACCTGATCGACTTCGCCAAGAAGAGAAAGAAGATAGACGAAGACAATCACTGTAGACCTGCAAGACAATCTGTAAGGGTGTGAGCGCTTTATAGACGCCCAGTAAGTCTATGAGAGGCAGAGAAACATCTAACAGTTATATAAGCAGTACATATAGTACAATCACAAATTAAGCAATCAAGATGGTGTGTCGGGGTCACCAATCAGTAAACAGTACAGTATAATATCAGTCACATCCGCCCTTATAACTCCTTAGTACAGTACAGTAATCAGTAATTAGGCATGTAGCCTCAGTAAACAGTATAGGCATTAAGCCTCAGTAGCAGTATAGGCATTAAGCCTCAGTAGCCTCCTTCCCCTTCATGACACACCATCACACAGCACAAGTAATATCAAATTCAATATTCTCACATAAATACAATCACATGCAAGTTTCTCTATCTCCTAAAACATGCGAGGCTATGTTCGAAAGAATATACTAGTGGATATATAGAAAGGATAATATATTATAAGAAGGGTTTATATATATATATATAAGTTGTTGGCAAGTAGCACAACACAAACAATTCAAATACACCCATAGAACTTACCTGGTCTAACAGTCAGCTAAGCAATCCGCCACCCTAAGTCTGAGGTGCTGCTGGACCACCGCCTAACCATTAACCATCAATTAACAACCACCCTTACAAATGTATGCAAGTGCAAATGAAATGCATGACGTGAATGCACACAATTCAATAGTTTCCATAACAAGGTTTAACATTTTTTTGTCAACCAAATCATAACTTAACCATCATAATACCACATCTTTAAACTTGCTTTCCAGAATATAAAACATCATTAAAAAGTCCTTAAAATTTAAATTCATCAAATACCTTACTTAAATAATCAATATACACAAGATACAATTTTACCGATAAACCTGAATAACGAGTGTCAACTTGTAAAATTCAAAACAATTAACCAGTATATGAAAAATTTATAATTTTCAACCAGAAGTTAATTTGATATCTGAAAAGCATCCTACCAAAATTTCATAATTTTTCGAGACTTAGAAGTCCCTCAATCAATTTTTATTCATAACAGTATACAGCTCACAAGGTATACTGACAGCAGTAGAAAAATTTAATTATTTCAAAACTATAACAACAGAAACATAACCCAATCATATTTTTTCTTGAAAATTAGACTTCCAGAACTTCAACATATATGAAAATCAAATCTAAAATATTTTTACACATTTTAATATGAATTTCGAAAGTTACAGATGATGAAATCGCACCTACAGTACAGTTTTTCAGACAATAGTAGCAAACTTGAATTTTCCAGAAATATTCGTTGCTCCAAAATCCCAACAATTATTTTTCTCATAAACTAGACTCAATTTCGAGCCACATATCCAAATTTTAGAATTTTATCATGTTCCAATATTTAATTAAAAATCGAGCAACATACAGTACTAACATCAAACTTCAGCAGAAAATTAAATTATCCAAAAACTCAAAGAAAACAATTAATTTAAAAACCCTAATACTCAAATCAATTCAATCAAACCCTAATTCAATACATTCATCAAGTTCCAGAACCCAACACACTAGCCCAATCAATTAATTCAACACTAAAATCCATCAGAACAACAAAAATTCCAAAACCTAACCTATTTTGTAAAAATCAATTTAATTCAATAATAATTCGAATTTAGCCAAATTAATTAAGAAAATATCAAGCCAATATGATACTAATATGAATTAATCAAATGGAAGTCGAAATAATACAAAAGGAATCAAGTCGAACGACAAGCTTCCTATGCCAAACGACACTGGCACCATGCGCGCACACTGACGAAACGAAGGGGCTCTGATTTTCTGCCTAAAATTCTATTTTTCTCTCTTTTTTTCAAAACACCCGAAAATAGAAGACCTCTCACATTACTCCCATCAGATTTTAGGCCTATTTATAGGAAAATAACTCTTCAAAATTATATTTTTACCCCAAACTAATTTATTTTAATTCAAAAACACCCCAAAACTATATATTTTCCTAAAAATTACCCAAAACCATAAAATTCACAAAATCAACTCAAATTTATTTTTAACTTCAAACTTTAACCCAAAATAATTTATAAATATATTTTACGCATAATAATACCCGAAAATACGGAAAAACGACAAAAATTCAAAAATGACAAAAATACCCTCGGCACCCAAAAATACAATATTATACTCAAAATGACCGTTTCGTCGTCCTGAGTATCAAAAAGACATTCAAATCATCAAATTATGTTCAAACGACATATGAGGGTACAAAATAACTATTTTGCCCCTAGACTTAAAATCATTCAAAAATCAAGGGTTTTACAAATTTAATGATATCTTTAAATTTTTTAATTTACAACTAACCACTAATTTATTAATTTGATATAATTAAGTTTATTCTTCAATTTATTTTATTTGAAACTCAAATATTTATTTAATTTTCTTTATTAATATTTTCATTTTAAATCTAATTCTTATATATATATATTTATTAACTATCTTCATTATTTTGATTTATTTATTTTAAATTTTCATTCTACTCACATCTAATTAATCAATTTATTCTTTATAATTTCATTTTATTTCATAAATCTTAATTAATTAAAAATTAATTAATTGAAATCAGTATATATATATTCAATAACTAATATATATATATATATTTTTTATAAACTCACCCTAAATTAGCAAATAATATATCAAATCGAATTAAAAATGAAAGAGTCTCAAAATACCCAGATCGCCGAAGAAAGCTATCAAAAAAGGCCTAAAAATTGATTGGAAATTATCGTCGACGTCAACTTCATACCGTGCGAGTGTCTCCTTCCGGCAACCTTTAACGGCGATGAACTCGTCTGATGATGGAAATCCTCAATGGCAGGTGTGTGTCGATAAGCGATGGACGGTCAACGGTAGATCGGAGAAAAAATATTAGACGATCGATATTATTTCTCCCTTCCCTCTCTTTCTCTACCTCTGTTTTTGTTCTCTCTCTCCTCTCTCTCCCGTTATTCTTTCTCTTTTTTTTTTCTTTTCTTTTTCTTCTCTTTATCCTTCTTTCTTTCTTTTATTTTTTTTAATTTAATAAAGACACACAATTACCTACCTCACCTAATTCACCTAACACACACATACATGTTTTTTTATTTGTTTTTTTTAAGTGTTACATTTTTTGTGATCCTCAACGCCACTAGCTAGAAGGATTTGCTATGAGAGTAGGTAACTGTAATGAAAAAAAAGGACCGGCAAAGATGATTGAAATTAATTAAATATGTCAATTAAAAATTTATAATACTTGTTTTAATTAAATTAAAAATTAGTTTACCAAAGGTTTTTTATATGTAGCAATCAAGTTGTCCAAATTCAATAGTTTCTTGTAATATCTTGCTCCAAAACTCCAATGTCCTGAATAAATTAAGTAATTAACATCTTGTAATTAAATAGCTAAAAATTTAATTCCAAATAAAATTAATTGCAGTCTAATAGTCCAATCCCAATATATTAAATTAAAATTGAAGAATCTAACATGCACTCATGAAACTAACCATTGAAACAATATCACTGCCAGAAGAAAATGCTCTTCCATTTCCCTACTTAGAAAAATAAAGTGGGAAAAAAATATTTATGAGAAAAAAAATTTGAAATTTCTAATGTTTAAATACTCCTCTTTTTCCTCCTTTTTTGTTTAATATAAAATGAATATAAAATTTATTTAAAAATAGGAGAATTTTATTTTATTTTATTGAAACCTCTTCAATTTTAGTAACACTTCAATATATTTACTAATGCCAATGCTATTTGGATAGCACAAGCAAAAATTGGCCATTCATTTCCATCTCATTTTTGCTATTAGTAAAGAAAATGAAAACTAAAAGAAAACAAACCCATTCTTACTTTTCCAATTTCAACCAGCCAAATCAAAAAAAGAAACATAAAATAGTCATTGTCCATGGTTAGTTATTTGCCTTTTTCATTTAAATAATATTCTGAACTATATAGAGTTTTTTTTTTCTATATCAACAAGTTTAGAATCGTCTTGTCTTCTTGCAAAGGCAGCACATAAACCCTAGTCGGTGTCTTCTTTGTGATATTTCTAATGGATAAGGTGGAGAACCAGTGGAGTCATATTATGCTAGAGTGGCAGGACTAGAATGATAATCAGAACAAATGGAATCAGTTCGCTACTTTGTCACTAATAGGTCACTAAAATTCATGGCAATGAAGTGCACCTTAGCATCAATATAGAGACCTATAAAAGGTGTGAACATTAAAGAGTTAGGATCCAATCTGTTCATGTTTTAGTTTTCCATGAACTTGACATCCAGAGGATTGAACCAAATAGTCCATAGACTTTTAACCAGTACCTAATTCGGACACATAATATAGCATCAGGGGAGTTTCCTAATCAGGTCTTTCTTTTCACCATGGACATATGAGTCCAAGTTTATGACTTTCCCATGGGTTCCGTGTCCATGCATGCTAGGAAGTAAATTAGGAACTACCTAGGGAGTTTTATTGTGTTAGATCCAAACAATTCTAATATTGTTTGGAGAGCTTATATGTGCATTTGAGTAGCTATTGATGTTCAAAGCCCACTAAAGAAATTGAATAAAGATAAAAAAAAAAAGGCTGGGAGAGAGTGGTTTTACGTGAATTTCAAATATGAATCCTTCTAACTTTATGTTTCTTCTATTGTCTCAAGGGCACTAGGATAGATGCTGTGAAAAATTTTATGATAAAGGAGGGCGAGAGGTAGAGAAACCCTATGGGGTTTGATTATAGGCTCCAAACATGAGACAAAGGGATGTAAGTGGGGAATAGTGGTTGGCAATGACTTGTCAAGAGATGGAGATAGAGCAAGTCAAATGATTGGATTTAGATAAGAAGAGTTTTGTTGAAGGTCAAAATCCTACCACTGGTTTAGCAGTAGAATTATAAGAGGTGATAAGTGCAAGATTTTAGGAGGGAATGGTTTTATAAAAGGTGCAAAAAATTTGGGGTCTCTTGACAATAGTACAATAATGGAGAGAAATTTTAAAATGAATGACTCTTTAAATGAGAGAACTATTATCCTAATTATGAAATGTTGTCATGTGGAAGGTGAGGTAATGTGTGTGGATCAAGGTCTAATTGGGCTTGTGAATGGGCCAGGAGTGAGAAAGAAAAATGATCTAAAAATGGGGAATCGGGCAGACTTTGCAACACAAGTCTACCAGTCATTATGAATACCATAAGGTAGAATTGTCGTAGACTAGGCAACCCACAGGAAATTCGTGAGTGAAAGAACATAGTGTCTTTGAGAAGGCATAATTTTGTTTGTCTGATGGAATTAATGGTGATTCAAAAGCATATAGAGAAGCTTAGGAAAATGTTGCATTTTAAGGGTGCCTGTATAGTGAAAGATATCGAGCATAGGGGAGAGACATGCGTTTCTGTAGGGAAAAAGGGATTCGGTGAGGTTTTTGGATTTCTTTAGAAAACATATCAATTTATGAATTAAGATGGAGAATTTGAGGGAATGGAGATTGACGGGGTTTTATGGTTTTCTTAAAATGAGCAGGAAAAGGGAGTCTTGAGATTTAATTAGTGTTTTAAGCTCAAAATGCAAGCTTCCATGGTGTGTTATTAGGGGCTTTAATGAAATCATGGCATGCTTTAAATAGAAGGATAGAAATAAGTATCCTGAGCGGTTGATTATGGAGGAGGATAGCTTGATTGACATGGGAATGGTTAGATGCCCCTTTACATGGGAATAGGGGAGAGGTGTAGAAGCCTGGGTGGGGGAAACACTACATAGTGATATGGCATCAAATGACTAGTTGAGGAGTTATGAATATGTCGTTGTTCAAAACATTGATGTTTACAACTGTAACCAAACTAGGGGAAGTGTAAAGAGAAGGGTTTTTAGACTCAAGAATATATCGCTTTATGAGAGAAAGTATGGTCAGATAGTGAGGAGATGCTGGTTTGACGGGCAAGGTGCCATTATGGAAGAAAAGATAGCTATTTGTGGTGTGAAATTGCACAAATGAGGGACACATTTGGTTATGGAGTTTAGGAAATTGTGCTGAGGAGTGTAGATGGCACATGAAAAGTGGGAAGTGGGCAATAATTCAACATTGGAATGTCAATAAGCTTTGAGTGAGATGGAGACTTGTTACAGCAGAATTTCTTGAAGCAATAGGAAAAATAGTTTCGGTTCAGAGATGGGGATCAAAATTCAATATTCTTTCATGATACAATAAAATCAAGAAAGCAAGATAATAGATAATTTAACTAAAGAATGATAAGGGAGACTTAAAAATTTGAAATAATTAGTAATTTATTTTTTAAAAATTGATATGCCATGCATCATCATTGTACCCAATAAGCCATGTTTTACCTTTAAACTGCTAGTAAATACATATTTATTTACGTATAAAATTTTATATTATCTATAAACTATATATTTTGAATATATAAAGATATATATAAATGTTTATGAAACAATATCACGAAATTATGTTTGATAAGAAGGATAAAAATATTATACAACTGTATAGAATTTTAATAGTAAGTATATGAAAAAAAGTTATTTATTCCCTCTTTGTTATATAATTATTTTTTGACTGAATAGTTGGATTCACCCCTTTAATATTTAAATATTTTCAGATAAAGTTGAAGAATAATCTAGCAAATTTTTTCTCGTTTCTATTTCATCAGTGTATAGAAAAGGTTATGCCAAGATATTAATTATCACGACCCAACCCGGGGGCCACGACCGGCATGCAGCCAAACCGAAGTCCGACCACATAAGCCTTAGAAACATTCATAACAGTCTAAATGCAAAACAGTTCAATACTTATATAATCCGCAATCCTAGTTCAAATGCAAACCATCAATATAATCAAATCACAATAAAATCATTCGGGAATTCTAATGCAGACAAGTTCTACTTATTACACAAAAAGGGATTCGGATTCAATCCGCCCAAAAGTTCAATATCCGGAAATCTCTAAGCAGAAGGACCAAAAACACAAACGAAAACCTGATCGACTTCGCCAAGAAGAGAAAGAAGATAGACGAAGGCAATCACTGAAAACCTGCAAGACAATCTGTAAGGGTGTGAGCGCTTTATAGACGCCCAGTAAGTCTATGAGAGGCAGAGAAACATCTAACAGTTATATAAGCAGTACATATAATACAATCACAAATTAAGCAAACAAGATGGTGTGTCGGGGTCACTAATCAGTAAACAGTACAGTAATCATATCAGTCACATCCGCCCTTATAACT
Organism: Garcia nutans; assembly: GCA_947685225.1. NCBI lineage: Eukaryota > Viridiplantae > Streptophyta > Magnoliopsida > Malpighiales > Euphorbiaceae > Garcia > Garcia nutans. The sequence continues at coordinate 2,451,014 of CANTUV010000071.1, forward strand.
TCTCAGTACAGTACAGTAATCAGTAATTAGGCATGTAGCCTCAGTAAACAGTATAGGCATTAAGCCTCAGTAGCAGTATAGGCATTAAGCCTCAGTAACCTCATTCCCCTTCATGACACACCATCACACAGCACAAGTAATATCACATTCAATATTATCACATAAATACAATCACATGCAAGTTTCTCTGTCTCCTAAAGCATGCGAGGCTGGGTTCGAAAGAATAGTATAGTGAATATATAGAAAGGATAATATATATATAAAGGGTTTATATATGTATATAAGTTGTTAGCAAGTAGCACAACACAAATAATCACAGCACAAATAATCACATACACCCATAGAACTTACCTGGTCTAACAGTCAGCTAAGCAATCCTCCACCCTAAGTCTGAGGTGCTGCTGGACCACCGCCTAACCATTAACCATCAATTAACAACCACCCTTACAAATGTATGCAAGTGCAAATGGGAATGCATGACGTGAATGCACACAATTCAATAATTTCCACAACAAGGTTAAACCTTTTTGTCAACCAAACATAACTTAACCATCATAATACCACACCTTTAAACTTGCTTTCCAGAATATAAAACATCATTAAAAAGTCCTTACAATTTAAATTCATCAAATACCTTACTTAAATAATCAAAATACACAAGATACAATTTTACCGATAAACCTGAATAACAAGTGTCAACTTATAAAATTCAAAACAATTAACATGTAAATGAAAAATTTATAATTTTCAACCAGAAGCTAATTTGATATCTGAAAAGAATCCTACCAAAATTTCATAATTTTTCGAGACTTAGAAGTCCCTCAACCAATTTTTATTCATAACAGTATACAGTTCACAAGGTATACTGACAGCAGTAGAAAAATCTAATTATTTCAAAATTATAACAACAGAAACATAACCTAATCATATTTTTCTTGTAAATTAGACTTCCAGAACTTCAACATACATGAAAATCAAATCTAAAACATTTTTACACATTTTAATATGAATTTTGAAAGTTACAGATGATGCAATCGCACCTACAGTACAGTTCATCAGACAACAGTAGCAACTTTGAATTTTCCAGAAATATACGATGCTCCAAAATCCCAAAAATTATTTTTCTCATAAACTAGACTCAATTTCAAGCCACATATCCAAATTTCAGATTTTTATCATGTTCCAATATTTAATTAAAAATCGAGCAACATACAGCACTAAAATCAAACTTCAGCAGAAAATTAAATCATCCAAAAACTCAAAGAAAACAATTAATTTTAAAACCCTAATACTCAATTCAATTCAATCAAACCCTAATTCAATACATTCATCAAGTTCTAGAACCCAACACACTAGCCCAATCAATTAATTCAACACTAAAATCCATCAAAACAACAAAAATCCCAAAACCTAACCTATTTTGTAAAAATCAATTTAATTAAATAATAATTCGAATTTAACCAAATTAATTAAGAAAAATACCAACCTAATATGATATTAATATGAACTAATCAAATGGAAGTTGAAATAATGCAAAAAGGAATCAAGAAAAACCTCAAAAAACCCAAAAACTTGAAAATTTCGAGCTGCTGGACAGAGAGCAAAACGACATCGGCGAGCCACGCCGCGCCACACGAAACGACGGAAAGCCAGACGCCGAACGACAATCCCCTGCCACGCGCTGCTCCGCCGAACGACAAGCCTGCTACGCCAAACGACACTGGCACTCTGCGCGCGCACTGACGAAACGACGGGGCTCTGTTTTTCTGCCTAAAATTCTATTTTTCTCTTTTTTTTTCAAAATACCCGAAAATAGAAGACCTCTAACAATACCCCCATCAGATTTTAGGCCTATTTATAGGAAAATAACTATTCAAAATTATATTTTTACCCCAAACTAATTTATTTTAATTCAAAAACACCCCAAAATTATTTAATTTCATAAAAATTACCCAAAACCATAAAATTCACAAAATCAACTCAAATTTATTTTTAACTTCAAACTTTAACCCAAAATAATTTATAAATATGTTTTAAGCATAATAATTCCCGAAAATACCGAAAACGACAAAAATCCAAAAATGACGAAAATACCCTCGGCACCCAAAAATACAATATTATACTCAAAACGACCGCATCGTCGTCCTGAGTATCAAAAAGACATTCAAATCATCAAATTATGTTCAAACGACATATGAGGGCACAAAATGATTATTTTGCCCCTCGACTTAAAATCATTCAAAAACCAAGGATTTTACATTAATATTTATCGTTTGATTTAATTTAAGGATTATTTATATTATTATATTAGACAATAATAAAAATGTATTTTAGAATAATAGTATTTATTGAATAATATATTAATATATGTATTAAAGAATATTAAATAATTCAATTATGAGCGATATTTTTTATAATAAATTAATATTATGGTAAATTATGAGATAAGTACATCTTTATAATTAAGATAATAGGGTGTGACACCTAGCTTGGCCCCCTAATAAGCTTTCTATGTTCTTATCTTGGTGCTTATTGTAACTTTCATACTTAGTTATTATTTTGTAAAATTATTAATTTATCAATAAATCATATTTATTTGTGAAAAAAACTAATTAAAGAAAATACTAATAAATATAGGTTAAATACATATGTAGCCTCTTAAACTTATAGCATTTAGTCACTTTACCCATTAAATTTCAATTTTAACACATTAACTAATATATCAACAATAGAAAACCATCAAACTATATTACATATTAATTTCAATTCTTCTAAGTTAAACACATAACTGAAAATCCTTAATTACCAACATAAACATATATATAGATGTCGTTTACATGACAATATAACAATATCTATTTAAAGTAAGAGAACATAATAATATTTGATAACTTTTCTAATTAAAATTTCATAATAGCAATTCAAAGGCTTGATTGCAGGATCATATCTGAATCAATTGTGCATTCACATCTGATAGGAAGCTTTAGATATTTCCAATCGTCATTGTCAATGCCAGTGAAGTAGTGAGCCACCATATCCTTACTCACCAGCTCTAGTTTTGAAGGTTCCCACTGCTTGCATTAACAATAGCATAATCAAAATTTTGAGCTAATTAATTAGTAGTTGTTGTGCATTAAGCAACATATTATGATTTTATATCATACGGTATTAATTGAGATTAATTAAGTTAAAATTCAATTTTAGAATTGAAATAATAGTTCACATAGAAAGTTTCACACGGTTTAAATAATAATTGGATAGTTAATAAAGTACATAGTTCGATAGTAAAGGAGAGCAAAAGTAAGGATAGCAAGGGATTGAGTTTTTCCGGGTACCTAATTCATTTATATAAGATATATGTAATTTATAAATAAATTTAGATAAATATATATATATATAGTATTTTTACTATCCATTGTAGGTCCGAATTAGATTTGAATATATACTTTTGGACACATATTATTCAAACTTAATTATATTATAATATTTATATTAGTTTCATTTTATTCAATTTTAATTAATTATTTATTTTATTTTATTTTATTTTAATTATAGAATTATATAGTATGAAATTATTTTAATAAAATTATGTTAATATTAAAATTTTATTTATAATAATTTAATTAAGAAAATTATAATTTTATAACTTAAATTTTACGATTTTTTTTTTTTTGCATTTTTATACTTGAACTGGTATGAGTAGTAAACATGTAGTGTTAAATAGATTTGGGATGGGTATAAGTAGTAATGATAATTATAATTTGGTTTGTAACAAATACAGATAATCTAAAATTAAATGGGTTCATTTTAGTGGGAATCCTACCAGCCGTCATCCCTAACCAAAAGTTTAATTCTAAAACACACACATAAACATATACCATCAAATGAATTTTTAGAAACAAGTGATATTAAATATAATGCTTATTACCTTTGGTTTTTTTCCTTTATCAAAGAACAAGGCTCTTGAACCCTGAATAGAATATTGAATAATGAGGGATATTTAATATAATCAAATGATATATATAATTCTCAAAAATATATTATACCTCATAAATATCATTACTCAGAGCTGCTCGTAAAATGTTGCAATTAATTGTATAGTCGTGAAAGAAACATTGTCTTAGTTTTTGCATTCGTCCTTCTCTGATCTAAATACATACATTCTAAAATTTTCATGTAATAAAAAAAATATTTTTATCTGTATGGATTAAAAAAACAATTAGAAAAATATATTTATATTATTGAAATTACCGATCTAAGAGTAATTTTAAGGCTAGTTGGACTAGCTGATTTCATGGAGTCAATTGCTTTTATAATCCAATTTTCTGCTTTATTTTTCATCTCCTTTTCCTGCAACGAGTAAAGAGATCAAAATCATATAAGTAATATGAATACAAGTAGAGTAAGTTTCAGCCAAATGTGTGAATTTTTACAAGTCAATTGCAAGTGAATTGAGTAAATATTAAAAATTCTGAGAAAATTAAATAAAGATTATATAATACTTAAAATAATTTAAAAATTAATATACAAAATTAAATATTAGACTATATATAGTACGATATAAATAAAAGAATTTTATTAGTAAATTTTTATTTTGTATACTTACAAGTGATAGTAAGATCTCTTCAACCGTATCTTTTGAAAAGCATTTGTTAATTATCTCCAATCTAATTAATAAGACAAAACAATTCAAAATTTATAGACAAATTGTCACGGAAATAAGTTATAAATTGATTAGAGTTTGCTTTAGTAATCTTTTCATAAATAATAGTGATTATACAAAAAGAATAAAGTAAATTCTAACATCATATATACAGGGGTGAAGCCAAGACTTCACTATTTAAAATTTCTTTTGGAAGTCCTAATTTTGCTATTTATTGTTCTATTTTATTTTTGTCTCAATGCTCAATATATCTTTCATTCAATTATAATTTTGTAAATTTGCTAATCTATTAATAAATTATTTTCATTTGCAAAAAAAAAATAAACTGATTGAAGAAAGTATTAATCTAATGTATGTGTACAGACTCCAAAATTTATGAAATGATATATGATAGAATAAAAAAAAGAGAAAAAAGTATCAAAATTATTTGAATAGCATGGCATAGAAAGTCGCATGATAGAATTTAAAGAAACTGCAATGTATAGTTTGCCCCTTCCCCGAGTTTCCTTTTTCTTCCCTTTTTTTTTAACATTTGAAGAGTATTTTTTTTTTTTGTCAATTTTTTTAAAAAAGAAACATATTTACTTGGGGAAAAAAAAACTATTTCCTCTTATAAGTATTTTTAAACATGGCTTTGCCACAGCTTATATACTCAATAAATTAGTTACCTCTTGTAAGTGCTATCTTCCTTTATGTTTGGTTTTTGTGCGAAATTGTTGATAACTTTGTAAATTGTTGTTATCTCGTGCAAAGGTAGTGTTTGAAGTGCATCTTCCAACAAAGGCAAATCCTATCATACAAAATAAAACAAAACAAAACAAAACAACAATTATATTAAAAATCTAACTAATATGAAAAAGAAAATTATTAAAAGAAATTATGAATATGGTGATTTACTTTGCTGTTGGCATTAGATTATTAGTGGTAAACAATTGAGCGTTAGATTTATGATCTATAAGAAGTTATAGGAAGAAAATTATTGGATATTATAGTATAAGATGAGTACTAATTATTAAGGTACATATTTTATATTGAACTAATTAATTACTTTAGAGTAAACAAAATGTGTAGCCAAGCCACATGCAAGCATTTCTGCTCCATCTATCCTTGCTCCTGTAAGCCCTAAATATTCCCCTGTACGTACCGCATTAAAAACATAATTCAATATATATATATATATCAACAGATAGTGTCAAAAGTTTACTAAATACAAAGGAATTTAAATTAGAGATCTCTTATTGCTTAAATGATCATAATCCTCAAGTCAATTTTCGTTAACGGTATATATATTAATTTTTAGATTCAAATTTTTTATTAACTTTCAAAAGCTGATATCGTTAAGTTTACTATTTATTATAGTGCAATATCAATCATGTTTAGTTTGCACAATACTAAAAAAAATTTAATTCTTATTGATTTATATAAACAAAGTTTAAAAAAGAAAATAAAGAAGAAAATATTACCAAAATACCCTGGAAGCCTAGAAAGAAAATGCGATGCTCCCACATTTGGAAAATGTCCAATAAATACTTCAGGCATAGCAAATACCTAATAATAATAATAATAATAATAATAAATAGAGCAAATTTGATATTAATTTCTGTCATTTTAAATTTTTTGCTTAGCTAATAATTATATTCTGGTTAGAAACTTACTGTTTTCTCAGTAACAATTCTTAACTTTGCATGCATTGATAATCCAGCACCACCTCCCATTACAATTTCATCAATGAGTGGAATCTTTTAATTTATTATGAAAAAACAATAATGAAAAAAAAAAAGATCGGCGAAGATGATTGAAATTAATTAAATACGTCAATTAAAATTTTATAATACATGTTTTAATTAAATTAAAAATTACTTTACCAAATGTTTTTTATATGTAGCAATTAAGTAGTCCAAATTCAATAGTTTTTTGTAATATCTTGCTCCAAAGCTCCAATGTCCTGTAAAAATTAAGTAATTAACATATTGTAATTAAATAGTTAGAAATTTAATTCCAAGTAAAATTAATTGCATTCTAATGTTCCAATCCCAATATATTAAATTAAAATTGAAGAATCTAACCTGCACTCATGAAACTAAGAAGTGAAACAATATCACCACTAGAAGAAAATGCTCTTCCATTTCCCTACTAGGAAAAGAAAGTGGGAAAAAATAATTATGAGAAAAAAAATTTAAATTTGAAATTTCTAATCTTTAAATACTTCTATTTTTCCTCCTTTTCGTTTATTTAAAAATAGGAGAAATTAATTTAATTTTATTAAAACCTCCTCAATTTCAGTAACATTTCAAGATATTTATTAAAGAAAATTACACTATATACTACATTTTAAATTTTATTTTTAATTTTACAGTTATTATTTTTATTTTTCACTTTTAACCTTTTGTTTTTTTTTATTTTTACGTTATCTTTTATATTTTTTTTCAAAAATACAATTTACACTTCTGATGAGTTTACAACACTTGATATTGCGCCTTCGTAGTGGTACACTTGTGGCCACCTAATGCTTGATGGGTGAAAAGGTTTTGTGGTAGATAGAAAACTCGTGAGTCCTATCAGTATTGGTGACGGCGACGGCAGTGGCGGCGGTGGTAGTGATTGTGGTGATGGTGATTTTAGAGGTTGAAAGGTTGTCAGCATAACAGCCTTGGTGATAGAATTTTTTATGGCTGGCCTTGTGCCCACCAAGTGTTTGAAAAGATGAAAAAGTTTTTGTTGCAAACGGTGTACTTGTAACAAAGAATCAAAGCTGTCATTTAATCAAGATCTATGTTTCAAAAGCTTATTGCACTAATCAATTGATATTTACATTGATTTTCATGTTTTCTTTAAAGAATTTAACTCTTCTTGAGCTTTTAAATATGGCTTTTAATAAAAATAAGATCACAGAGAGTATCACATGCAATAATATAATAAGATTACAAATCCAATGCATGTACAGAAAATAAATTGCAGGACCATATGTGGGTGCTGCTACTATTCTAGCTATCATCTAGTTAAATGTACAACTTATTTTATATGCTTTTTTGTGGATAAGTAATGGGTGGAATTTAAAAATTATTGATGCATGGAATTGGTTGATTGCATTTTTTTTGAATAGTTTGTTTCTACTTTTGTACTGGGTTCATTTTTTTCATTTTTTATCTGTTGAAGATTCAGACAGTTTAAATAGAAAAGAAAAATTAATGAATCATACAAACAGATCAAACACCAGTATTTACTTGGTTCATCCTACACACAGTAGGACTACATCCAAGAAGGAAAAAGTTCCTCAGCCTTTTCACTATAACTCAAAATCGATCAACACTGTTTTACAAACTACAAACAGAAATTCTCAACTCTCAAATCTCACAGAGATACAAGCTAGAGATTATCAAGAGATTACACAGAAGAAGAACCCCTTATTTAGCAGAGAGAAGAAGATGAGAGAAGCGGCAGAGAGCGAAAAAAGTGAAAAGAACAGATAATAGATTGGTATTTATACCAAACCTAAAACTACCCTAATACAAAACGCACTGTTTAGCCATAAAACGCACAGTTTTGGGCTCTTAGTAACAGAGTCACACAGCTCACAATTCTCCACCTTGACTCTGAGTTACAAAGTAGAAAAGGCATTCAGAACCATTCCTCGGGTAACACCTATAATAGCTCATCTCTTCATAACTCCAAGTAGGCTTAGAGCCTCCTGAAATTTCAAAACAGAAACAGTCTTAGTAAAAATATCAGCTGGATTAATCAAAGTTGAGATTTTCTCAACATTTATAATACCCTTAGAGATTATATCTCTAACAAAGTGATGTTTAACATCAATGTGTTTTGTTTTCTCATGAAATACACTGTTTTTACTTAAGTGTATTGCACTTTGTGAGTCACAAAACACATTGACTTTACCTGTTTTTAATCCCAACTCAGTTACAATTCCCTTTAACCAGATGGCTTCTTTTATAGCCTCTGTAAGGGAAATGTACTCTGCTTCTGTGGTAGAGAGAGCTACAACTTGCTGTAAACTACATTTTCAGCTCACAATATTTCCAGCAAGTGTAAAACAATAACCAGTTAAAGATCTTCTCTTATCTAAATCAGCAGCAAAATCAGAGTCACAATAACCAGCTATATCAAACATTTCAGAATCAGGCTGTTTAAACAACAAACATACAGATTCAGAACCTTTAAGATACCTACCAAGCCATTTTACAGCTTTCCAGTGAGATTTATCTGGACTGCTCATAAACCTACTGACTAAACTCACACCATAGGCAATATCAGGTCTGGTACAGACCATAGCATACATCATGCTTCCAACAATATTTTGATAAGGAACCTTATTCATATATTCCTGTTCAGATGCTGTTAGAGGCTTAGAACTGGAGTACAGGTTAAACTGTGCACCAATTAGAGTAGAAACAGCTTTAACTTTATTCAGATTATACAATTCAAGAAATTTGCAAACATAATCATACTGGGACAGAAATAACATCCTTTTACTCCTATCTCTATCTATACTCATGCCCAAAATTCTTTTTGCAGGACCTAAGTCCTTCATCTCAAATTCAGCACTTAACATAGACTTCAATTTAACAATATCAGACTTTTTTTCACAGGCAATTAGCATGTCATCAACATACAGTAAAAGATAGATGTAATGATCATGTGACAGTTCTGAAAAATACACACATGGGTCATATCTACTCCTTTTAAACCTATGTTTAATCATGAACTCATCAAATCTCTTATACCACTGCCTAGGTGCTTGTCTAAGACCATACAAGGATTTCAATAGCAAACAGACATAACTTTCTTTTCCAGATTCAACATAACCATCTGGCTGTGCCATGTAAAGCTCTTCATCAAGAGTACCATGCAAGAAAGCAGTTTTAACATCCAATTGTTCAAGTTCTAAATCTAACATGGCAATTATACACAACATTAACCTAATTGTAACATGTTTAACTACAGGAGAGAAAATCTCATGAAAATCTATACCTTCCAATTGAGAGAAACCTTTTGCTACAACTCTGGCTTTAAATCTCTCTTTATCAAAGCCAGGTATAGCAGGTTTTCTCTTAAACACCCATTTACATCCAATAATTTTCTTACCAACAGGCTTTGGTACCAATTTCCAGGTACCATTTTTTTATGAGAGAATTCATCTCTTCATCCATTGCTGCTTTCCAGTGTTTCCAGTCACTGCTCAGTCTGGCTTCTTCAAAGCTCAATGGATCACTTGTCTCTGTCACAGCAGCACACACAAAAGCAAAGGCAGTTAAATCCACATTTAAGACATTACAAGCATAATCATCAAACCTGGGAGGCCTTCTGATTTCCCTTCTTTGTCTATCTCTGGCTAACATATAGTCAGTTTGCTCTTGTGTTACTGGCTCATTATTAAGTACTCCACCTTCAGGTTGTACCTGTAACTCATTGTTCTCAGCATAGGGGGTTCTGTTTGGGTGGCATTCTGATCAGTTTTGTAAAAACTGTCAAGCTCCACCTCAAACACAGACAGGTCAGCTTGTGATCTTGTCAAAGGTACCTGCAGGTTAGTCTTATACAATTCCAATTCATTAAACACAACATCCCTACTAACAAGTATCTTATTATCAACAGGTGACCAAACCTTATATCCTTTAATACCAACAGGATAACCAACAAAATAGCATTTAACTACTCTAGGTTCCAGTTTATCCTGTTTCCTATGAATGTAAGCTATACAGCCAAATGTCCTAAGGTGAGAATAGCCAACAGGTTTTCCATTCCATATCTCATTAGGACACTTATATTTCAAAGCAGAGCTAGGTGACCTGTTTATCAAGTAACAAGTTGTTGATGCAGCTTCAGCCCAGAACTTATTACCAAAACCAGACTCAAACAGCATACATTTGACCTTATTCAGGACTGTCCTATTGTACCTTTCTGCTACACCATTCTATTGTGGTGTATAGGTACAAGTTCTATGTCTCATTATACCATGTTTTAAGTAGAATTTATCAAATTGTTTATTGACAAACTCTAAACCATTGTCAGTTCTTAATACTTTAATTTTACAATTCTTTTGATTCTCTACAAGTGCTTTCCATTCACAAAATTTATTAAAAACATCATTTTTATTCTTAAGGAAATAGATCCAGATTTTCCTAGAATAATCATCTATGAATGTGACAAAGTATTGAGAGGCTGACAATGACTGTGGTACAAAAGAGGAACCCCACAAGTCACTGTGAATGTAATCTAAACAGTTTTGTGACTTGTGATGTGACTGACTAAAGCTTTTCCTATGTGCCTTACCCATTACACAAGTTTTACAGAGGCTAGATTTACTAAACTGATCTAAATCTAAAACCCCTTTCCTATACAATTGTTCCAGACCAGTGTAGCCAATGTGACCTAACCTTTTGTGCCACAGAGTTGTTGAGTCACAGCTTGACTCAGTATTAGCAGCAGTACCTATTATGACTGAACCTACAAGGTGGTAGAGTCTATTGACTCTATTACCCTTTAGAACACATCTGTCCTGTTTATAAACCTCTAATATATCATTCCTAGCTGTATGACTTAGACCCTTTTCTTCTAGCCAACTTAAAGAAATAAGGTTTCTCCTAAGTTCAGGAATGTGTCTCACATCCTGTAACTCAACTAACCTGCCATCCCACATTGATAACCTAACTGTACCCACCCCTAGAACTTTACAGGATAAGTCATTGCCCATCAGAACATTTGTACCACTTAGATCCTGATACTTACAAAACCAGTGTCTGTGAGGAGTCATGTGATATGAACATGCAGAATCTAGAATCCAAACTTCAGCATCTCTGCTAGAAGTAATAGTTAAAGCCTCTATATCATCAACCTGAGTTGATGAATTAGCAGCTCCAGACTCATTGTTTTGTTATAGTTTCTTAAGTCTTTCCCTACAGAACCTCCTAATGTGACCCTTTTTCTTACAGTAATAACATATTCTCTCAACTTTATTTGTGGCAGTAGTGTTCTGATTATAAATTTTATCATTATGGGATGAACTATTTGACTGGTGCTGTTGATTACTATCACTGTTTTTATTCTTATATCTTTTCTTTTTAATTTTACTTCTAGTTCCTTTAACAAACAGACCTTCAGCATTTCCAATTTGCTTACTTACAGACTTAATTTTCATTTCTCTAAGTCTTAATGCATTTATAATGTTATCTGTTTCTAATCTATCCCTACCTTATTTAAGAGCATCCTTAACATTCTGATAGCTTTCATGGATAGAATTAAGCAGAATAATGTACTGATTTTCATTACTCAGATTCTCACCAACATCAGCAAGTTCTAATACTAACTTTTGAAAATCATCACAATTATCATCAATAGACTTTATAGGATCCATTTTAAAACTAAACAACCTTTCTTTCAAGTAGGCAATTTTAGAGACAGACCTAACATTGTACAAAGCATTCAATTTATGCTAGAGTTTAGGAGCAGAATCATTACCCCTTACTTTCCGAAGAACAACATCAGAAAGATTCAGAATGATGGTGCTGTACGCAAGATCCATCAAATCTTGTTTCTCCAAGTCTGTCAATGTCGAAGGTAAAGCTTCTGGGCTATCAAGTGCTCTTATGCACTTCTATTGTACGAGTATTGTAGTCATCTTTTCTTTCCAGATTGTAAAATCTCCTTTACCGTCGAATTTTTCGACATTAATTTTGGCGATAGACATTTTGTTTCTCCGATCTAGGGTTTCTTTTAAGCAAATCTTATCCCTTTTGTTCTTCTGTCTAACCTGCAAAACACAGATACAATCACAGTACCAAAAAGCAGATCTTATCCTCTTTTTTTTTGTTCTTCTGTCAATCCTGCAAAACACAAATACAATCACAGTACCAGATCTCGAGGAAAAACAAGAGAACAATCTAGAAAAATAAACAGATCTTGACAGATCTTTCCAGAAGAAGAGCCGATCCGAACAGATCAAACAGAACGAGAACCGATCTGAGCAGATCAAAGTGAGAAAGGAGACGATCTGAACAGATCAAGCAAGATAAGACCCGATCTGAACAAATCAAACAAGAAAACCCCAAAGAACGAAAGAAAATAAAGCAGAGACAAGGAAGATTAAAACCTGATTCATCGAGATCCTCACGTGCTCTGATACCAACTGTTGAAGATCCATACAGTTTAAACAGAAAAGAAAAATTAACGAATCATACAAACAGATCAAACACCAGTATTTACTTGGTTCATCCTACACACAGTAGGACTACATCCAAGGAGGAAAAAGTTCCTCAGCCTTTTCACTATAACTCAAAATCGATCAACACTGTTTTACAAACTACAAACAGAAATTCTCAACTCTCAAATCTCACAGAGATACAAGCTAGAGATTATCAAGAGATTACACAGAAGAAGAACCCCTTATTTCGTAATTACAAACCCTAGCAGAGAGAAGAAGATGAGAGAAGTGGCAGAGAACGAAAAAAGTGAATAGAACAGATAATAGATTGGTATTTATACCAAACATAAAACTACCCTAATACAAAACGCACCGTTTAGCCATAAAACGCACAGTTTTAGGCTCTTAGTAACAAAGTCACACAGCTCACATTATCTTTGCATATATTTTCATTTCAATTTTAATTGTAATGAATTTTTTTTATTTTTCATTTGTTGATAGTAAATTTTTTTTCTTATTATTTTTTGTGTTTCTAATAGATTGATTGATTTTTTTTAGTATAATGTAATTCAAATAGTCGATAAAATGTTTCAAAGAAATATTTAGTGGCAGAGAGTCTTGAGTGAAATTAAGTGTAAATAAAAAGATTGTTTCATTTTATATTTACTGGTGAAATCTTTACAATAATATACTATATAATATATTTCACTTTATATAGGGTATTAAGGTTAAGCCTCTTCTAGTTTTTTTTTTCTAAAAAAACAATTATATGTATTATATATTTACAATTATATGAAGTTTCCTATAAAATTTTGGAAGATGAATGAACATAAATAGGAAAAATAATGCATGTGAATTGAATAATATAAATAAGAATGAAAATAAAAAATTACAAAAATAATAGATAAATAAAAATTCATTAAAATATTGTGCAAATGAAAAAATTTATAAAAATTATATGAATACTTTGGTAACTGTCGGTATCTATCAGTATATATAGATATATTTTGATATTTGTCGATATATATTATTATATATTACATATATACTTTAATTAAAAAATAACAATATATATAGGTATATATCGAAATATGTGGATATATATTACATATACTTTAACTAAATAATAATAATATATATGGGTATATATGAACATATGTAAATATATGTCAGTATATAACTATTTTATATAATTATTTATATGTGGATATATGTTACATATAACTTGATATACCGAAAAAAAATAATAAATGTTGATATATATTACATATAACTAGATATACATGCATATATGTTGTAAAAGAATAATAACATATGTTACATATATATAGATATATGTCAATATATGTTGGTATATGTATGTATATGTTAGTATATGTTATATTTTTTTAATTAAAGAATAATAATATAAATAATATGTGTGGATACAAGTCGGTATATAACTATTTTATATATTTATTTATATGTATGTATATGTTACATATAACTAGATATGACGAAAAGAATAACAATATTTGTTGGTATATGTTGTATAGAGCTAGATTTATGTGCATATATATTGCAAAAAAATAATAATGTATGTCTCATATATGTAGATATATGTTAGTATTTGTCAATATATATTGGTATGTTACATATACTTTAACTTAAAAATAACAATATATTTTGATTTGTGTTGATATATATATGTGGATATATGTTGGTGTATGTTACATATAATTTAATTAAATAATAATAATAATAATAATAATATATATGAATATATGTCGGTATATATTGGTATATATTACATATATCTTAACTAAAGAATAACAATATATATGAATATATATATATCGGTATGTATAGGTATGTATGGATATATGTTGATATATTAACAATTAATATTTTTATTTATATGTATGTATATATTACATATAATTAGATAAACAAAAATAATAATAATATATATTGGTATATACTACATTTAACTAGATATTTATTGGTATATGTTACAAAAGAATAACAATTTATGTTATATATATTTTAATTAAAGAAGAATAATAATATATGTGGGTATATGTTATTATATATTGAATATAATTTGATATTTTTATTGCATATTTATATATAGGTATATGTTAGTATATGTCTGTATATGTTATGTATATTTTAACTAAACAATAATAATATATATGGATATATATCAATATATATTATATGTAAGTAGATATATGCTACATATATGTAAGGATATATTGGTATATGTCGGTATATATTAGTATAGATACTTTAACTAAAGAATAATAATATGTGTAAGCATATGTCAGTATATGTGAATATGTATGTATATATATCTCTATATGATTATTTTATATTTTTGTTTATATGTGGATATAAGTTATATATAACTAGATATACAAAAAATATATATATATACACTGATATATATTATATAAAATTAGGTATATATGGGTATATGTTGCAAAAGAATAACAATATATGTTATATATATTATAATTAAAGAATAATAATATATATGGATATATGTTGGTATATGTCGATATATATTACATGTAACTAGATATATGTTAAATATATGTAAGTATATGATGGTATCTGTCGGTATATATTACTATATGTTACATATACTTTAACTAAAGAATAATGATATGTGAGTATATGTTACATATAACTATATATATATATATCACATCACAAAAATATAAATATATATTAGTATCTGTTGATATATATTAGTATATATACTTTAACTAAATAATAATAATATATATGTGTATATATTGGTATATTAATATATATTTCATATATATTACATATATATAAATATATGTTGGTATATGTTACATAAAATTATATATATATATATATATATGTAGGTAGATTTCGGTATATGTTAAACATACTTTAACTAAAGAATAATAATATATATAGGTATATATTGCTATATTTCAGTGTATATTATATATAATTAGATATATATTACATAGATGTAGATGTATATTGGTATCTATTGGTATATGTTATAATATATGTGGGTATATGTTACATATAACTATATATATGTAGATATATGTTGTAAAAGAATAATATTATATATTACATACATGTGAATATATATGAGTTCATATATGTGGATATATATATTGGTATATGTTACATATACTTTAACTAAATAATAATAATATATATCAATATATGTTATATATAATTATATATATATGGATAAATGTTGAAAAAAAAATAATATTATATGTTACATATATGCGAATATATGTGAGCATATATGAGCTTATATATGTGGATATATATATTGGTATATATTATATATATATTTTTCACTAAAGAATAATAGTATATGTCGGTATATGTTATATGTAACTACACATATGTAGATATATATTAGGAAAAAATAACATTATATATTAAATATATGTGAACATGTGTGAGTATATATGAATTTATGTAGATATATATAAGTATATGTTTGTGAACCTCGGTTTTCCGCCTGAAAAGGATCCGGGCGAAAGTTCACTCATTGTCAGGAGTCGCCACTCAGTTTATTTTGTTCGAAGGGAAAAACTAAGAAAACCCTTGTTTGACTCCAATAACTTGTCCAATGTAAAGGTTTCTAGTCTGCGAACCCAAGGAAGATTCGGGGACTATGTCATGTATTTGACTAACTCGACAATAAATAATAAAAAAAGAAATGAATGTAAAAGGGATGAAGAAAACAGAATAAAGAGATTGTTATTAAAATGTGGACTTGCTATTTGGGGTGAATCCCAAATATGCCTACATACTCTCGTTTTTATGAGAGATCAAAGCCCATGTAGTTCGGGAAAGCCTATTTAAAGGTGATGAAATTTATGCTTCATGCATGTGTGTGTGTATGCTTCGTGCATTTTTCAGGCATTTTGCCAGAGTTGTGAGTTTTAGCACTTAGTGCAAAAATTGTATAATTTCGGGTACTTAGTACCAAAAGAGTTCGATTTAGGCTTCATGCCAAAAGTTCATTTTAATAGTGCCGTTTAGGTACTTAGTACCAAAGAGATGTAAT
Organism: Garcia nutans; assembly: GCA_947685225.1. Lineage (NCBI taxonomy): Eukaryota > Viridiplantae > Streptophyta > Magnoliopsida > Malpighiales > Euphorbiaceae > Garcia > Garcia nutans. The sequence continues at coordinate 2,467,892 of CANTUV010000071.1, forward strand.
TTAGGCTCCGTGCAAAAAAAAAAAGTTGATTTTATTTACGGCTTAATGCCGAAAGGGTGATTGATTAGTCCGTTAGGCCCTCGGACCTAAAAAGATTAGGTCTTTGACCGAGAAGAAATTAAGAAGAAGATTATAATGCTTATGATATGCTCGAATTGACCAAAGATGAATTATGATATTACCTTGATTAGAATTTTTCCACTTCTAAGTTTCAGATCTTGCTTCCTTACACTTTTGAGTATGATTCTTGCTTTCTACAACACAATATTAGAAATTCTTAAGCATAAAAATTTCGTCAGCATCTGGGCGTAGGAAGTCCAAAAGTTTTTTTTTTTTGAAAATCTGAAGCCTATTTATAGGCAAAATCGGGCTGGACGGCGGCCTGGCCGCCAGCCACGGCAGCCGAGCCTCCGGCGCTACGGCGGCTGGCCGCCGAAATCACGGCGGGCGGGCCGCCGTCCTGGCCCACCGCGACTCACGCTATTTTTGCTAAAACTGACTTTCCGGGAGCCATGGGCCTCTAAAAATTATTCCGAGACCATATCTGTGATCCTTGCGTCGCACCGAACATTTCAAGTATCATGAAGACATGCTTTCGGTGGAGTTTACCGTTGTTCCCCAGTCCGGCCTGGTCTGAGGAAATTGGCTTTCCGAGCCTCAAAATTCGAGTGTTCACAATTGCCCCCACTGGGGTCCATAAAAATGATTTATGGAACTCAGTGGTCTTCTGAAGAGCGAATTTTGAGCGAGGTGCAAAAAGACCCGCATTTTCATTTTTTTCTATAAATAGGCTCATTTCATTCAATTTTCATTTGCTTTCATTCATTCTTCTTCTTTCACTTCTTTCAAATTTTCTTTCGACGATGGATTTCATCGGCTTTGAAGACCTCGAAATCCCACTCCCTCCCTGCAATCTTTTACTTGAGGAGGAGAAGCACAGTTCTCGGACCGGCTGCTATGAGGTAAGTACATTCCCGTTTGTCCATCTAGTATGCATGCTCAGGAATTTTATTTATTTCCAGTAAGGAACTTAGAAATAAATTTTAGGAACCTTTCCTTTACATGTACTAGTAATGAATTAGGATCTGTACCAGGCTTCATTATGTTCTGCCATCAGTAATTATTTCTAGTAAAGAACTTAGAAATAATCCTTTAGGAATCCACACCCGGCTGGGGAAAGAACTTAAATCTTTTTTGAATTTGTCCAACTTTTCTGAAATTTTTTTTTTGGACTCTACGATCAAGATATCTATAGCTGAGCGTCCGATGGTCACTATTTCGGCTTACATCTTTGATGCCGGGCACCCAGTGAGGGATCTTATCAGACCTGCTTTCCTCCACCATTTGAGGGCTATAGATGTGGGCAGAGATATCCACCAGGATTTCATCTGTGCTTTAGCCGAGCGCTGGTGGCCTACTACTGACACTTTCCATTTTTCTTGGGGGGAGATGACAATGACGCCTACTGACTTTTCCATCATTTCTGGGATTCCCTTTGGCGTTGAGATGGTGGAGTCCTATGATGACTGGCGGCAGGACATTTCTTCAGCCGACATGATTACTTTGATCGGGTTTGACTATCCTCGATATCAGGCGCCTCGCTGCATTCAGCAGAGGTGGCTTGTGGAGCAAGCGCCAAGTATCTACACTGGTTACGAGACAAGCAACCTTACTGCTGACCAGGCGGCCAGGTTTACCTTGCTTCTCCTGTTTGCAAGCTCCTTCTTATCAAACAGGAAAGATGCAGTGAGTCTCAATGTGCTGAAGAGCCTACTTGACCTGACACGGCTTCATACATACGATTGGGCTAGCATGATGCTGTGTAGGTTGTATGACGACATGTCTGACCTCTGCTATACCCGTATTGCTCCCTGTGGCTTGTATTACTTCTGGGAGGTAATGTAAAGAACATTTTCCTATCTTTATATATGTTGACATACACCAATTCTGATACCTTCTCTTTCTCTCTCTCTCTCTCTCTCTCTCTCTCTCTTTTCAGACTTGGGCTTACGAGTATTTTCCTGGCATCGCCCCTTTTCTTCGTGAGATACCTGCCCCCGCCGATCCTCTTTCCCCCATTGCTTGGAGGTGGTATAGAGAGAGGGTAGAAGTACCAAAGAGGAAACTTCCCATCAGAGGGCTGAGATCATTCTTCGACAGCTGCCCAATGGACGCAGTAAATGCTTTATCGTCATCTTTTTTTATTATATTAGAGAAAATGATTCACTAATATAACAAATTTTTACAGGTTGCATCTGAAGTGATGTCTCACCGACTGGCAGAGTGGATTGCTCAAGATTACAGCTTTCGGCGATCAGAGTTTCTGACTCGCCGTCGATTCATACTTCTCCATCCAGAGTTTCGACGGTATTATCTCGCTGAGAGGGTGACTTTCCAGATCGCCGGTTTCCGTGCAGTTCCCATGGATCCCCCTGATGATATGCTATCTTCAACACTTCTGCCTGTTACTGTGTCCCAGTATGAGGGAGACCCTTTCGAGTCGGCTTATGTCCCGGATGAGGATTATGACTTCTACTGCCTTCATCGACTGATGCCATGCATTGGGACACGATTTGACTCTATACCTCCTTATCGGTCTTCCCACTCTTCGGCTCCCACTTCTGGCACTCCGAGAGACCATCCCTCTCCCGACCGGCAAGCTGACAGACCCTCTTCCTCTAGGGCTGAGACTTCCGCTTTCAGGGCTGGACCATCACACACTGGAGGAAGCAGCAGCTCATCTCATTTGAGGCCTCCCGCATCCGTCCTAATAGCTACCGGCCAATTTGACCCTATTTTAGCCGACTTGAGGCTGCCTTATGCTGCTCGTTATCATGCACCTGGTGGTTGGGTGACCCGACCAATTAGTGCAGAGGGTGCATTATATCGGAGCTTTGCTCATGTCACTCAGGTATATTCTCATAGAACTTTTCATGAAAAGGATTCATAAAATTCTCTTGAGATTGATTGTGATTTCTTCTCTTTTACAGGTACCAGAGGGCCTGATCACGGAAATGGCGGCACTGATTACTGCTTTCTCGGATGAACTGTCTGGTGCTTGGACTGAGGCTGCTTACGAGAGGCAGAGTAGGCCGCAAAGACGGAGAGGCCGGCACTGATTTTTTTCATACTTGTCTTGAACTATGCTTGCCGTATTTAAACTATTCCCCTTCTGTACTTTGTACCTTTCATGTTTTTCAGCTGTTATATGAACTTATCTGTAAACCTGCACTTATTTGTTAGTATTAACAGCACATATGTATGCATGATGCTTTTTCTTTTTAGAAATCTATTTTAAAAATAAATTCCTGACACAATCCCAAAAAATAGCACATAACATGGCCTAAACATGAGAATTTTACAAAACATCAAAAAAGAGGAATCAGGACGGTCAGCAGCGGCGGCCGAGCCGCTGCCCGGGCCAGACCAGTATAAAACTCAAGGTTGTCTTACATCTTTGGGTCAGAAAGCAATCCTCTTACTGCAAGATCTTATATTTTATTATTTTTTTTTCAAATAACAATGAATCCCCTTTTTAATCACGTGATGCATAATTGGACCAAAAGTCTCCACAATGTTGAAAGGATCAACATGGAGAGGTACGGGTTGAAAGCTGTCGCCACCCTCAGAGGTGTAGCTGTAGACTGGGATTTCTTGCACTCTTGCATCAGGTTTTGGGATCCCCAAGCCCATGTTTTCAGATTTGGGGCTCGGATGGAGGAAATGTGTCCTCTTTTTGAGGAGTTCTGCTCGATCATTGGGTGCGATCCAAATGCCCCTCTTGTGAGGCATGAGGTCCAAATTGGCTATGTGGGATCTTTTCAGAGGCTTTTTAGCTTCACAAAACCCCAAGCCCAAGCTATGATTGTAGATGGGGATAAGGCGATACTGCTTCCCCTAATTGATGAATTCTTGACCGCTGATTTTGAAGACGATATTCAATTGAGGCATAGAATGCGAGCCTTCGTCTTTTGTCTGTTAGCTGGGTTCCTCTTCAACCGTGACCCCGGCTTTGGAGATTTGAAACTTTGCCCAATGGTTAGGCAAATGGAAGAGCTCAACTGTATCGGGGGCATGATCCTGGCTGAGACTATTCAGAGTCTCGACAGATGTGCACTTGGATTTGAACGTTGGACCGTCACCCCGGTCATCCTTCAGGTAATTTATACCTTTTGTTTCTTTTGCTTATTCCATCATCTCTCTTTTCCTTTGTAAAATAGAAAGGATCTATTTTTTCAGGTTTGGCTGAGAGATCATCTTCGAGTGGTTGCAGCCCCCCAGACTTTGACCTACAACCCTTCGCAGTACCGCACCAGGAAAATTCAGATTTCTTTTCCCTCTATGGCCGAATGGACTGTTTGGCTGTTTGAGCTTGGACCAGAAGAATTATTATGGTTCGTCCCTTGGTATAGGATTCCTCAATTCATGGAGGCAAATGCCATGCACAACCATGTCTACCTGCTTGGGTTCACTCACAGTACTTGATACAGTGCTTCCCGCGTCCTCAGGCAGATGGGTATTGATCAAAGAGTTCCCCTTCCTGTCGGGCTTACCATTGCTTCTCCTATTACTCCCGGGATTACTCGGGCTGTTCTACAGACTTGGGTCAGAGACCATCGGATGATCAGGCCTTGTGCAGAGCCTTCCCTCGTTCAGCCCACTCTAGAGTACAGGACCTGGTTTATAGCTGAGGTTTGGCCTGTTGAGAAACCGAGGAGGTATGCATTGCTGCAGGAGTTGGAGGGAGAGGGGGTGTAGGATTTAGATCCCAGGGTGACTCCGTTGTCTTTTCTGTTTTTGGGTTGTTTTTACCTTTTTGGTTTTTTTTTGGGGGAATATGACTTGATCTTTTTGTATTTTATAGGCTGAATGACTCTTTTTGTAACAGATGATTCTCTTTTTGTAATGAATGATTCTTAATGGATGACCCTTTTGTTTGCTTTCCAAGCATTATCTACTTTATTTATTTGCTCTTATTTTTGCCTAAGCCGTCCTTTCGGATTTTCAACTTAGCGAGCTCTTACCCATTCTTGTCTAAGCCGCCCTTTGCGGGTTTTCGACTTAGCGGGCCCCACTATTGCCTAAGCCGCCCTTTGTGGGTTTTCGGCTTAGCGGGATCTTTTGTTTTTATTTTTTTGTTTTTTGTTGTTTTGTTTTTTTTTTCTTTTGGCAAAAGAAAGATGAATGAATGATTTTTATTAAAATTTAGACCGTGCTCAAGGAGAGCTGCCTACATATCTCGAATTAGTTTGCGAGAATCAGGTCTAATGTAGTTCCTTATGGAATGCATGATCATACATAATATTTCTTTAGTTGATCCAGATTGCATGGGTTTGTGAACTCCAGACCATCCAAATCAGACAAGATGCCGGCTCCGCCGGAAAGTATTTTCTTCAAAATGTAGGGTCCCGCCCAATGAGGACGAAACTTCCCACGAGGATCTGTAACAGGTGTTCTGATCTCCTTCAAAACCAAACAACCTTCTTCCAACTTTCGATCTTTGACCTTTTTGTTGAAATGTCTGGCCATTCGCCTTTGATACCCTTGAATCTGATGTAGAGCTTGAAGTCTTTTTTCATCCAAACTCAACAACTGATGATGATAATTGCTGATCCATTCAGCTTCATTTATCTGACTTTCTTGAATTATCCTCGCCGATTGAACTTCCAGTTCAATGGGGAGTACTGCTTCCATTCCGTATACCAGTGAATACGGGGTTGCCCCAGTAGGAGTTCTAACTGATGTTCTGTATCCCCACAAGGCCAATGGCAACTTCTCATGCCAACGCCTATGTTCCTTGATCATCTTTTGTATGATCACCTTTATAGACTTGTTCGCTGCTTCTACAGCTCCATTTGTTTGAGATCTATAAGGAGAGGACTTATGATGCTGGACATTCTTATCCTTCAAGAGCTTAGCAAATTCTGCTTGGAAATGAGTTCCATTATCAGTGATAATTTCAAACGGCGTTCCGTACCGACAAAGGATGTTGGTTCGGACAAACTGTGCTGCCTTTTTGGCGTCTAATTCTGCATAGGAAGCTGCTTCAACCCACTTTGTGAAGTAATCCACTGCTACCAAGATAAACTGATGTCCATTTGATGCTTTTGGATGTATTTTGCCAATTATATCAATTCCCCAAGTAGCGAAGGGCCATGGAGAAGTGATCGGATTCAGGGCAACAGGAGGTTGCTTCTGTAGCTTAGCAAATATTTGGCATTGATGACATCCTTGCACAAATGCCACACAGTCTGCATTCATGGTGGACCAGTAATATCCTAGATTGGCTATTTTCCGAGCCAAGGCGATCCCATACATGTGTGGTCCTGATTCGCCACCATGTACCATTTCCATTATTTGCTTGGCCTCCGCTTCACTCACACACCTTAGGTGCATTCCATTCCAACTCCTCTTGTAGAGGATATCTTCATTAAGAATGTAACCTGTGGCAAGCTGCCTTATTGCCCTCTGATCAACCTTTGATGATCCCTCCGGATAATTTCCATCCTTGAGATAGGTCTTGATATCCCAAAACCATGGTTTACCATCGGCCAAGTGCATTACATGGGTGGGTTGCTTTTGAAGCTGAACTTTCAATGGATGAATGACTTTCCCCTCCCTGATATTGATCATGGAAGCTAAAGTAGCCAAGGCATCAGCAAACTGATTCTTTGCTCTTGGGAGATATTCGAAGGATAGATCATTGAACTGTTGTGCCAAATGATCAAGGCGTTGTAGGGAAGGAACCAAACGCTCTTCTTTTATCTTCCATTTCCTTAAGGCTTGTGATACTATTAAAATAGAATCACCATAGACCTTTAGGTCCTTAATCCTCAATTCCAAGGCGGCTTCAAGCCCATTGATGCAAGCTTCATATTCTGCTTCGTTGTTTGTGCAGCTAAAGTCAAGTTTAATTGCGAATGGAATGTATTCTCCACAAGGAGTTTTGAACACAATCCCAATTCCATTTCCATGATAATTGGATGCCCCATCAAAATACATCTCCCAAACACTGCTTTCCAAGTTCAAGAGGTCTTCATCAGGGAAACCCATTTCTCGCATCTCGTCATTCACGGGTAATTCTGCTAATTGGTCAGCTATTGCGCCACCTTTCACAGCTTTCCTTTGAACAAATTTCAAGTCAAAGGCTGCTAATGTTGACACCCACTTTGCCATTTTGCTGTCCAAAACAGGCCTCTCCACAAGGGACTCTGTTCTGCCATGATATAAGTAGTGTAAGAAGACAAGTAGTGTTGCAACTTCGTGCAAGCCCAATACAACGCTAAACACAATTTCTCAATCCTGTTATACTTTAACTCATAGTCCAGCATCCTTTTGCTGAGGTAGTAAATTGCATTTTCCACCTTTGTATCTTCGGCTTCTTGAGCTAGCATTGCACCCATGGCTTCATCTGTTACAGACAAATATAAGAGCAGAGGTTTTCCCATTCTGGGAGGTTGCAGAATTGGCGGACTTAACAAGTATTCTTTGATCTTGTCGAAGGCCTTCTGACAGTCTTCATTCCATTCTTGTGAAGCACCTTTTCTCAGTAGCTTAAAGATTGGACCACAAGTCTCAGCCAACTGTGATATGAATCGACTGATATACTGTAATCTACCTAGTAAGCCTCTAATCTCCTTTTCTGTTCTTGGTGGGGGCATTTTCAGAATAGCCTTTGACTTTGCTGGATCAACTTCTATTCCTTTCTTGCTGACCAAATATCCCAAGAATAAGCCTGATGTTGCTCCAAAGAGGCACTTTGCAGGATTAAGCTTCAAATTGTACTTGCGAAGTCTAAGGAAGAACTTCTCAAGGGCTTCAACGTGTTCTTCTGGAGATTTTGACTTGACAATCATATCATCGACATACACTTCTACTTCTTTGTGAATCATGTTATGAAAGACTGTTGTCGCCATCCTTTGGTAGGTAGCCCCTGCATTTATCAACCCAAAAGGCATAACTCAGTAGCAGAAAGTGCCCCATTCTGTAATGAAAGCTGTCTTCTCTTTGTCTGGTGGGTGCACCAGGATCTGATTATACCCAACCGCGAGGTCAGTCATGGAAACCATCACATGCCCAGCCATCCTGTCTATCAGCAAATCGATGTGAGGTAGCGGGAAATCGTCCTTGGGACAAGCCTTATTCAGATCTCTGTAGTCAACACACATTCTGACCTTTCCGTCTTTCTTCGGGACCGGTACAATGTTTGCTAACCAGGAAGGGTAGGCAATTGGTTCTATGAACTTATTGTCCAGTTGCTTGGCAACTTCCTCTTTAATTTTCAAAGACCATTCTGGCTTCATTCTTCTCAACTTCTGCTTAACCGGCTTTGCCTCTGGGTATAGCGGAATCTTATGCACTGCTATGGCTGGGTCTATTCCCGTGACATCACTTGCCTTCCACATGAAGCAGTCGACATACTTTCTGATGCAATCGACAACCTGTTCTTTATTCACACAATCATATGCAATGTATGTATGTTCATTTTCTTTGCCAATTATTATCTTTTCATTTATTTCTTTTATTTCTTTTATTTCATTTTTGCTAGATAATACTTGGAAAGCAAAAGACACAGGGTAACCAAGAATCGGAACAGTTTCATTGATAATGGCGGAGTCATTCTCCAAGATTACATTAGACTTGACATTAGGGCTTTCTAAATCTGAAATTACAGAAGACTCAGAATTAGACTCTGACTTGGTTTTTGACTCAGAATTAGTATAAGACTCGGTACAAGACTCAAGTTCAAGGTGTGACACAGGACTAGGTTTAACCTCAGCAGCTTGTCCCTCCTCGGCGTACCAGTTTCTCAGCGGTCCATCCGTGGTCTTGATCAGCTTTGTGAAATCCCTATTGTCTTCAAAATTGGTTATCATAGCAACCTCATCAAAGAGACCAGGCCGCATGAAATCTTCCATTTGGGGGTCAGTTTCAGGTTCTGGCTCTTCTTCTTTCATGGCCACAACATCAGCAAACATTTCAAAACCCGGTAGCTTCTTTCTGGTCATAGGAGAATAGAATGGTTCCTGAAAACCACGGTGATGAACTGCCTTTCCAGGTTTGCAAAAGTGACCATTCAGAGTTCTAAAGTAAGGGCGCATTTTGAGGCTTCTTGCCCCCCAATTTCCCTTTTTCTTCCTTCCACGCTCAAACTCCTCTATTTCCTCGTCTGTAGGTTTGTACCCCAAGCCAAAAGTTCCCTTATTCTCAGGCTCTTCCCATGGCCGTACTACGGGTATTTTTCTCCCAGACTTCATCATTTCCATCCCGGGCAATAGACCTACCCTCAGCATCATTCCCACTAGGCAGTTGATTTGGACCTCCCCAAAGTCATATGAGACAAATGGCCCTTTGGGTTTTTCACCTTCTATGCATTGAACTGTGTCGTAATGAAACCCAGTCAAGGTCGTGGCGGTTTCACCAGGAACAACCTCAAGGAGAGACTGATCCATGGTTTTCCTGTTGATTTCGCAGGTGTCCCCTTTGATAGTGATGATTTTTCCTTCAAAAGGGAATTTAAGTTTTTGGTGTAGTGAAGAAGGTACAGCATTAATCTGATGAATCCACGGCCTTCCAAAAAGGAGATTAAAGCTCACGGGTACATCAATGACCTGGAATGGTACTCCCATTTTCACCGGCCCAATAGCAATTTCTAGAGTGGCAACACCCAAAATTTCTCTTCGAGTATTATCATATGCTCTCACAATCTGATTAGAAGGTGTAAGATCTGTAGCCTCCAACCCCAGACAGCTTGCTACTTTCAAGGGACACACATTTAAGGTTGACCCATTATCAATGAGAACCATGGGCACAGTCTTTCCCCCAGTCTGTATGGTGATGTATAGAGCATCATTGTGTTTCTTACCGTCTTCTGGTAAATCCACATCAGAAAACCTGATACTCAATGCCTTGGTTGATTGGGTCAAAGTGGCCACCAAAGCTTCTGGGCTTGTGTCCACAGGTGTATCAAGTTGACTCAAAGCTTCGCTGAGAGCCTGGCGGTGTGGGAATGAGGAAGCAAGGAGCTCCCAAATTGACACCTTAGCTTGAGTTTGTTTAAGCTGAGTGAGGACAGAGTCTTCTTTTGGCTCTGGTGTTTTCTTATGGGGGGGGATTTGAGGTTGTAGGGGTTTTTCCCAAGTCAAGTGGCTGATATTGTCTTCCACTTCTTGTCAGAGCACTGACCTCTTCAGCGAGGTCGTTCAAATCTAACACACACACTTCATTCATTTCCAAGAGAAGTTTGAAAGGATCAAACAGCTCTTCTTCCACAGTAATGGCGTGGATGGAATGATTGGGCAAAGGGTTAGTGTTGATGTTTGGTTGCCTCCTGAGAGGAATGATGTCACCACTATCCACCAAATCCTGGATGCGGTTTTTGAGTGTCCAGCAAGCATCTGTTTTATGCCCATTCCCTTGGTGGTACTCACAGTACTCATCGGCCCTGTAATTGGAGGGTAATGGGTTTGGAGGAGGCCTTGGGTCCAAAGGCTTCAAATATTTTCCTTCCACAGCCTTTTTAAACACTAGATGAAGGGGCATTCCAATGTCGGTATATTGCCTTCTTGGCTGATTTCTTTGCCCAAGATTGCCCACACGTAAAGGATTCGCAGGGGCAATATTGGCCACTTCATTAGCAGCTTGGCCTTGTTTTTCATACTTCGAGATAGCTTCTTCATCTACTATCTTACCCAATTGCATCAGATCTTCTACCTTGGTTGCAGTCGCAATGAGCGATTTGAAAGTAGGTAGGTATTGAGTTTGCAGTTGGGCTTGATATGTAGGCCTTAAATTTCTGATTATGATATCAATCTGCTCTTGTTCTGAAGGGCGATTGATCATTTGGGCGGCCTTTGCCCTCCACCTCGTAAGGAACGAGGAGAAGGGTTCATTGTTGTTTTGTTTGGTGGTTTCAAGTTCTCTTCTAGTGACATCCACCTCAATATTATAGTGGTATTGAGAGTTAAATGCATTGCAGATGTCTTCCCAGGTCTTAATCTTGGCATGGTCCAGGCTTACAAACCACTTGAGGGCAGCACCAGTCAAAGATTGTTGGAATAATTGAGCAAAGAGCTCATCATTTAAACCCCAAGGGCTTAATGCCCCCACATACATCTTGAGGTGAGTTTTAGGGCAAGTAGTCCCATCAAATCTGTCCATCCCAGGCATCTTGAATCTTGGAGGCAATCTAGCTTGGGGAAACAAGGATAAAGAATCCATGTCTACCACCTCATTATGAGTTTTCATTGCAGTGATTGACCTTTCCAGCAATTCAAGTTTTCTTTTCAGTTCATCAGTCTCAGTGACATTCTTAGAGGGTGGATCCTCCAAATTGATGACAGGGGTTTTCTGAGCAGCCATGGGGGTGCTAGTTTGCCCCACAATAGGTTCCTTCCCCAAATTTCCAGAAGTAGTGGCTGTCTTTGGTACCCCTCCCAATTCAGCCAAGATGGCTACCTTCTGGGCGGCTAAAGCTTCATCAATTTTTTCTTGCATTCTAGCTTCAATTTCCTTAACCTGACCATCCAGCAAAGCTTTAATCTGTTCAATCGTGGCCATTTCAGTAATTGGAGTAGTTGGTGAAGTTGAGGTAGTAGAACTTGTAGGGGATAGCACAGTTGGTGTTGATGTGTCTGGTGTAGGTGAAGGCACACGGACAGAGGGTACCTGAAAAGGTCAAGGGTAAAAAATCAGGGTGGTGTGTAGGGTAGGAAAACTCTTGGTCCACTTATGTACATCAAAATTTTCCCCCAAAACAATGTTGTTATGTTGCATGAATGCACCTCATCACATCACAATTCATTTTAATGGAATGCGGCACTATCATTGGGTACATACAACCTAAGGGAAGGTTCTATTGTTATGTAAAAATAGAGAATCGGCTTATCATAGGGACCCTTGAGTCTTGAGAAAGATATACCTAACCACATGTGAAACAAGGAGTTTCGCGTGGGTCCAACAGTACGATTACTCATGGGCCACTCCAAAAGGATTGGAATGGTTTGCGACAACAGGGAGGACGCTTTGGCTGTCCGCCGGCATAATCAAGGAGACCTGCCGGTCAGCGCTACTTGCTATCCAGACTCAGAACTTTGAACAGAAAGAGAAGAAATTCATTTGAAAATAATTTTTTATGCAATAAAGGAAAAGGATTCCCCCATATATGCAAGAGAAAAAGATTCCCTGAATGACAAAACAAATGCACAATTTATCAAATAAGGGACCATTAAAGGAAAAAGATTCCTTTTGTCAACTTTCAATCCAACATCCTTAAAGAAAGGATATATAATGCTAGGGTATCCTGCAAAATGAATAAAAATACCCTAAAGAATGGCAAATCAGCTAAACGAATAATAATAACAGTCTACTATAATTTCATAAATCATTATTATTATCATTTTTTTTATTATTTTTTTTTCGTGTAATATATAGCAATTATTTTATTTATTATTATTTTTTATGGTCCCTAGGAAGATTTTTTTTTTCAATTTTCAGTACTAACGTCTTTAAAGAAAAGACAACCATTGCTAAGGTACCCTGCTAAAATAAATAAAAATACCCTAAAGAAGGGCCAGTTAGTCAAATAAACAATAGTAGTCCACTAGGATCACATAAATCATTTTTATGTCCCCAGTGGAGTCGCCAATCTGTGAACCTCGGTTTTCCGCCTGAAAAGGATCCGGGCGAAAGTTCACTCATTGTCAGGAGTCGCCACTCAGTTTATTTTGTTCGAAGGGAAAAACTAAGAAAACCCTTGCTTGACTCTAATAACTTGTCCAATGTAAAGGTTTCTAGTTTACGAACCCAAGGAGGATTCGGGGACTATGTCATGTATTTGACTAACTCGACAATAAATAATAAAAAAAGAAATGAATGTAAAAGGGATGAAGAAAACAGAATAAAGAGATTGTTATTAAAATGTGGACTTGCTATTTGGGGTGAATCCCAAATATGCCTACATACTCTCGTTTTTATGAGAGATCAAAGCCCATGTAGTTCGGAAAAGCCTATTTAAAGGCGATGAAATTTATGCTTCATGCATGTGTGTGTGTATGCTTCGTGCATTTTTCAGGCATTTTGCCAGAGTTGTGAGTTTTAGCACTTAGTGCAAAAATTGTATAATTTCGGGTACTTAGTACCAAAAGAGTTCGATTTAGGCTTCATGCCAAAAGTTTATTTTAATAGTGCCGTTTAGGTACTTAGTACCAAAGAGATGCAATTTAGGCTCCGTGCCAAAAAAAAGTTGATTTTATTTACGACTTAATGCCGAAAGGGTGATTGATTAGTCCGTTAGGCCCTCAGACCTAAAAAGATTAGGTCTTTGACCGAGAAGAAATTAAGAAGAAGATTAGAATGCTTATGATATGCTCGAATTGACCAAAGATGAATTATGATATTACATTGATTAGAATTTTTCCACTTCTAAGTTCCAGATCTTGCTTCCTTACACTTTTGAGTATGATTCTTGCTTTCTACAACACAATATTAGAAATTCTTAAGCATAAAAATTTCGTCAGCATCTGGGCTTAGGAAGTCCAAAAGTTTTTTTTTTTGAAAATCTGAAGCCTATTTATAGGCAAAATCGGGCTGGACGGCGGCAGGGCCGCCAGCCACAGCGGCTTGGCCGCCGTCCTGGCCCACCGCGACTCACGCTATTTCTGCTAAAACTGACTTTTCGGGAGCCATGGGCCTCTAAAAATTATTCCGAGACCATATCTGTGATCCTTGCGTCGCACCGGACATTTCAAGTACCATGAAGACATGCTTTCGGTGGAGTTTACCGTTGTTCCCCAGTCCGGCCTGGTCTGAGGAAATTGGCTTTCCGAGCCTCAAAATTCGAGTGTTCACAATGTTATATATATTTAATTTAAAGAATAATAGTGTATCGATGTATATGTCAGTATATATCAGTATATATTACATATATTTTCGCTAAAAATAATAATATATGTAGATATATATATTTTTTAATTAAAAAAATAATATATGTAGGCATGTATGGGTATATATTATAAAATAATAATACATATGAATATATGTTACATATAACTAGATATACCAAAAAGGATAACAATATATATTGATATATATTAGTATAACAATATAAATATATATATATATATGTCTAATATTGAATACACTTAGGGTCAAGCCTTGGGTTCTCTTTTTATTTTTAAAAAATTTTTAAAGTTAAGCTTTAGGTATTTCCATGGTCGAGCCTTATATTTCTAAAAAAAATTTCTAGTGTTAAGAATTAGATACTAGGGTCAAGTCTTAGGTCTTCATTTTTTTTTCTAAAAGTCCTTAGTATCTAGCATTAAGTACTCCTAGGGTCAAATTTTAAGTTTCTTTTTTATTTTATATAACAAAAATGTCAAATGTCGAGCATTAGGTATACCCAAGGTCAAACTTTAGATTTTTTTTATTTTCTATAAAATTCCTAATATAAAATATTAGTGTAAAACCTTTGGTTTTTGTATGATTTTAAGTCTGAGGATAAAATGGTAATTTTACACCTTAAGAGCAAAATAGTCATTTTGTGCCTTTTGAATGTCTTTTTGATACTCGGGGCGATGAGACGGTCGTTTTAAGTATAATATTGTGTTTTTGGCTTCGGGGGATATTTTGGTCATTTTGGCGGTCGGAAAATTTTCAGATTTCGTTTTGCTGTTTTTGATGTCATTTTGGTGACCGTGATGTCGTTACGGTTATTTTAAGTATAATTTTGCTAGGGTTGTGTTTCGGAAATTTTTCAGAAATTTATTAATTTTTAATTAAAATAAATTAAATAAATTAAATTTGGGGTTAGTTGTAAATTTTTATAAGTTAGTTGGGTGTTTTTTTGAAATTTTAAAGAGTTTTGAGGTGTTTTTAATTAAAATAAATAGTTTTGGGGCAAAAATATAATTTTGAAAAATTATTTTCCTATAAATAGACCTAAAATCTGATAGGGTAGGGTTTTGGGTCTTTTATTTTCGGGTATTTTGAAAAAAGGGAAGAAAATTAGGGTTTTTAGGCAGAAACAGTGCGGCCGTCGTTTTGTCCCTGTGCGCACGCGTAGCCGGTGTCGTTTGGCGAGGGACGTGCTTCGTTCGGCGAGGCGCGCTCCTGTCGTTCGGCGTGTGGAGCTCGTCGTTCGGCGGCTGGGCGTAGTGGCTCGCCCATATCGTTTTGGGTCCTGTCCAGCAGCTCGTTTTTTCAAGTTTTTTGGTGTTTTTGAGGTATTTCTTGATTCTTTTTGCATTATTTCGACTTCCATTTAATTATTTCATATTGATATCATATTGGTTTGATATTTTTCTTAATTAAATTGGCTAAATTCGAATTATTATTTAATTAAATTGATTTTTTACAAAATAGGTTAGGTTTTGAGTTTTTATTGTTTTGAGGGATTTTGGTATTGAATTAATTGATTTGGCTAATGTGGTTCTGGAACTTGATGAATATATTGAATTAGGGTTTGATTGAATTGATTTGGGTAATAAGGTTTTCGAATTAATTGTTTTCTTTGAGTTTTTGGATGAATTAATTCTCTGCAGAAGTGTGATGTTAGTACTGTATGTTGCTCGATTTTTAATTAAATATTGGAATGTGATAAAAATTTGAAATTTTGATATGTGGCTCGAAATTGAGTCTAGTTTATGAGGAAAATAATTTTTTTTATTTTGGAGCATCGTATATTTCTGGAAAATTCAAGTTTGCTACTGTTGTCTGACAAACTGTGCTGTTGATGCTATTGCATCAACTGTAACTTTTGAAATTCATATTAAAATGTGTAAAAATGTTTTTGATTTGATTTTCATATATGTTGAAGCTCTGGAAGTCTAGTTTACAAGAAAAATATGTTTGGTTATGTTTCTGTTTGTGATATTATTGAAATAATTTGATCTTTCTACTGCTGTCAGTATACCTTGTGAGTTGTATACTGTTTTGAATAAAAATTGGTTGAGAGACTTCTAAGTCTCAAAAAATTATGAAATTTTGGTAGGATGCTTTTCAGATATCAAATTAGCTTTTGGTTGAAAATTATAAATTTTTCTTTTACAGGTTAATTGTTTTGAATTTTATAAGTTGACACTCGTTATTCAGGTTTATCGGTAAAATTGTATCTTGTGTATTTTGATTATTTAAGTAAGGTATTTGATGAATTTAAATTGTAAGGACTTTTTAATGATGTTTTATATTCTGGAAAGCAAGTTTAAAGGTGTGGTATTATGATGGTTAAGTTATGTTTGGTTGACAAAAAGGTTTAACCTTGTTGTGGAAATTATTGAATTGTGTGCATTCACGTCATGCATTCCCATTTGCACTTGCATACATTTGTAAGGGTGGTTGTTAATTGATGGTTAATGGTTAGGCGGTGGTCCAGCAGCACCTCAGACTTAGGGTGGCGGATTGCTTAGCTGACTGTTAGACCAAGTAAGTTCTATGGGTGTATGTGATTATTTGTGTTGTGATTATTTGTGTTGTGCTACTTGCTAACAACTTATATACATATATAAACCCTTTTTATATATATTATCCTTTCTATATATTCACTATACTATTCTTTCGAACCCAGCCTCGCATGCTTTAGGAGACAGAGAAACTTGCATGTGATTGTATTTATGTGATAATATTGAATGTGATATTACTTGTGATGTGTGATGGTGTGTCATGAAGGGGAAGGAGGTTACTGAGGCTTAATGCCTATACTGTTTACTGAGGCTACATGCCTAATTACTGATTACTGTACTGTACGGAGAAGTTATAAGGGCGGATGTGACTGATATGATTACTGTACTGTTTACTGATTGGTGACCCCGACACACCATCTTGTTTGCTTAATTTGTGATTGTATTATATGTACTGCTTATATAACTGTTAGATGTTTCTCTGCCTCTCATAGACTTACTGGGCGTCTATAAAGCGCTCACACCCTTACAGATTGTCTTGCAGGTTTACAGTGATTGCCTTCGTCTATCTTCTTTCTCTTCTTGGCGAAGTCGATCAGGTTTTCGTTTGTGTTTTTGGTCCTTCTGCTTAGAGATTTCCGGATATTGAACTTTTGGGCGGATTGATTCCGAATCCCTTTTTGTGTAATAAGTAGAACTTGTCTGCATCAGATTTCCCGAATGATTTTATTGTGATTTGATTATATTGATAGATTGCATTTAAACTAGGATTGAGGATTATATAAGTATTGTACTGTTTTGCACTTAGACTGTTATGAATGTTTTAATAGGCTTATGTGGTCGGACTTCGGTTTGGCTGCATGCCGGTCATGGCCCCCGGGTTGGGTCGTGACAAAAGTGGTATCAGAGCAAGGTTAGATTCAGTCACACTTAAAATTTGTCTAGTTGTATCCGGAAATCATTAGGAAAAATTCTTTCTGTGTTTCTTTTGCTTCCGCATTAACCGATATGTTTATACTAATATCAGGAGTTATGTCTCAAAGAAGTACTGGAATTTGGATAGGGGGAGGTTCCTCTGGTGCTGGAACTTCTGGAACTGCAGGTGGTGCTAATCTGCCTCCACGTAGACGTGGGAGAACTCCTAGTGCTGCAGCAGGGAATGTTAATACTGCAGGAGTTGTGCCTGATCCTCAGCCACCTACTCTTGGGAATAATCCTGTACTTGAGGCTGCACCGGCTGCTGCAGTGGGTCAGGAGCAATTTATGACTACTATGATGACCATGGGTAGATCTATGGAGACTCTTGCCAATGGAATTGCTCAGTTGGTGCAGAATATGAATCAGAATGCTGGGCAAGCCAATGATCAGCCACCTACTGTTGAACCCCAGTATGTGAGGTTAAATGAGTTCATCAGAGTGAACCCACCTACATTCTCCAACTCTGCTACTGAGGATCCGGTATACTTCATCAATGAGGTACGTCAGATTTGTTTAGCTCTCAACTGTACTGATGATAGATCTATAGAGTTGGCAGGCCATCAGTTAAAGAGGTCAGCTCAGGTGTGGTTCGATGATGAGATCAGAGATAGGGTTCATTTCTGGGATGAGTTTAGGGACTTGTTCATGCAGAATTTCATACCTGAGAATGTTATGTGGCAAAAAGGCCAAGAGTTTGAGAGGTTGAAGCAAGGGGATAGATCCATAGCTGAGTACTATGAGAAGTTTCAGGATCTGCGACAGTATGCTACACACTTGATTCAGGATGAGGCTCGGATGACTCACAGATTTGTGGAGGGACTGAACAATAAGTATTATGGTTTTGTTGCTAGCCATAACTACACTGAGTTGCATTTGACTAGGAACACAGCTCTGGGTTTGGAAAACAGAGGTAAGACTGACAGGACTGAGGATACTACTGATGTTAGTAGGAAGAGAAGTAGACCTAATGATTTGCATGGCTACCAAGGACAGAACAGAGATCAGAGAGGTAATAATAGAGGTGGTCAGCAACAGACTTACCGATTGCAGAATCAGAATCAGGGGCATCCTGTTTGTAGGTTTTGTGGTAACCGTCATCCAGGAGACTGCTGGAGACAGATGGGAGCATGTTTAGGTTGTGGACAGATGGATCACCAGGTGAAGGATTGTCCTAATTCTCGGCGTGGTCAGAATCAAGGAGGGCAGCAGAATTATGTGAGACCAGCAGGGAATCAGGGTAACAACAACCGTGGCAACGGTAATGGTAATGGCAATGGTTATAGCAGAGGGAATGGTGGTCGAGGTTATAATGGAGGCCGAGGTAATCAGAATGGCAGACGACAGAATGGAGGTTATCGAGGTTACCAAGGTCAGCAGAATCAGGGTTATCACCAGAATAATCAGCAGCAGAATGCTGTACCCGCTTTGCCAGCAGGTCAGAACAATGCTCAGAATCAGAACCAAGGCCAGAATCAAAATCAGAATTATGCTCGGGTATTTAATCTTAATGCTCAGCTAGCTCGGGCTGATAATAATGTGGTGCAAGGTACACTCTCTATATGTTCATTTGATGCACATGTTCTTATTGACCCTGGAGCTACTCATTCATTCATATCACCTAGCTTTGCATCTAGATTATCTAGATCACATGAACTTTTAGCTGAGCCTTTGTTTGTTCATACACCACTGGGGGATGAGATAGAGACGATGGATGTTTATAGTAACTGTATGGTCAGAGTTGAGGATGCGGATTTAGCTGCAAATTTGATTGTCCTATCTGTGTTGGAATTTGATGTGATATTGGGAATGGATTGGTTAGCTTGTCATGGAGCTAATGTTGACTGTAGGGCTAAGATAGTCCGATTTGATTATGAAGAAGGTAAGTCGGTGACATTCCATGGTTCCAAGACCATTGGTCCTTGTCAAATGATTTCTGCTTTGGGAGCTAGAAGGTTGTTGCGTAAAGGTTGTGATGCCTATCTTGTATCTATTCGGGATGTGCAAAAAGAAGAAGTTAAACCAGAAGACGTCCCTATAGTGCAAGATTTTGTGGATGTTTTTCCTGAGGATTTGCCTGGGTTACCTCCTGAAAGGGAGATTAAGTTTTCTATTGATCTTGTACCCGGCACAAATCCTATCTCTATGCCACCTTATAGAATGGCACCTGCAGAGCTTAAAGAGTTGAAGGAGCAGCTGAATGATTTGTTACAGAAGGGGTACATCCAACCGAGTACTTCACCTTGGGGAGCTCCGGATCTTTTCGTGAGAAAGAAAGATAGTTCCATGAGGTTGTGTATTAATTATCGGCAGCTAAACAAGGTGACGGTCAAGAACAGATATCCATTACCGAGGATTGATGATTTGTTTGATCAGTTGCAAGGGGCGAAGTTTTTCTCAAAGGTTGATCTTCGGTCTGGTTATCATCAGTTAAGGGTACGAGAGAGTGACATACCTAAAACTGCTTTTCGCTCAAGGTATGGTCATTATGAGTTTCTGGTAATGTCTTTTGGACTTACCAACGCCCCTGCTGCTTTTATGGACTTGATGAATAGGGTGTTTAGTCCATATCTTGATCGGTTTGTTATGGTGTTCATTGATGATATTTTGGTGTATTCCAAGACTAAAGAAGAGCATGAGGAACATTTGAAGCTGGTTTTGCAAACTCTGAGGGAACATAAACTTTATGCCAAGTTCTCGAAATGTGAATTCTGGTTGGATAAAGTTGTGTTCTTGGGTCATGTTATATCTTCTGAGGGTGTTCAAGTTGATCCAAAGAAGATTGAGGTAGTCATGGATTGGCCAAGACCAAAGACAGTTACAGAGATACGAAGTTTCTTGGGTTTGGCTGGTTATTACAGAAGATTTGTTAGAGATTTTTCTCGACTTGCAGCACCTTTGACTAAACTCACTCGCAAGGGTGTTAAGTTTGTTTGGGATGATGCTTGTGAGGAGAGTTTTAACCTTCTGAAAGAAAGGTTGACATCTGCACCTGTACTTGTTCTGCCGAAGGGCAATGAAGGCTATGTTGTTTACTGTGATGCATCTGGTATTGGTTTGGGATGTGTGTTGATGCAACATGGTAGGGTGGTTGCTTATGCTTCAAGACAGTTAAAAAATCATGAAGTTAATTATCCTACACACGATCTGGAGATGGCTGCTGTTGTGTTTGCACTAAAGATCTGGAGGCATTATCTGTATGGTGTTACATGTGAGATTTTTACTGACCATAAGAATCTCAAATATGTTTACTCGCAGAGGGATCTGAACTTGAGGCAGAGGAGGTGGATAGAGTTTCTGGAAGATTATGATTATAATATTTAGTACCATCCTGGGAAAGCAAATGTTGTGGCAGACGCTTTGAGTCGCAAGTCTATGGGGAGTTTGTCACATATTTGTTTGACGAGGAGGTCCTTGATTTCTGAGATTCACCAATTGCTTGATGAGGGTTGGACATTTAATATGTCTGACAAAGGAGTTGTGAATGGTAGAGGGGTGTTTCTTGCTAGTTTGGCTGTGAAGCCAAATTTTCTCGACAGGATTATTTCTGAGCAAAGTAAGGATGCGGATTTGAAAATTTTACGACAGAAAGTCTTAGCCGGTGAGAACAAGGAGTTTGTTATAGGTGATAAAGGTGTTTTGAAGTTTGGTACTAGGGTGTGTGTTCCTAAGGTAGATGATTTGAAGACTGATATCCTTAAGGATGCACATTTCTCTAAGTACACAGTTCACCCAGGTTCCACCAAGATGTATCGGGATTTGAAGCAGTTGTACTGGTGGAAAGGGATGAAGAATGATGTTGCACAGTTTGTTTCTCAATGCTTATCTTGTCAGCAAGTTAAGTATGAGCATCATAAGCCTGCGGGGTTGCTTAAGGAGTTACCACTACCTGAGTGGAAATGGGAGATAATCAATATGGATTTTATTGTCGGTTTGCCTAAAGCTCCTGGTGGGCATGATTCGATCTGGGTTATTGTTGACAGATTGACTAAGTCCGCTCATTTTCTTCCAGTAAATACTAAGTACACAGTGTCGCAGTATGCCAAACTGTACCTCAACAGGATTGTGAGTCTTCATGGGGTCCCAGTTTCTATAGTTTCTGATAGAGGACCACAATTTACTTCTAGATTTTGGCAGAAGCTTCAGGAAGGTTTGGAAACTAATCTTCATTTCAGTACTGCTTTTCATCCTCAGACAGATGGGTTGTCGGAGAGGACTATTCAGACTTTGGAAGATATGCTGCGATTGTGTGTTCTTGATTTTGGTGGTAGTTGGGCAGATCATCTTCCTTTGGTAGAGTTTGCCTACAATAACAGTTATCAGGCTAGTATTGGTATGGCTCCATTTGAGGCTCTGTATGGCAGAAGGTGTAGGACTCCATTATATTGGGAGGAGGTTGGTGAGCGTCAAATTGAGGGTCCTGAACTTTTGCAATACAGTGCTGAGGTTGTACCAGTGATTCAAGACCATATTCGGACTGCTTTTAGTAGACAAAAGAGCTATGCTGATTTGAAAAGAAGAAATCTGGAATTTGCTGTCGGGGATAGAGTGTTTCTGAAGGTTTCACCTTTTCAAGGGTGTTATGAGGTTTGGTAAGAAGGGAAAATTAGCTCCTCGATATGTTGGTCCATTTGAAATTCTAGAGAGGATTGGTGATGTTGCTTATAAGCTTGATTTACCACCTCAGATGGCTTCTGTGCATCCGACATTTCATATCTCGATGTTGAGAAAGTATGTACCTAGTCTTGATCATGTGCTAGCTCCGGACACTGTTGAGATTAGTGATGATTGTTCTTATGAGGAGCAGCCAATGGCTATTCTGGACCGTCAGGTCAAGCGGTTGCGTTCTAAGGATGTAGCTTATGTGAAAGTCCTTTGGCGCAATCATTCTGTTGAAGAATGCACCTGGGAAGCCGAAGAGCTTATGAAAGCTAAATATCCCTATCTGTTTGAGTCTTGAAGTATGTTTTAGATTTCGAGGTCGAAATCATTTTAAGGGGGTTAGACTGTAATATTCTTCAGTTTTAGTGTTAGAGCACTTGCATACCAGCATAACATCATACTCATACATCGCATGATATTGTTTGTGACTGATGATTGACAATTGTATGCAATGGATCTTATTGAAAAGGTGTATATGTAATGATGTTGTACTTGATTGATTGGCACTGATATTGACTGGGTTGAGCGCTAAGCGCTATTCATTGATTTTGTTTTGGTTATCTGAAAATTGGTTTTTATTTAATGAACTCTAAATGGATCAAACCTGGAATGGTCATTAGTGCTTGGTATCTTGTGGTTATGGCCTGATCAACCATAACGACACATACTAAGTAGACGATACCATCCGGATTTGTGTATAACTATTGTAATGACAGTTTTTGATGGATAATGATTGTGTTGGATTCAATTGCGTGGACGCGATTACTTTAAGGGGGTTAGATTGTAAAACCCTTGGTTTTTGTATGATTTTAAGTCTGGGGGCAAAATGGTAATTTTGCACCTTAGGGGCAAAATAGTCATTTTGTGCCCTTTGAATGTCTTTTTGATACTCGGGGCGACGAGATGGTCGTTTTAAGTATAATATTGTGTTTTTGGCTTCGGGGGGTATTTTGGTCATTTTGGCGGTCGGAAAATTTTCGGATTTCGTTTTGCTGTTTTTGATGTCATTTTGGTGACCGTGATGTCGTTACGGTTATTTTAAGTATAATTTTGCTAGGGGTTGTGTTTCGGAAATTTTTCGAAAATTTATTAATTTTTAATTAAAATAAATTAAATAAATTAAATTTGGGGTTAGTTGTAAATTTTTATAAGTTAGTTGGGTGTTTTTTTGAAATTTTAAAGAGTTTTGGGGTGTTTTTAATTAAAATAAATAGTTTTAGGGCAAAAATATAATTTTGAAAAATTATTTTCCTATAAATAGACCTAAACTCTAATGGGGTAGGGTTTTGGGTCTTTTATTTTCGGGTATTTTGAAAAAAGGGAAGAAAATTAGGGTTTTTAGGCAGAAACAGTGCGGCCGTCGTTTTGTCCCTGTGCGCACGCGTAGCCGGTGTCGTTTGGCGAGTGACGTGCGTCGTTCGGCGAGGCGCGCTCCTGTCGTTCGGCGTGTGGAGCTCGTTGTTCGGCGGCTGGGCGTAGTGGCTCGCCCCTGTCGTTTTGGATCCTGTCCAGCAGCTCGTTTTTTCAAGTTTTTTGGTGTTTTTGAGGTATTTCTTGATTCTTTTTGCATTATTTCGACTTCCATTTAATTATTT
Organism: Garcia nutans; assembly: GCA_947685225.1. Lineage (NCBI taxonomy): Eukaryota > Viridiplantae > Streptophyta > Magnoliopsida > Malpighiales > Euphorbiaceae > Garcia > Garcia nutans. Next base: position 2,491,518 of record CANTUV010000071.1, read on the forward strand.
CATATTAATATCATATTGGTTTGATATTTTTCTTAATTAAATTGGCTAAATTCGAATTATTATTTAATTAAATTGATTTTTTACAAAATAGGTTAGGTTTTGAGTTTTTATTGTTTTGAGGGATTTTGGTATTGAATTAATTGATTTGGCTAATGTGTTGGGTTCTGGAACTTGATGAATATATTGAATTAGGGTTTGATTGAATTGATTTGGGTAATAAGGTTTTCGAATTAATTGTTTTCTTTGAGTTTTTGGATGAATTAATTCTCTGCAGAAGTGTGATGTTAGTACTGCATGTTACTCGATTTTTAATTAAATATTGGAATGTGATAAAAATCTGAAATTTTGATATGTGGCTCGAAATTGAGTCTAGTTTATGAGGAAAATAATTTTTGGGATTTTGGAGCATCGTATATTTCTGGAAAATTCAAGTTTGCTACTGTTGTCTGACAAACTGTGCTGTTGATGCTATTGCATCAACTGTAACTTTTGAAATTCATATTAAAATGTGTAAAAATGTTTTTGATTTGATTTTCATATATGTTGAAGCTCTGGAAGTCTAGTTTACAAGAAAAATATGTTGGGTTATGTTTCTATTTGTGATATTGTTGAAATAATTTGATCTTTCTACTGCTGTCAGTATACCTTGTGAGTTGTATACTATTTTGAATAAAAATTGGTTGAGAGACTTCTAAGTCTCGAAAAATTATGAAATTTTGGTAGGATGCTTTTCAGATATCAAATTAGCTTCTGGTTGAAAATTATAAATTTTTCATTTACAGGTTAGTTGTTTTGAATTTTATAAGTTGACACTCGTTATTCAGGTTTATCGGTAAAATTGTATCTTGTGTATTTTGATTATTTAAGTAAGGTATTTGATGAATTTAAATTGTAAGGACTTTTTAATGATGTTTTATATTCTGGAAAGCAAGTTTAAAGGTGTGGTATTATGATGGTTAAATTATGTTTGGTTGACAAAAAGGTTTAACCTTGTTGTGGAAATTATTGAATTGTGTGCATTCACGTCATGCATTCCCATTTGCACTTGCATATATTTGTAAGGGTGGTTGTTAATTGATGGTTAATGGTTAGGCGGTGGTCCAGCAGCACCTCAGACTTAGGGTGGCGAATTGCTTAGCTGACTGTTAGACCAAGTAAGTTCTATGGGTGTATGTGATTATTTGTGTTGTGATTATTTGTGTTGTGCTACTTGCTAACAACTTATATACATATATAAACCCTTTTTATATATATTATCATTTCTATATATTCACTATACTATTCTTTCGAACCCAGCCTTGCATGCTTTAGGAGACAGAGAAACTTGCATGTGATTGTATTTATGTGATAATATTGAATGTGATATTACTTGTGCTGTGTGATGGTGTGTCATGAAGGGGAAGGAGGTTACTGAGGCTTAATGCCTATACTGTTACTGAGGCTTAATGCCTATACTGCTACTGAGGCTTAATGCCTATACTGTTTACTGAGGCTACATGTCTAATTACTGATTACTGTACTGTACTGAGAAGTTATAAGGGCGGATGTGACTGATATGATTACTGTACTGTTTACTGATTGGTGACCCCGACACACCATCTTGTTTGCTTAATTTGTGATTGTATTATATGTACTGCTTATATAACTGTTAGATGTTTCTCTGCCTCTCATAGACTTACTGGGCATCTATAAAGCGCTCACACCCTTACAGATTGTCTTGCAGGTTTACAGTGATTGCCTTCGTCTATCTTCTTTCTCTTCTTGGCGAAGTCGATCAGGTTTTCGTTTGTGTTTTTGGTCCTTCTGCTTAGAGATTTCCGGATATTGAACTTTTGGGCGGATTGATTCCGAATCCCTTTTTGTGTAATAAGTAGAACTTGTCTGCATCAGATTTCCCGAATGATTTTATTGTGATTTGATTATATTGATGGATTGCATTTAAACTAGGATTGAGGATTATATAAGTATTGTACTGTTTTGCACTTAGACTGTTATGAATGTTTTAATAGGCTTATGTGGTCGGACTTCGGTTTGGCTGCATGCCGGTCATGGCCCCCGGGTTGGGTCGTGACAATTAGGCACTCCTAAGGTCAAGCCTTAGATTCTCTTTCATTTTTTTTAAAAAGTCACTAATGTCAAATATTAGGCACTCCTAGAGTCAAGCCTTAGTTTTTCTTTTTCTTTTTTTTTTCCTAAAAAATCGTTAATGTTGAACATTAAGTGCTCTTAGGATTAAGCCTTAGATTTTCTTTTATTTTATAAAAAAGCCCATAATATTAAATATTAGGTACCCCTAAGGTTAAGCCTTAGGTTTTATTTTTTAATTTTTTTTAAAAAAAAATCTCTAATGTCTAATATTAGGTACTTTTGGAGTCAAGCCTTAATTTTTTTTTTTCTTAAAAAAACACTAATGTCTGACTTACGACTTACGGGACTAATAAGGCCAAGCCTTAGTTTTTTTTTTCCTTTTTGTTTTCTAAAAACAATTTCATAAGATCCAATTTTATGTGATTCATAGGACCTTTTTCTTCGTTTTCTAAAAAAAATCATAAAACCAAATTTTAAGTACTATTTAGGTCAAACCTTCAAGAATAATTGCTTATTAATTTTTTGTACAACTTTAATTAATTAAAATATGCAAAAGGGATGGAAACTATAATAATAATCTATTTTTTAAAAAAAAAAGAAGAAAAGTAATTCAAAAAAAAAATCTTTTATCTATAATTTAAGGCCTTAAATATGGAGAATAATTCATGACATAAAACATGAAAATATTATATATACATAAAAAATTCTTTTTCCATAATTCAAGGCTTAAAACATGGGAAATAATTTATGACTAAAATATGAAAATAAAAAAGGATATTGGGATATATTTTATGAATTATTTTTTAATTTATGACCTAAAATATGAAAATAAAAAGGGTTAGTGAGATATATTTTAAAAAAAATTCTAATTCATGGTCTAAAATATGAAAATAAAAAAGGGTTAGTAGGATATATTTAAAAAAATCCTAATTCATGGCCTAAAATATGAAAAGGTAAGAATAAACATAATAAAAAAGAGAAAAAAGTTATTTTTTTTAGTATAAAAGGAGAAGAGGAGATTGAGAATAAGAGGATACAAAAAAAAAATTACAAGAAGTTAGAAGAGAGAAAAAAGAGAGAAAATTTCCAAAAAAAATAGATAAAAAAAACACAAAGAAAATCGTAAAAAGCTAAAGTGAGTTTTTTAGGAGAGAGAAAATTTCAGCAAAATAATTTTTTTGGTAGATAAAATTAAAAGAAACATCAAGATTTATTAAGTATAGAAAGTGTACTCAGTAAACCCTTACAAATTTAAACAAAAGCAATTAAATTTGCATTCAAATTTCAACAAAATAAAAAAAAATAGAAAGCAATAGAAACCCAACAATTCAACAACCGAATATCACATGATCAGGTAAACACACCATAAACTTTAACTTTAATTTTATTTATTTTTTACTATAAATTTTGAGTATTGCAATTTTTATTTTTTTTTCTTGTAAATTTTTTATATGTGATGGAGTCAGAAAGTGACTATATCTAATAATTTATAGTAAATATAACTATACATTCGTATACTTAAAATCTTAAAATATCTATAATATTTGTAAAAATATATAAAACTGGATATTGTCATAATACACATACATATAAAAATAATTTTAGTTAAAAAGAGAGGGTAAAAAAATGAGATAAATCTACAAATAAAAATTAATACATGAGTCAATAGTATAAAATTTAAATTAAGATAAATCAAATAGTAATAGCAAAAAATAAAATCAATCTAAAAAAAGGTAAAGCATATAGTACAGGTAATTTCACAAAAAAAAATATGATTAAAGAATTTTATATTTTTTTTAAAACCTTCTCATCAGGTTGCATAAAAAAATAAAATGAAAAATGACATTTGTATTTTTGTAGAAATGTAGTAAGATCATGTCCATAACTTTATCCACCATTTTTTTCCTTTTAACTTTGTTTTAATTTAGTTATTTGATATTTTTTTGGAGGGTGAAAATAAAATCTATATATAATTAAAATAATTCTTATCATTTTTAGTAATATTATAATATATAAACTTTTAAAAAAATTAAGTAAATGTATCATTAGTTTATCATATTTTAAATTTGTTATTAAGTTTTTTTATGTAATTTTATTTAAATCTTTTGATTATTCATAATAAAAAAAATTTATCATAATAAAAAATATTTTACCTTCTACATTATATTTAATTAATTAATAATAAAATTAAAATGATCAATGATTATTCTATCTAAATAGTATATATAATTAACTAAGTTTAAAATTTATATCTAGGGGTATAGATATATGTACATGAATGAATGAATAAATTCAAAAATCATATAAAAACGAGTATAAAAATTGTCAATAAATTTTAAGTATAATTATAAATATCCTAGAAATAAGTATAATTATAAATATAGCATATAAAAAGATATAAATAATATAGTAGAGAAAAGATGCATAATAATAATAATAATAATAATAATAATAATAATAATAATAATAATAATAATAATAATAATACCACCTATAAAATAAATAGTAAATTAATAATAACTTGAGAATCGAATAAAAAAGAATCTTAAAAATAGAAATTAAAATTGATAAAATGATTATGTCAACAACAACAACAACAACAATATCAATAACAACAATAACAACATTAATAAACAATAATAAAATATATACATTCAAACTGCTAAGACTTTAATTCCATTAAGTATATACGTAGGTATTTGAAATCGAGTTTCGAATTTAAGTCCACTTTAATAAAATATATCTTTTAAAAATATAATAGCAAATTATAAAAATAAAAGATATAAAAAATATTTAATAAAAATATAAAATTATGACAGTTATGTTCAGGAAGTGGGCATAATTTTTTGTTAAATAATAATTATAAATTTAACAAATATTAAGTTATAAAATCTTTATATACAAGTAGTGAATGTAAAGATTAAATCATTAACTAATAAATAAAATATATCCGCACTAAGGTGATAAAATTATAAAAAAAAAAGTATAGAATTGAAATAATAATGATAAAGAATATATTCAGAAAGTGAACATTATTCAAAATAATAATAATAATAAATAGTAAAATATAAAATTTCTATATTCAGAAAATGAATGTAGAGGTTAAGTCAAACTAATAAAAAAATTGAACATATAATAGTAATTAAACTATTTAAGATAATAAATAATAAAATAATAAAATAATATATATATTTTTATCTAGGTAGTGAATATATATGATAATAATTATAAAAAGGTAATAAATAATTATGATTTATATACAGATAGTAAATATAATTTCTCCTATAATAAAAATAGATAATAAAATATCACAATAATTATAGTATCAATTTTGAGTATTGTAGTGTACTTTTTTTTCTATACGTAATCAACTCTTGAACCTAGAAATGCAGACTATTATTAGATGTCTAATTAAATCTTATAATTAATTGATGATGACTCTTACCATATACGAAAATAATAATAATAATTAAATATAAATCGATAAAATAAAAAAATCAGATCGATATCTCTCGTCGGCTTCCATTGTCCCGTGTACGACAATAAATATGATTTCAAATTTTAAATAATAATTTATTTTTAATGATTAATTATATAAATCATGTATCACCGACTAAAACTCATAACTAAACAACATTAAATCTAATGCTAAACGAGTCATCGTCTTGTGTTATAAACCATCAAACTAGATTACATGTTATTTTCAATTCAACCTTAGTTACCAGCCAACTATAAATAGATGTCCTTTACATAACAATATTTATTTAAAGTTGTAGAACATATAATATTTGATATCTTTTATAAATTAAAATTTCATAATAGCAATTTAAAGGCTTGATTGCAAGACCATGTCTGAATCAATTGCACTTTCAAATCTGACCGGAAGTTTAAGGTATTCCCAACCGTCATCATCAATGCCGGCGAAGCACCGATTCACCATATCCTTGCTCACTAGCTCTAGTTTTGAAGGTTCCCACTGCTTGCATTAACAACAATATAAATATATTTAACAAATTTGAAATTAGCTCCAAACTCAAAATTTAACTAATCCTTAATGATAAAAACTCATTTTAAGTATTATGCCCAAGTATATACATACATACATACATATAAACATAAATACGTATATAATTTAAGCTCATATCATTAAATGGATAATTGAAAATAAAATGCAATAGTTATTACCTTCGGTTTTTTGTCTTTATCAAACAACATTGCTCTTGCACCCTGAAGAAGATATTGAATAAAGAGAGATATTTAGGATAATTAAATTGTATATATAATTCTCAATCTCAAAAAAAAATTATATATATAATTCTCAAAATTATATTATACCTCATAAAAGTCGCAATTAATAGTTGCTCGCATGATATTGCAACAAATTGTATATTCACGAACGATACATTGTTGTAATTTTTGCATCCGTCCTTCTCTTATCTACATATATACTTTTTAGAATTATCATATAGCAAAAAAAAGAAAACATAATTTTTATAGATATTGATTATAAAAAAAATTACATTAATTTTCAAGATCTATATGCACTTTGAAATAATAAAATCCCATAAAAAATTTAGTAAAATATATTGATTTTATAAAATTACCGATCTAAGGAAAATTTTAAGGCTAATTGGACTAGCTGATTTCATGGAGTTAATTGCCTTTGTAATCCAATTTTCCGCTTTATTTTTCACCTCCTCTTCCTACAACAAGTGAAGAGATGAAAATCACATAAGTAATATTCTTTTATTAAGATTGACCACATATAATAATAATAATAATAATAATAATAATAATAATAATAATAATAATAATAATAATAATATTATTATTATTATTATTATTATTATTATTATTATTATTATTATTATTATTATTATTATTATTATTACTAAAGTAAGTTTTGGCTAATTGTTTGAGTTGGATCTATGAATACAATTTTCGTATCTTATACAAAGTCAATTGAGTAAACATTAAAACGTTTAAAATATCATTTGAAATACATTTTTAAAATTAAATCAAAATAATAAAATATACTAATCAAAATAATTTTTTTTGGTATATATCATTATTTCGGAGTCGAGCTAAGTACTAATCAAAGTACTTTAATGAAACATTCATATGCAAAATTAAATATTGGACTACAATATGATATAAATAAAAGCATCCAACAGTATTTATTTTGTATACTTACAAGTGATTGTAAGATTTCTTCAACTGTATCTTTTGAGAAACATTTGTTAATTATCTCCAATCTAATTAACAAGATAAAACAATTCAAAATTAGTAGACAATGGTCATGCAAATAAATAGTAAATTGATTATAGTTTATTTTAATCTTCTTCTCATAAATAAAAGTGATGATACGAAAAGAATAAAGTAAAATCCGATATCTAATATACTAAAAAAATTAATTACCTCTTATAAGTGCTATCTTCTTTTATATTTGGTTTTTGTGCGAAATTGTTGATAACTTTATAAATTTTTGTTATCTCTTGTGAAGATAGTGTTTGAAGTGCATCTTCCAACGAAGGCAAATCCTATCATAACAAATAAAATAAAATAAAACAATAATTAATTATATTAAAAATCTAATTAATATGAAAAAAAATTACTACAAAAAATATGAATGTGATGATTTATTAGTGGTTAAATAATTGAGTGTTGGATTTATAATCTATAAGAAGATGTAGGAGGAAAATTATTGGATTTTATACTTAGTATTATAAGAGAAGTACTTGGTTATTAAAGCACCTATTTTATATAATAAATATTCATATAAAAATTGATATATCTCAATTCATATGTGAAAGTTGGAAGTAATCAATTACTTTAGAGTAAACAAAATGTGTAGCCAAGCCACATGCAAGCATTTCTGCTCCATTTATTCTTGCTCCTGTAAGCCCTAAATATTCCCCTGTACACATTAAAAAATATATAATTAGATTTGGATAAAATAATTCAATTTATCAGCACCAATATTTTAATATTTTGAAAAGTTTACTTAATACACAAGAATTTAAATCTGAAATCTCTTAATTAAAAGATCAGAATCCTTTTATTTAAGTCAATTTTCAGTAATGGTATATATTAATTTTTTATAACAATTTTTTTTATTATCAACTCTGTGAAATTGTTGTGCTAATTTTAATATTTGCTATATTAATTACAATTTTAATCATTCCTTTTAAATTTAATAATTGCAAAAGTTTGTTATATCATGTCTGCACAAATACTAAAGAATTTTAAATGATTATCGTTTTACATTTCTTTTGTATAATAAATAAAAAAAATATTACCAAAATGCCCCAAAAGTCTAGAAAGAAAATGTGATGCTCCAACGTCTGGAAATAGTCCTATAGATACTTCAGGCATGGCAAATACCTGGAAAAAATAATAATAATGACATGAACTAATGAACCTAAAAAAATAAACAATAAGAGAAATTTCTGTCATTTTTAATTTATCTACTTAATTAATAATTATAATAATTAAAAACTTACAGCTTTCTCGGTAACAATTCTAAACTTTGCATGCATTGATAATCCAGCACCACCTCCCATTACAATTCCATCAATGAGTGGAATCTTTTCATATATCATGAAGTAACAATCAGAAAAAAAAAAAAAGCTAGATTGAAGATGATTGGAATTTAATTAAGTACATCTTTTAAATATTTATAAAAATTGTTTTATTTAAATTAATATTTAGCTTACCAAAGGTTTTTTATATGTAGCAATCAAGTAGTCCAAGTTGAATTGTTTCTTATAATATCTTGCTCCAAAACTCCAATGTCCTTGAATAAATAAATTAATTAAGATCGTGTAATCAAATAGTTAGAATTCCAATTAAATTTAATGCATCCCATATTCAAATTTCAATATTAAATTAAAAGGGCTTTTTTTGTTGTAAAATTGCTAGAAAGAATAAAAAATAAAAAATTATCAATATTTTCAAATTTATCAGAATTTATTTATTAATTTATAAATTTACCAAATTTCATATAGTATATACAATATTTATTATGATTTTATTATGCATATGATAACTTTTATAAGTTTATTATGAGTTTAATATAGACTTTTGTAAAATGATTAAAAAATTTCTGATGAAACATATAAAAATATTAAAAAATCAAGTGAGGAGCATAATTTTTCCAAATTAAAGAATTTAACCTGCATTCATGAAATTAATAACTGAAACAACATCACCACCAGCAGAAAATGCTCTTCCATTTCCCTGCTTAGAAAAAGAAAGTGGGAAACATAACTATGAAAAAATAAAATTAAAAATGAAAATTTTATCCTTCTCTTTTACCTCCTTTGTCGTTTAATAGAATTAAATAAAAAATTTATTAAACATAGAAGAATTTTATTTTATTTTATTGTTTTGAAATTTTGAATTTATAATAACATAATAAAAAAAAACTAATATGTTCTTAGTTGAATAATATCATAATTGAAAATTTTTGAATTTAAATTTCAATTAATATCAAATTTTATATTAAAAAAGAATATAATAAAATGAACACGTTCATTCACTTCAAACATAAAAATATAAACTACCAAAAAATATATAAAATATAAGATTTTTAATAAATTTCATAAAATTTTATAAAGCTAACTTATTTTAAAAATAGTCTCGTATTGGCAAAGAAAAATTAAACTGAAATTCTTACCAACCCAATCTAAAATTAACTTATCATATTGGTCAATAGAAATAGTTTGAATAAAAATCATTGAAATTTATTGGAACATCTAATATAATTACATATCAAATAATCAATTTGAAAATAAATAAATATAACCTCCATATATTAAACAACAATTAATTGTATTAAACAATTATTTTTCTTGAACAATTAAATTAAAAAAATTGATTATTTTTTCAATCAAAATAAAAAATAAATTTATGAAAACAATAAGACGTAATATTAATTCATTAAATTTAAATAATACATTCATATACACCCGACTAATCAAAACTAAATAAAATTAATATTTTTTAATAAAACTATTTTATTTATTTTTAATTAATTCAAATATATATACATCCGATCTATATAAGAATTTTTCAAAGTATAATATTAAAATATTAGAAAATGTATTTGATCAGAAAGAAATTCAAATAAGAACTCAAGCTTGAAATTATTTAATTTGAGACCATTTTATTTGATTCATTTATCAAGGTTAAATATAAAGTATATTTCTTCCTACTTAATTGATTGATTTAGACACCATGAAATCATCACAATATATAACTAATTCCTTATTTCATTTTTTAAAACATTGTTCTAAATGCTATTTGTGGTGTGGAATTGCAAAATTGAGGGGCGCAGTTGGTTAGGGAGTTAAGGAAATTATATTAAGGAGTGTAGATGGCACATGAATAGTAGAAAGTGGAAAGTGGGCAATAATTCAACATTTGAATATCAATAAGCTTTGAGTGATATGGAGACCTGTTGTTACTGCAGGATTTCTTGAAGCAATAGGAAAAACAATTCTGGTTCGGAGATGGGGATTAAAATTTAATATTCTTCCATGATACAATAAAATCAAGAAAGCAATATAGTGAGATAATTCAACTAAATAATGATAAGGGAGAGTTAAAAATTTGGGATAATGGATTTGAAGAAGTGATCTCTGATTATTTCAAAAACTTGTTGAAAGCTTCAAGCGGGGAGAGAGAAATTATGCTTTAACATGTACAAAGAAGGTCTCACAAAAACATAATGAGGAGTTATCCAGACTTTTTATGGCTGAAAATAAATAGAGTAGTTTTCTCGATGCATTCAGATAAGTTTTGAGGTTCAGAAGGCTTAAATCCTACATTTTATCAACATTTTTTTGTGGTGGGTATTGAAGTAACAAAAACCTACTTAAGGTGTCTTAATAATGGTTGCTTTCCTGAAAAATTGAATTGGACAGATATAGTGTTGACTCCCAAAAAGAAAAATTTAGAGACTATGAGCGATCTAAGAACAATAGCTTTGCACAACATCCTATACGAAGAGATCTCGAAAGTTTTAACCAACTAAATTAAAGTTTTGCTTCCAATGGGTGGTTTCAAAAGTTCAGAGTGCATTTGTTCCTATAGATTGATCTTGGACAATATTATTCTAGTTTTTGAAGCTAAACATTATCTAAAATGTAAAAGACAAGGAAGGGAGGGTTTAAAGGCCTTCAAAGTAGACATGAGTAAGCTTATAACGGGATAGAGTGGGATTTCTTAAGAAAATGCTATTGAGGTTGGGTTTTTATGAGAAGTGTGAATTTGGTGATGAAGTGTGTAGCAACGGTAAGATATAAAATATTGGTTAGTAATAAAGAGTTAAGACCTGTTAAAAGGCTTGGTCAGGGTCAGGTCAACTTGCCTTTTTCATTCTCTGTGTAGAGGGCATGTTTGCTATGATAACTCATAAGAAAGTATTAGGATAGATTCATGGTTGCAAATGCCCTTCAATTTCACATCTTTTTTTTCACTAATGATAGTTTTTTCTTCTTTCGGGCAAATGAGTGAAAGCATTTGCGTGAAAGAATGGTTGAAGACCTATGGCAAAGCTTCGGGGCAAACTATCAACTGGGGTAAATCATCAGTCATGTTTAATGCAAACACTAACCATAATAGAACTCAGAAGGTTTATAAAGTGTTAGGAGTGAATAAAACTAAGAATCATGGAAAATACTTAGGACTTCCTTTGTTAGTTGGAAAAAAAAAAAAAAAGAGGAAGCATTGAGGTTCATTAAAGAATAGATGTTGCATGAACTATATGGCTGGCTATAATGTTTAATTTCAAGAGCAAGGAAGGAAGTTTTAATGAGGTCAGCGTGTATTTCAGTTACTTGTTGGCTTATGTAAGGGAATTGAGAAAATGAACTCATTCCGGTAGGTAGTAATAATAGTTGAAGGGGTCTAAATTGGATGTTCTGGCCTAGGCTATTTGCAAGTAAAGAGTAGGGGTGTGGGATTTTGGAGATTACATAAATTTAATTTGCCCATGCTGGAGAAACAAGGTTGGAGGCTCTTAATAAAATCAAATTCACTAGTTGCAAGAGTATTAAAGGCAATGTACTTCCCAAATAGTGATTTTCTTCATGCCAAGTTAGGGCCAAATCCATGTTTTATTTGGAGCAGTATTTTTGCTAGGCAATTTTTATTGAAAGAAGGATGTAGGATAAGAATAGGAGATTGGCATAAGGCAATTATGAGTAGGGATCCTTAGCTACTTAACCATGTTAATCCTTATATCACCTCTGTTTTGCCTGAAGAAATACAGGGGGTTACAGTAGAATCATCATTGGAGCCTAGGGAGAGTAGATGGGATGAAGAGGAAAGTAAAGATGTATTCATTGAGAGGGACTAACAGCTCATTCTCAGCATTCCTCTTAGCATTAGGGTAGGGATGAATCTTGGATGTGTGTACTCACTATAGGAAAGGGCTCTATATATTGTAAAAACAATTTATAAATCCCACATTGATTAGGTAGTTGGAAGTGCAGAGCAAGAAAGGACTAAGTTATGGAGCAGGCTATGGATTTGGCCAAGGGCGGAGGCAGGAGGGGTCGTGTGGGGGCAGACGACCCCCCCTGCCGGCCGCCGGAGATGTAAACCTGGTTTTGGAAAGAGAACTTTTGAATCCCTTCTCTCAGTTTCAGCCTCCCTCAGCCCCCCCTTCAGCAGCTCAGCCCCTCCTTCAGTCCCATGGGCACCTCAGTTCAGCCCCCCCTTGCCGGCGGTCCTGGCTCTGCCACTGGATTTGGCAGTATCTCCAAGGGGATGAAATTTAGTTTAGAGAGCATGCCACGACGTTTTGCCTACCATGGAGGCTCTTCAAAGAAAGAGAGTGGTTTTCACCAATATTTATCATTTATGCCAGCATCAAGAGGATAGTAGTGTTCATGCCTTAATGTAGACCACTTACTTTGGTTCATAAAAAGAAAAGCTCGACTCCAATAATAAATTAATTAAATTTATTATTTTTAATAAAAAATTAATTAATTAATGGCCAATTCGTTATAAGCTATAGCGCATTGGCCATAGCTTATGGCTAATTCGCTATGAATAATGGTAAATTAGCTATGGTCGATGTTGTATTAGATGGGATAATTTTTGGGATGGACTATTTTATTTTTTTAAAACAAAAAAAGATTTTAAACAGAAAAGATTTGAAAAGATAAGTTATCTCAGTTCTTAACAGAAAATTTTTTAAAACAATAACAATCTAATTCTTTTAAATTTTTCAACAGGTTTGAAAAGGGGGCAACGCAGAGAGAAGAAATTTTTTATACATAACAAAAGAACTAAACTTTTCTACACTAAAAATTAAGAAACAAGATACAAAGAAACTCGAACTTAGGCATCACAAGGCAGGCTTCAGAAGTAACTTAACAAGAAGAGTGTGCTATTACCGAAAGAAAAGCTTAAGTTCTATGGAAATAGAGCAATAATTAGACGGAGTCGATGATGCTGGTATATTTTCTAAAACTCTAGAAGTAATCATTTTTTTCATTTCAAATATGATTATTGTTGCATCATTATTGAATGTTTTAGGTTGCTTTGTTTTTTTTTCAGTTTGATATCCCACCGCTAGTTTTTTAGTTATATGTTAAATGTTATGATGATATTATTGTTGTTTTCTATTATTATTGTTAATTTTGTTTATTCTATCTGTATTATTATTATTATTATTATTATTATTATTATTATTATTATTATTATTATTATTATTATTATTGTTATTATTTTATGACTGAAAATGATATTGGTTCTAATGAATGGAGTATGTTAGGAGTGTTGGGTTATTTTTTACTTTTTTTAATGCATACTCAACTTCCCAAATTCAATAAGAGATTTAGGATTTCTAATGATTTGAGTCATCCACTTATTCTAATTTTTTTTTCTAGCCCTCAAGATGGAAAAATTAATTTTTCGAGCTTAGACTTATATTTTTTTAAGGCTCAAAATCTAATAATATCGAAATCGCAAAAATAATTTTTTTGAGGGTGGGGGCAAAAATCAACGATGACACCTATTAAGTTGTCAAAAAGTCTATAGTTGCTGGGATATCCCTGGTTTTGAAGAAGTGCCGAACTAGTAGTTATCAATTGTTGATTGGATGGAACACATTTTAAGCACTACCCTAAAGAAAAAAGGGAGTTGGCAGTGGTTGTAATGTGCTCTATTTGTTATCGTTGATTAGAATGACTGGTTATGTGGTTGACCAAGTGGAGTGAGGAGCTAATGTCCCTCCATCTATTGCTTGTATTGTTGATTTTGATTTTCAATAAAATTTCTTATTGATTCTCCTAAAAAAATTATATTGAATTCTAAAAAATTAAATTTATAATAACATAATAAAATAAATTACTTAGTTCTTAGTTCAATAATATCATAATTGAATAGTTTCAAATTTATTGAAAAGTTTTAAATTTTAATTTCAATTAGAATCAAATTTTATATATATAAAAAAGAATATAATAAAATCAACGTTATTCTTGCTCACACCAAACATAAAAATATAAAATTTTATAGAACTCCTCAGTTCTAAAATCAATTATCGACTTAATCGAAATTTAACTGATTATATCGGTCAATAAAAACAATTTAAGAAAAACTATTAAAGTTTCAAATTGGAAAATCTAATTACATATCAAACCATCAATTTGAAAATGAATAGAAAACCTTCAATGCTATACCTCCACCTAACGAATTATTATTTTTTAAAACAATTATTTTTCTTGAACAATTAAATAAAAACCTTTTGATTATTTTTTAAAATAAAAAAATAAATTTGTGAAAACAATATGAAAGAATATTAGTTCATCAAATTTATTTTCATTTTTTTTTTGTGATTTTACCTGATATAGATAATATATATGATATTAAAAATTAAAAAATGTATTTGAGGACTGTTTGAAAATTAAAAGTTGATCCAAACAAATTTCTAAATTATCTAATTTTTAAAACATCCTTATAAATATTAAGTTTATCAAATATTTTAAATTAGCAGCAATATATATAAACAGATAAAATTAATATTCACATATCATTATACAAATTTATTTTCTTAATACTATTAAAAATTAATTATTCAAAAAAAATAGTTAGCACTTGATGTGGATTTAGCATAAATTTTAAAAAATAAAATTGGAGAGTTAATTAATTTCTATATTAAAGACTCAATATATTTGTAACTAATGAATATATGTTAGGGATGACTTTGATATATGATTATTAGTTGGTTAATTATTATAATAGATAAATAAATCATCACTTAAAAATTTACAAAAATAACAAAATATAATTTAAAATTTATTGGGTACAAAAGTCAGTTTCATTTTAATGTCTCGGCTACTTCTTTTTTTTTTTTTTTTGAGAAACAAAGCTTATTTATAATTGTATATTTATATTTTATAAAATAAATATTAAAATTTCGTACCTTTAGAATGACAATTTTGATTTTTGAATCCATCTCAAAGGCTCTCAAGTTCGTTAGTATTTGAGAAATCTGGAAATGAGTCAAAAGACATCAATTAATTAGTGTTTACGTTATGCTAACTCTTAATTTTATTTTTTCCTTTAAATTAAATTTTCAAATATATATGCATGATTAGCTGTTTTTTTTTAATAATATATATATAGAGAGAGAGAGAGAGAGGAAAGACATTGCATAATGCATACCATTTCATAACTGAGACAGTTTAATTTGTTTGGTCTATTCAATATCACCTTTTTGAAAAATGAATCTCCTTCGAATAATACCTAATTCAATTATACACAATACATTGCAAAAAAGAAAATTATAATATATAAAGTTTAATATATAATTACCAATATATTTTTCTTTTCTGTAATTAAAAAGAAGAAAAAGATTTTCTTTTTAAAAATGAAAATCCAATTAAGAAATTAATAATAAATGATGAGAGAAAATGCATGAAAATAAAATGGTAAGTAAATATATGTTGAAGATAAGAGTATATATGGTAAACTTACCTGGTTAATTTCCCTCCTGAAGGCAGGTTGACTAGCCATAGATTTTTTTTATATTATGCGTTTTACAACTGAGAAACTAAGATGTTGGAGTTGTTTCCAATGAGAGCTTTTAGTTCTAAGATTCTTATAATTTTATAGGGTTGTCCTGCTCAAATCATTGGTGTCGAAATAAAATAAAATAGCTTGCGTATCCGACAGAACATTCATTTACCAGAACATCACATGCATTTTTTCATCAAATGATTGAAAGCCAAACATTAGGCATGTGTGTGATATATGTGAGGGGTCAATATCACTAATGAATTATTTAAAGCCAAACATTAGGCATGTGTAATAATTAATTAAATATGAAATTCTCAATTTTGGATTAGGATTTATGGTGTTCACATCAATTTCATATCACATTAACTTTTTTTTTTTCATATCACCGTCCAATATATAAATCAATTAATAAAATTTCTTTCGAATTTAATTAGAAATATTAAATTTAATTTATATATGCAGCTGTATTAAAATTTAATAAAAAAAATTTTTTTACAGTCCTATTTAACATAATATAGTGCCACAAATTAATTATTTCATTAATCCAAAGCCGCTATTAATTCATCAATATTCACTTACCATATTGTGCTAATATTTTTTTAACTTATAAAATATATATAAATACATATTAAGAGTGGGTCTAGTCAAGTTTATCATATATTCAACTCGATCAAACCCGATTTATTAATAAAAATAAAATTAGTTTCACCTGAAATTACACATATTTTTTATTGAAAATAATCGGGTTAAATCGAATTATACAATATATATTATAAATATATTCAATATACAATTATATATAATATTATATAAATTTTTAAATTTTATGGGTCAGATCGGATTACATAATGTATATTATAAATATATATCTATAATATATATATTTATCGATCTGATTTAGGTTGAAGCAGAAAAATAAATATCAACCTGACCATCCAATCAAACTTAAAATCTTTTTAAAAAAAATAAACCCAACTTCACCTGTATATATAATATAAACCGATCGAACTTGATCAAAATGTATTCGATTTGATCGGATTCGATCATATTCAAAAAATTTACACATCCTTAATAAATTTTATTTTTAAAATTGTTTATAATTTTTATTGTTTTGAAGAAAAATGTAATACCTTGAAAAAAAATTAATATATATACATAATACTAATAATCATAATAATAATAAAAATATATATTTAGTAATAAAAAAATAAATTAAGTTAAAAAAATTATTAAGTAATTTAATTTAATTAATAATAATAATATAAAAAAATTTAAAATGTGCCCATCTAATAAGTAGGTGGGCAGAGAAAAAAAAAAGATTTTCTATATTAATAAAAGAAAAGAAAAAGAAACAAAAAAAAGAAGAAAGAAAAGAATTTTTTTTTAAAAAAAAAAGAGAAACAGGGAGAGAGACCGTCAACACTTTTGGCCTTTTTTTTTTACTATTCGGATATTTTTAGAAACCTCTTTTTATAAATTTTAATTTGATATATCATTTATTAATTATGAATAAATATTTAGAAATTTTAATTTATTATAATTTAAAATCTAAATTTAAAAATAATATAAATATATATAATTAAATTGGTAATTAGTGACTAATATATATATTAGTTAGTATTATAAATTAATTAGGTTTATACATGATTAGTTAATATTATGAGGTTAAGTTGAAGAAATAAATTTTAATTTGATTATATTAAGAGAAAATCAATAAAAGTAAATAAATACATAATTAATAATAAAAATAATAATACTTAAAATTAAATTACATATTATACATTTTAAATACTAACTTAAATTTTATTAGTTATTTACTAAATTTGATAAAAAAAATTTATTTGATAGTGAATTATTTATTTATAATTATTTATGTGATAAATTAATTTAAATAAATAAACTATCAATTTAAAGATTTAATTATAGATATTAATTATTTAATCACAAGATTAGTTTAATAATTGTAAATAGAATAAAAATTCAGATTTAAAATAGAGTATGATTAAATTAATTAAATAATGAAGTTGTGAATATTTGTTAATAAATTGTGAAATAAATTATTTATATTATACATATATATAATTATGAATCAATAAATTGATAGTTAGTTGATAGTAAATTTAAAATTTTCATTAAATAAGATTTAAGGAATTTTATTAATATATATAGTTAATTAGTAATTGAGTAATTATTTAAAATTAGAATGTGGATATATATATATATTAATTTTAGAATAAAAATATTTAGGGTTAAAATAAATTAAATTATTGAATAATAAATTTTATTAATAATTTACATAATAAATTAATTATATTTACTTATTAGAATATAAGTAATTATATGTATGAAAAATTATAAATTATTGTATAAGAATTTTTAATTATTAAGTTAGAAATTAGAATATTTAATTATTTATCAAATGATGAATTTATTATAGATGAAAATTTATAATATTTAATATTCTATTTTATTATAATGATTAAAGTTATAACTATCATTATTTAAGAAATAATCAATGTTAATTTGTAATTAAATATTAATATTATATTAGTACGGTAACCAAATATATATACAAATTTATTGTAACATTACTAATAATTGTCAATTTTAGTATGGTTGATAATATTTTTATAATTATAGAATAATCACTATAAATATATTATGTTAATTTTAAGTTTAGCATATAATTATTTTAATAATTAATATTGATATTATTACTAAAATTGTTTAGTATTAAATTTAAAATTTATTTATTAAATTTGAAATAATAGATGAGTAAATAATTACTTTTAATTACATAAATAATGTTACTAATTTACTATAAAAAAATTAATTATAAGTTAATATATAGGGAAATATTAGAAAATAAAGTATTAAGAAAAGTAAATAAATTGTATATAGATATTATTAGTATTATTATTACTATCAAACTTAATATGAACTATTATGGTTAAATTAAAAATAATTAATTAACTACCTTATAAAAATATATATACACGTATTTATATATATAAATCAAAAAATACCATTCTTTAATTAAATAGCATAAATACTACTATTGTCATTATTAGTGTCAATATTATTACTAGTATTATTTTAAAGTATAATGAAATAAGAAAATTTAAATAAATATAAAAAATGTAAGTAAATAATATTATTATAATATATATATATATATATTGTTGTTGCTATTATTAATATTATTAATATAATTTATTTTAAAACTTGGAATATTAAACTATGGTAGTATTAAAGAGATAAATTTAATACTATTTAATATGTAATTAAATTAATGAATAAAATAAATATTATTAAACTATTAAATTAAAAATATATAATTTAGTTGTATAAAAAATATTGTAAATACTTAAATAAATTTCGACACTCAAATTATATTAAGTTGTTAAAAATATTACTGAAATATTTGATAAGTAATTAGTTTGATAAATTGTATAATACTCATTGGAGTATTAATTTGAAATTTTGAGAACGATTGAATTACGACGAAAATTTATTAAAATTTTAGGACTCAATTTCACATTTTGTTTTCATATTATTTAACCCATAGTAATATTAATCCTATAAAATATTTTAGTAAATTATTATTTTTATATTAATTTAGATGTGGATTCTATTGCAGTTATAGAATATAGACGTAAACCAATTAATTAAATAATTTGAGCTATTGATTAAGGTGGGTGGATAATTATATAATATTGGTATTTTTTATTATATATATATGTGTGATTTATTAAAATTATTTTATGATAAAATTAATTTTATGAAAGAATTTAGAAAGATAAAATATTATTTATGAATATATTTAAAATGTGAATAATTAATGGTAAGTTGATGTTTGAATTATGAAATGATAATTATTTATTGATATAGTTAAATAAAAGCTTTAAATATACTTATTATATATTTTCTAATAGAGACACATGTGATGACAATGTGTTAAATGAATTGACGGATTATGATATGATACTATCTTTGGGACAGCGTTTGATATACATATAGTTTTGGAGACGTATATCAAGTGATCTTCTTTTGGGGGCAACTTTGCATATATATATGACCATAAATGTTTATTTTTGTTGCTATCATGCGTCATTACTGCGCCCAAGATGCCATATTTTACCCTTAGATTATTAGAAAATATATGTTTATATACTCCTAAAGTATTATGTTATCTATATATTATTGAGTGTATAAAATTATATGATTATATTTTATGACATGATATTTCTTTAAGAAATAAATTAATATACAGTAGTATGAAATTTTATATTAGTAAGTATATGAAAAAAATTTTATTTATTCCCTTTTTGTTATATAATTATCTTTTCACTGGATAGTTGGACTCACTCCTTATTTATATAAATATTTTAGATACGATTGGAGAATAGACCACTATAATACCTTTATTTTTACTCCGTTCAGCACATAAAAAAAGTCGGGTCAATATAAGTATCTTTTGAATTTATTTAAAAAGTATTTATTTTTTTGTGTTAAATATTAAATAATATGTATTTTAAATATTAGTAACTATTGGATGATATTAATGTGTATGTAAGAAGAATATTAAAAAAATAAATTATGAGTGATAATTTTATAATAAAATAATAGCATGATAATTTATAAGATAAGTTCATCTATAAAACTAAGAGAATGGGGTACGACATAAAAATACACGAGAACATATGCAATGGAATAATAATTAGACACAACTCACAATAAAATTATAATAATTTTATTATGGCATGTTAATTAATATATTTTTTAAACACACTTTTTTTTTTATACATGGGATGCCCAAATGTCATGTTCATGCTTCATCAAATACTCGGAGCATATATGGGTTAGAGTGGTAGTTTTTGAATATTAAAATTAAAAATTAATTTTAAATTTTAAACATGTGTGTCTTATTACTCCCATCATTTATGTCAAATCTTTTGGTTTTGAAAATTTAGGAAGACGGAAGCTTAAGTCTAATATAAGTAAATGTCTTGAATTTATAACAGTTTTAGAACACAAAATGAAGTCTATAAATAAATGATTTACGAATCACTTGAAAAATGCATAAGGGATCTATTTTTACACCCATTTCTATTCTCTTTTATATGGGTTGGCACTCTTTTTAATTGTTGAATTACTGTTAAAATGGGTCCAATCTACACTTTATATAAATATATAGTGGTATTGTTTAGACCATCCATGAATACAGTTTCACTCTTCCATAGAATGAGAAACAGCGGCGAATCTGGAAAAGATACTAATTGGAGTTTATACAACGCACTTAAATATTAAAAATAAAATGACAATATATTTATATATAAATATAGTAAAAATTAAAAACTAAATACATTAAAAGTCTCTTACAATTATTCTTTATAAATTTTCATAACTTAAGAACGATTTATTGAATAAAAAGATTAATTTTTCTTGGGCAACAGGGAAAAATTTTATCATGATACTCTTATCTTGTAAAGCACTGCAACAGAAAGTGGGAAGTAGGAACGTTATTTTTGTTAAATAATAAAAGAATTTTAATTATTTAATAATTTTTTTTTCATTTTAAGCCAATGAGGTTTAATTATTTAGTTATGTATAATTTAATATTCTACGGGTTGTGCTTTTAATAAGTCTCAGATTAATTGGGTCATTTTTTTTCTTTAGTTAGAGTCTTTTTTTTTTTTTGAGGAAATTACACAGATCACACATAATATGTCTGCCCTTTTCACTTTTACAGCACAAAATTTTTGTTTTCAAAACATGGACGCCTACGACACTTTTTTTATTTTTTATTTTTAATTTTTCAAACAATGATTTCTTTTTTTTTATTTTTGATTTCATTTATGATGTTTTATTCAAAAATATATATTTTTTAAATATCATATTCTCAAAATATACATAAAAAATAAATATATACATAATATATATAAAATATATATACAACAAAATAATTCTGCCACATGTATCAAACATTTACTGAACATCTCTAAAATATTTTTTAATATTTTTAATTTTATTTTTTTAATATTTTATTCTTATAATATTCATAAAACATTCACGTAATATTCACAAAAAAATTCACATGACATCTATATAAAATATACACAATATATATAATAAATACATAATATATACACAACATCTATCAAATATATATAGAACATCTAACAAACATCTACACAATATTTATATAATTAAATTAATATGTTTTTAATTTTATTTTTTAAGTCTATAATATGTAAAATTTGATTAAAAATAAATTTTATAAATTTTATTAATATATTTTCACATATTTTACTTTTTTATTATTTTATGTGATTTTTATTTATTTTTTAAATCAAAATTAAAAATTTTTCTTTATAAATTAATAAACTTTATATGCTGAAAATATAATTTAAAATATTAATTTTTATTATTTTATTAGAATATTTTTATTTAAAAGTGAAGTTTAAAAAAAGGATAAAAAATAAAATAAAATATTGATTATAATGAGGGAATAGATTTTTATAAAAAGAAAAAAAAGAAAAACCCTTGTTTTAATGAGAAGTTAGATATTTTTGAAAATTTATTTAAACTTTTTCTAAAAGTATAAAAACTTTTATTTTTTGTAGTATTTTTAAAATAAAGTTTATTTTTAGATAGTTTTATAAATGTTCCTTTTTTTTTTGGAGATTTACACAACTATCTCTAAAAATAAATCTCTTTTCAAAAATACTATACAAAAGAAAAGTATTTACATTTTTTAAATACTTAGATCAAATTTTTAAAAATACTTCACTTCTCATTAAAATAAAATTTTTTCTTTTAAAAATATCTCGTCCCGCATTTCAAATTATATTTTAATATAAAAATTTATTTTTTAATTTTACTATTAAATAAATATATTTTAATAAAATAATAAAAATTAATATTTTAAAATATATTTTCAACTAATAAAATGCATTAATTTTTTATAAAAGGAAAATCTTAATTATAATTACAAATAACACTCAAAAATTTTTAAAAAAAATTAAAATATATAAAAAGATATTAATGAAATTTATTAAATTTATTTTTAAATAAATTTTACATATTATATATATATATAAAGTTTAAAAAAATAATTTTATTGTGTAGATATTGCATATATATCATGCATATGTTATGTAGATATTGTAAATATTATGTATTTATTGTGTATGTTGTGTGTATGTTATGTGTATTATATAAAGATATTGTGTATATAAAATTTAAAAAAAATAAAAGTTAAAAAATTAAATAAATTATGTAAATATTTTGTACATAATGTGTATATGTTTAGTGTATGTTGTGTATATGCTACTATTTATTGTGTGTATTATATATATTGTGCATTTGTTATATATTTATTTATTTATTATGCGTATAATAAAAATATAATAATTAAAAAAATATGTATAAATAAAAAAATATAAACACAAAAATAAATAAAAATAAAAATTTTACTTTATCAATTCTAAAATATCACTTATTAAATTTAATACATACAAAAAATGAAGCTAAACATTTTTCTCTAATTTTTTAAATGACTTAAAATTTAAAAAATTAATTTTGCCTGTTTTGATCTAGTTTTATTCGATTCAATCAGTTTTACTAGTTTTAACTGATTTTTTAAACCTAATTTCTCAGTATTTTTAAATAAGATCAACTTTTGATTTCCAACCTAATTCAATTGACCAGTATAGTTTTTTAAAAATAGATTGACTTATCTTATAAGTCGTTTTTCTATATATAAAACTAAAATGACTGTAACTGGCATAATTTTTAAAAAATTTAAATTAAATTGTTATTATTTATTAGAATAAATATTTATTTAAAGAGTTTAAATAAGATTATAATATTTTATTGATAATGATTAGTTATCTATATATTTATTTTTTAAATTTTAATTTTTTTTATTCTTTTCATTGTTCACTATTTTAAATTATTGTAATTATCATTATGTTGCAACCGTAATTATTATAATAAAAATTGTTGTAATTATTATACTATAATTAATAAATTATCAAACAAAATAAAACTTGCTTAAGATATTTAATGTTGGTGTAATGTGCATGTTTACTTAATCTATATGAATATGAAAAGAAATTATGTTTGAATTAAATTATTATTATTTATTAGAATAAATATTTATTGAGAGAGTTTAAATATGATTATGATATTTTATTGATAATGATTAGTTATCTACATATTTACATTCAATCTATATGAATACAAAAATAAATTATGTTTAAATTAAATTATTATTTATTATAATATATATTTATTTAAGGAGTTCAAATAAAATTATAATTAATAATTATTATATTTATTTAGAGAATTTAAACATAATTATGATATCTTATTATTTACTTTTTTTATTATTTGTTTATTATATAATTTTTTGGATTAATTTTATATTGTTTGGTTATTATATATATATTTTTGTATTATTTATAATGCTTTGGTTTGATTTTTTTTTTTTGGTATTTTTAGTTTTTTTAGAGTTTTTTAATTAGTTTTTTTTATTTTATATTGGGTAAAGTATAATTTTATTTTAGTTTATCTTAGGATTTTTTAATTTGTGTATTTTAATTTTTTACACTAATTTTGTTTAGATTCAATTTTTTAATTTTTGTAATTTATTTTTATTTTATTTATTTAAAATTATTATAAATTTTAAAATTAATATATTTATTGAGTAAATATATGTGCAGCATCGGGCGGAAATCAGTTTCCAACTCATCTAACAATTACCAACATGGCGATAGACTTGTTCTAGTCGTGATCTAAATATCAAACTCAAATTGGAACAGTACGTAAACAGAACCGCCTAACTTTCCTACTCATTGAAACTAAAATTGTGATTGGAAATGAGTTTTCAAGTCTTTAAGAAATGTTATTTCAAAAAAAAAAAAAGGTCTTTAAGAATTTGTGGAATCATCTCGATTTTTTTATTTTTTTTAAAAGAATTTGATTTGATTCTTAAAATTTACTAAAAATAATAAAAATATTAAATTTTTAACCATTCAATTCTATAATAAAAAATTAATCTTTATATCTGAAGTTAAAACTTATAGTTTTAATTCTTAAGCATTTTGATATTTACGTGCATTCAAATCATTAAATATAAATAAGCCACATATATATATATATATATATATATTTCTAAATGATTAAAAAGTAATATTCTAAATGAATTTAGAATGAAAAAATATGTGTGTATATTATGATCTTAATACCCTCATATAATTATCAATTTTTATTAATTTATAATAATAAAAAATTAACATGGCACTTGAAGGAGAGTGGTAAGAAAATTCCAAATAGATTTGGAATGAAAAAATATATATAGGTTCAATGGCAGATTCATAGTGGGGGCAAGATTTTTTATTTTTAAAAATATTTATATATAATTGTTTTCCAACTAAAAATAATATTTTTTCTAAAAAAAAGTTTAATAATATTAATTAGTAATATATATATTTTATGAATTGAGTTCAACGTTGAATATAAATTAAATTTGATTAAATAAATATAAGTTAGATTTTGGGCCAAATGATAAAATCTCAGCCCAGTATATTATTTTTATCAAATAATTATTACAAGTCTAACTAAATAATTATTTTTTTATTATATTTTACCATAAAATTTTATTTGGATCAACATATATCACATATCTTTCTGTTTCTCACTGTTATCACATTTTTCATTTTATCAAAAATAACGCCTCCATCTTTTAACCTTCATATAAAAAGTTAAGAACTTCAAGCCTCCAAATTTTTTCTTTTTATAATTTTGTTAGCTAAGTTGCTATTATTATGAGCCTTCAATTTTTATTAGTATTAAATTTTTGCTAGTTAATTTTTATTTTAGTTAGATTTTCTAAACACGTCTTATAAATTATTAATTAATATTTTTAGTTTTTATTTTATATTATTGGCTTTTATTTTAACATCATTGATAGTGAAAAAATTATATAATAATATTAACATATGAAGATTGGTAGTTAATAACTGTGATATATTGCATGTGAGAAAATTGAGATAGTAATTTATCTTTATATTAGATTCATGTTGAAGTTATATTTATAATAGTATTTATAAAAGCGAATACTATTATAAATATAATTTTTTTATTTTAATTTATGTAATGATCATAATAATCTCCTTATAAATGTATTATAATTTTTTAGTGATAAAAAATGTATAATTTTATTAAAATATTCATAAAGTATGTAAGTTTGCTTGGCCCCCAGACTAAAATTTTAAATCTGTCCCTGCATAATTTATATATGGTGAGAAACTATCATCTAAGTATCTAATGCTAGACATTTTAATTATAATAATACCAAATATATCAGTAGAAGATTTAAAGGTGTACTAGATGGCCTATGAACCATATATATATACCCATCAAGTACTATTAATAAGGTATTTGAAATATTTTTTCACCTCATAAATGTTTTAAAAATAATTATAATAAGTAATTACATTATTTTAATTTTATACTAATAATATTATTACTTACCTCTAAATAATATACTTAATTAAATAAATATAATTAAATACTTTTTTACTGACAAAAGACATAATTTGACTCTTGTACTATACTTTTTTTTATTGAGCCCTTTACTTTAATTGTGATTTATTAAGGCCCTATATATTATTGTCTTACACTAAGTTGTTTCTTTTTTAACAAATTTTTTTTGTTGAAAATTATACAAAAACAAAGTTAGCGTAGAGGGTTTAATAGAAAAAAACAGTATATTACAGAGGTCATTTAATATTTTTTTACATTAAAATTTTAGGTAACACGAGCTTCACGACACTTTTATTTTATGCAGAAATAAATTGTTTAAAAAAATAGTCAATTTAGCATGAAATAATAATACACAGAAACTTAATAGATTACAATTAAAATAAAAAGGCTCAGTAGAATAAAAAAATAGCATGGTATAGGGGCTAATTATGCATTTTGCCCTATATTTAATTAGCAAACATTCATTATTAATTATATTATATTATTTATTTCACTAAAAAAAAAATTTATTCATTAAATATTATCAACCATAAATTTATTTTTAAGTTGTCTCAATTTAAGAATAAAAATATGTGTTTAAAATTTATCCCTAAATTATTAAATTTTATAATGCTATGTATGAATTTTATTTAAGTTTATAAATTTGATAAGTATAAATTAATTTATATTTAAATAAAAATAAATTTTATATTATGAAATTTTTTATGCTAATTGTAAAAAAAGAAAAAGAAAAAGAATATGATATTAATTTTATGTTGATAGATTTACCAAAATTAAACTTGGATAATGTCATTTTAAACTATTAATATATAATTTACCAACCAAAATATAAAAAATATCACAAATTAAATGCAAACTCATATGATACAATTATTATCTATTAATGGTTGTCAAACGAAGAGTAAAAATTAGTTTTTGCACTACTATAATGTTAAAAATAAAAATTAATTGTTGCACTACCATAATGTTAAAAAATTATTTTTATTTAATTTTATCTTAAATTTATTTATAATAAATTTGTATATTAAATATAATTTTTTTTGCTTTAAAATTTTGACTCTCTTCAATATGAATCGTGGTTCCACCACTGCAATATACCAATATTTGTATGTATTATAATTTTAAAAAACTCTCATATAATTATCAACATCTCTCAATTCATAATAATAATAATAAATCAACACTAATATCCAATCAAAACCAATCAAATTTAATATATATATGCACTAAGTCATACAAATATTTTACAACATATTAATTAGGTGACTTTATTATATAATTGAGTAAAGCAAATATTGCATGAAATATAATAAATTAATGTTAGTGCAAAATTTCTGTTTTACATCATGCACAATAAATCAAATACTAGGCAATTGAATAGTGAATACTTAAATTGGTATATTTGTATACAAAATCGAGTTCTAGAATTGGAAATATATAATGATTTATTATAGAATTGTAAGGTCAGTAATAATAATCTAATTAAGATTTTTATTATTATGCATCCCAAACCTTATTAAAAATATCCGTATATTATATGAATTTGTTTTCTTTTTTTTAGGGATTTACGCTATTTACATAAATTCAGTGGGCATCTTTCATTTTAACGGTAGATTTAATTTTTTTTTTCAATTCTATTTGGATGCTTTTTTTTATGCTAAAACAACGTTGATTTTTTTCTATTTTATTTATTTTACTTATTTTTTTATTTTTCATTTAGAAATAATTTTTTAATATCATACTCCCACAAATATATAACATACACATAATATTTATCAAATATCTATAACATCTATACAATATCTACTAAACATGTACAGTACATCTATCAAATATCAATTGAACACCTACATTTTTTTATTATTTTTTAACTTTATTTTTTTTAATTTTATATTCACACATCATACACACAACATCTACATAACGTAAACAACAACAACTAAGCCTTAATCCCAAACAAGTTGGGGTCGGCTGTATGGATTCTCAACAAAATAAGCTCAAAAGACACCAAAAAAGATACTCCAGCCTTAGGCCTCTTCCAAGACACGGATTTTACTTCTCCATTCAAGTCTGTCATTAATCAAATCCGCATCAAGATCTAAGGCACGTAAGTCTCTTGCTATCACCTCCTTCCACACAGTTCTAGGTCTGCCACGACCTCTAGCCCCCTCAATCAACAAATTCCCATACTTACGAACCGTAGCATTAGGAGGTCTTCTTAAAACATGCCCATACCATCTAAGTCTTCCTTCCCTCACCTTATCTCCGACGTCCGCTACTTGGACTTTTTGTCGAATATGAATATTCTTAATTTTGTCCAGTCTGGTATGTCCACACATCCATCTTAGCATCCTCATTTCTGCCACACTCATCTTATGCAAATGTTGTCCCGTTGGTGCCCAACACTCACTACCATAGAGCATCGCAGGTCTAACAACCGTCCTATAGAATTTACCTTTCACTTTCAGAGGTATTTTCTTATCACATAGAACCCCAGTAGCACCCTTCCACTTCAACCACCCTACCTGTATTCTGTGAGCCACATCTTCATCTATACGGCCATCATTCTGGAACACCGAACCCAAATATTTGAAGTGCTTGGTTTTAGGAACCAAAACTCCATCAAACTTAACCTCATGTTCCTGCTTCTTTCTTAGACTGAACTCACAGTGCATATATTCCATTTTACTCCTACTTAACTTAAAACCCTTGTCCTCGAGGGTTTTTCTACACACTTCCAACTTACGGTTTACACCAGCACTAGTCTCATCAATTAAAATAATGTCATCAGCAAACAACATACACCAAGGAACATCGTCTTGTATGCTTCTGGTTAGCTCGTCCATAACCAGGGTAAATAAATATGGACTCATGGCCGAACCTTGATGCAATCCGGTAGTAATAGGGAAAGCCCAAGTGTCTCCACCAGGTATTTTCACACTAGTGGATGCATTCTCATACATATCCTTGATGATGTTGATATATTTGTCGTTGACTCCTTTCCTCTTCAAAACCCACCATAACACTTCTCTTGGTACTCTATCATAGGCTTTCTCCAAGTCAATAAATACCATGTGGAGATCTTTCTTCTTCTCTTGATACAATTTCATTAGTCTTCTTAGAAGAGAAATAGCCTCCATGGTAGATCTCCCTGGCATAAACCCAAACTGATTCTCCGAAACTCTTGTAAGCTTCCTCAATCTGTGTTCAATAATCCTTTCCCATAATTTCATAGTATGACTCATAAGTTTGATACCCCGATAATTTGTATAGCATTGAATGTCTCCCTTATTTTTATATATGGGTACCATGATACTCTTCCTCCAGGCATTCGGCATCTTACGTCCTTTCACAATAGCATTAAAGAGTTTAGTTAACCAGACAACTCCTACCTCTCCAAGATTCTTCCAAACCTCTATAGGAATACCATCCGGGCCACAAGCTTTACCAACTTTCATATACTTCAAGGCTTCTCTTACTTCACTATGCAAGATCCTCCTATACCAGCTGATATAATCATTTGTTGCATGAAGGCCTTGAAAATCTTGTTCATTTTCAGGGTTGAATAACTGCTCAAAATAAGCCTTCCACCTCTCCTTAATCTCAACATCTCCTGTCAACACCCATTGATCTTCGTCCTTTATACACTTGACTTGGCTTAAATCTCTGCTTTTCCTTTCTCTCATCCTTGCAATCTTATAAATGCCCATTTCTCCCTCTTTAGTACCTAACTTTTGATAAATCCCTTCTAAGGCTCTGCCACGAGCTACATTAACAGCCTTCTTTGCCTCTTTCTTAGCCCTCTTATATTCCTCAAAGGCCTCGCTATTAACCGCATTCGGTAACTTTTTATATCATTCCCTCTTAGCCTTAATAGCCTTTTGAACCTCCTCATCCCACCACCATGCATCGTGCGGTCGAGGCCCTGCCCCTTTAGAGATCCCAAACAATTTACTACCTGCTTTCTTAATGCCACCTTCCATTTTTGTCCACAAGTCCTCTGCACTAGCCTCAAGGTTCCAAATTTCTTCCTTTAGTAACTCCTCCTTAAAGGAACCTTGAGCTAGGTCTTTCAATTTCCACCATCTTATCCTTGGTTCCAATATTTTCTTATCATTCCTCCAGCTACTTTTATTCTTAACATCTAAAACCACAATACGATGTTGCGCCGTCAATGCTTCACCCGGAATGACCTTGCAATCCTTACACTTACTTTTGTCCCGTCTTCGAGTAAGTATGAAGTCTATTTGACTTTGGGTTCGTCCACTCTTAAAGGTAATCAAGTGTGACCCCCTCTTTTCAAAGCAGGTATTCGCCAGCACTAGATTATAAGCCACCGCAAAATCCAAAATGCTCTTTCCCTCCTCATTCCTGTTGCCAAAACCATAACCCCCATGGACCATGTCATAACCATTACTGTCCTTACCAACATGCCCGTTAAGGTCCCCACCAATGAAGATTTGCTGATTATCCGGAATACATTGCATGATATCATCCATATCTTCCCAGAACTGAACCTTGGATGCTCCGTCCAAACCTACTTGGGGAGCATAAGCACTAATAACATTAATAGTGTCATCTCCCAAAACAAGCCTCAAAGAGATAATCCTGTCTCCATTTCTCTTCACTTCCACCACCTTGTCTTTAAGCGTAGGCTCAATAATAATGCCCACACCATTCCTATTGTTATCCAAGCCACAATACCACAGCTTATATCCTGAGTTACCAATCTCTTTTGCTTTATTTCCCTTCCACCTGGTTTCCTGCAAACAAGCAATAATCTACATAACGTAAACATAACATAAAAAATAAATACATAACGTATTCATAATATTTACCAAATATTTAAAATATCTATCAAATATTTTCTACCAAACAATCAGTGTAAAATTTTAGATATATACCTGTTACAGGTAAAAATTTCTTCCTAGTGAAAACAGTAATTTATTCCTTACTTAGATGATCAAGCTCTTTATGTCATAAATCTAATAAGATATCTGATACTGCATACATCTTTTCTTAGCATATTTTAGTTTGGATGAAGTATAAAGTGTCTTGTCTGCTTCCTTCAGCCAATACAAGATTATATTTGATAATTTTGCAATTCTTTATACTGAAGGAACTGTCGCAACCCTTATCAGTAAAAGTACCAAAAGAAATAAGATTGAATCGCATCTTATGAATATGTCTGACATTACTAAGCCACAGCTTACATCCGATATTGGTACTCAAACACACTTTATCCATACCAACAATCTTAGTTAAAACTTCATTTCTCATTTTGACATAGTCAAAATCATCGCTGTTATATAATGTGACAAATTTATGTTTAGTAGACATATGATATAAAGCTCCAAAATCAACAACATAAGAGATTTCTTAGCCATCAAGATGTAAACAATTGTCCCCAGTGAAAATAACAATATCACCATCAAGTACAATTAAAGTTGTATATTTATCTTTTTTTTTTCTTTCTGCTCATTTTTCAATTTCCAGCAATCTTTTCACATATTCCGGTTTGCCACAATGATAGCTGGTTATGCATTCTCTTGACTTAGATCTACTTCTTAACTTATCACTATTATTTGACTATTTGTCTATATTTTGAAACTATTTAGTTTTACTTCTACTATGTCTTTCAGTAACTAATGTTTCTGAATGAGTAAAAGAGTCTTAACTTTTTCTTCTGGTTTCTTTATTTAATAAACTTTCACAAAATGCATTCATGGATAATTTCTATTTAGGAACTTAATTACCCATGGCAACTACTAAAGTCTCCCAACTATCAAGCAAAGTGCTAAGAAGCAAACAAGCCTACAATTCATAAGACAACACAACTTCTAGATTAGTTAGGCGATTTATAATATTTTTAAAATCGTTTCTTTAAAATCATTCAAATGTTCATTCATAATGCTCTCATATTTAAATTCCATATGGATAAGTTTTCGAATAAGAAATTTCTTATTTTGTGGAAATTTTTTTTCACATAAGTTGATAAATTTCTTCTATAAAGTCTTGGCATTATTTTTTTGATGCATTGCAATCTTGCATGATATGCCCAAAACAAACCATGATTAGTATCATTCAAATGAACATAACACCAAGATAATGGGAACATTATATCATATAATTGCCATGATATTTCTTGCCCTGGTTTTAATATTTGAAGACTTTTATCATAGTATGGAGCATCACACATAAATGGCACACTTTGATTTGAATCATTTCTAAGTCTCACCTCTATTGTGGGGAAGATATTATCAACAATTTGATCGATTAGAGAATACTTAACTGATAATATTATAGTTGATGATGATAGAAATATGATGACATAGAATATGAACATTATCCTAATGTGTTTTGAACTAACCATGATGATGAAGATGATGATGATGATGATAGTAGTAGTAGCAATAATGGTTTTACTAATCACAATATTAATTAGGATAACAGCAATTGAAAATTTTGTAATTCAATATTTTTTGTGATATATGGTGGCATCATCCATGGTCAGAATGTTTAAATAGATAAACAAATTTTCAAATAAAAGAATGATAAATGAAATTTCGTTTTGGCAATTATTGATTCTTGTTATGATAGCTAATTTTTCTAAATTATTTGTTAATTAAGTTCAATGATTTAGTTACAAGAATTCAATGAGTTTTAAAATTATTAATTAATCAATAAAAAAATATGGTTACAAAACTATGATATTAGCTTAACTATAAAGATATTTTAATTATAGCCTTAATTAAACTATATTTACAAAACTCTGACAAAGAGTTGTTACTTTTTAACTAATAACTGATCCACCTACAATGCATCGAGAAAAGACTTGTTACACCTTATATATACAATAAGTATAATATAAAAAAAAAGTGTAAAAAGGATATTACATCATTACACTTTGCAAAATAATTAATATATTTTTAATAAAATTCTAAAATACTGTCAGTAATTTGTTTGGTGTGTATATATATAGAGATAAGTATACCAAAAATAGCTGAGAATTTTCCATCAAAGGAAATTATGTGTTTGCATTTACCTGGCCTAATCGATAAATTTACTCTGAATTTTACAAATTACTGCAATTAGATCTGATGGGAATTTTACTCCCCTCCTTTTTTTTGGATTTTGTAACTCCCATATAAACAATCCATTTTCCCACAATCCATTTTATTTTCCTCCTCATTTCCTTCATCCAAACACAAATATATCACAGTAGTAACATATATCTATCGATAGATTTTTCTTTTGTATGGGCATGCACAAAGTTAAAAATCTATTATCTAATGTTTTATGGTACGATTTATTCTAAATTTTAAATAGAAAATTAGAATATTTATATTTTTTAAACTTGAAAGATTATTAGATTGATATCTCCCACTATATATTTTGTCAAAGAAAATTAATGTAAATTTTTGTTTTTTCTTCAAATTTCAAAGTTGATAAAAAAAATTCTATTCGATCAAGGATGCTTAGTGCTATAAAAATTAAATTATGATTGAAGAATCTTGTAGAGTTAGGATTTGTTGATGAAAATTTACTATACAATGGTTTATCATGTTAAAATTTTGATGTCTATACAATGAGAGATACTGGGTGGGAAAACTTTTTTTAATTGAACCCAGTGCATGTGCATTCAATCAATGAAAATTAAGTAAATATAATTATTTTTTCTACTATTTCTCCTTCAACAATTTACTATTTAGATTGAATGCATATGCACTTGGTCCAGGATAGTATTTTCCACCGTAACACTAGTCTATACAATGAGAGATGGTGGGTGGGAAAATAACTATTTCTTTATTATTATTTTTTTAGGAAATAAATTTTTTTAAAAAAATTGTTAAAAAAAAGGGTTCTGACTCCAGAGTCAATTTGAATCCCATAAATTGTGCATTTAAGATTAGATCCGATTTTTATCCTTAGTACTCTCTTTAGTATACTTTACCAGACTTTCATAAGGTTTGTTTGATGAGCTCTAATTCATTAGCTTAATAGTCAATTTCATAATCTATATTCAATCTTCTTTAAACATTTGTTCATTGTTTAGAGCTTTTAGTCACAATTGCACGTGTGTCAATTCATCAAAAGAAAACTTCTATGACTCAATAGAACTAATCCATTTTTTAAATAAAACAATGAGTATTTAACTATTTTTAAATTTATTTTTTGTAGGGAAATTATGGTGATTAGTGATGGTGATGGTGGTAGTACTGCTGTTGCTGGCAATGGAAACAATGTCAAGAAAAGAGGGTGTATATGCAAGAAAGAAGATTTCTTGCCAGAAGAATCATTCCAAAGCTGGGGAAATTATGTTAAGGCATTGTCTGATACAAAATCTCGGCTCAAAGATCGCCTTTTCGCTCGATCTTTGGATAGTTTAGAGCTAGCTCAAATGCGTGCTCGTAGCACAAATGAGATGAAGAAAACATTAACTTGGTTTGATCTTATTTGTTTTGGTATAGGAGCTGTAATGGGAGCAGGAGTATTTGTCTTAACAGGTGAAACTGCAAAAAATATTGCAGGCCCTGCAGTTGTTATTTCATACTTCATATCAGGTGTATCTGCATTGTTATCAGTCTTGTGTTACAGTGAGTTTGCTGTCGAATTACCCGTAGCAGGCGGTTCATTTGCCTATCTTAGAGTGGAGCTTGGTGATTTTGTAGCTTACATAGCAGCAGGGAATATTTTGTTTGAGTATATTGTTAGTGGTGCAGGTGTTGCAAGGTCTTGGACTTCTTATTTTGCTACCCTCTGCAATCATGATCCTAATAGTTTTCGCATACATGCTAGTGCTCTTGCTGAAAATTATAACTATTTAGATCCAATTGCTGTTGGGGTATCTATCCTTATTTGTATGTGTGCTTGCTGGAGCATGAAAGGATCAGCAACATTCAATTCAATTGCCACAGTAGTTCATTTTCTTGTCTTGTTATTCATACTTGTCGCTGGTCTTACGAAGGCAAACCCTGCAAATTATGCACCTTTCGCGCCATTTGGTGTTCATGGAGTTCTAAGAGCTTCTGCTATGCTGTTCTTTGCTTATGTAGGTTTTGATGGAGTTGCTACTTTAGGGGAAGAGATTAAAAATCCAGGGAGAGATATCCCAATAGGACTTGTCGGCTCTATGTCTATAATTGTAGTAGTTTACTGTCTTCTTGCAGCAACTTTGAGTTTAATGCAGCCCTATACCCAGATTGATGCTGATGCGCCTTTCACTTTGGCATTTGAAGCTGTGGGGATGAGTTGGGCAAAGTACATTGTTGCTTTGGGGGCATTAAAGGGGATGACAACTGTTCTACTAGCTAACATCATTGGTCAAGCTCGATACTTCACTCACATTGGACGAACACATATGGCGCCTCCCATACTCGCCACCATCAATGGAAAAACCAGCACACCGGTGAATGCTACAATTGTCATGACTGTTGCAAACTCCATTGTTGCTTTCTTCACAAGCCTTGATGTTTTGTCAAACCTTCTATCTATATCCACCCTTTTCATATTCTCACTGGTAGCTCTTGCACTACTGGTGAGACGCTACTATGTTACAGGAAAGACATCAGATTTTAATAGGAAGAAGCTCATTGGATTTTTGGTGCTGATTGTAGGATCTTCTGTTGGTACTGCTGCTTACTGGGTAGCTGCAAGCAACGGATGGCTCGGTTATGTAGTGACAGTACCAATTTGGTTTTTCTCAACTTTAGGGTTACAACTGTCATTGAAGCAAGCAAGGAAACCAAAACTATGGGGAGTGCCATTTCTGCCTTGGATACCATCTGCTTCCATTGCTGTGAATGTGTTTATAATGGCATCCATTGATAAGGCATCATTCATCAGATTTATGATCTGGACAGGTATGTTGCTGGTGTATTATTTGTTCGTGGCACTACACGCCTCATTTGATGCAGCTAAGGAAATTCAAAGGGAAGCCCATGCAACAGCAAATCTTGAAACAGGGAATACCACATGACATCTGGCTATCTGCCGTACGATTAGCTAAATGTAAAAGCTTTTCTGGTTTTATTTGGTTTTTCTATACCTAGGCTGGATTTTTTCTTTTTCTTTTTTCCTCTCCAGCTTGGACACAAAAAACATAAAATGTGAAAATTTGGCAGCATTTAATTGTAAAAAAATGCTGTCATCCTAAGTATTCAGCTTTGGCTGTGTCTTTGACATGCTCCTGACACAACATCAAAGCCATTGCCAATGTCAAGCCACAGAAGAACACGACTAAAGGAATAATAACTCAGTATCATCATTGGTATAATAATATACAGATATATTTCACACTTCCAGCCTTCTCAGCACCGCACAAAGTTTCGTACACACAACAATGGACAATACACCACCAACAAAAAAAAAGAGTAAAAATCAAGAATTTAGATGTGATGGGTGGTGATTGATTGACCTAAAAATCTACAAATGAATATATTTTGCTATAAACTCACTTTACATTACTTAGACAGCTATTTCTCTATTTTGAGGAGAGAATTGAGAGATGTACTATTGAACCGTTGAGCAAGACCTCGGATCACAAGAACAATGACATCCCGCATACGTCTCGAATGCACTATTAGGTTTACTTCATTCTTGCTGTCCACTACAACCCTAAGCCAATGTTGGTCATTTCGGAAAAGCTCAACCTGAAAGAATCTTAACCATTAGAGTCTGTACTACTAAAAACCAAGGAAAAGCGAAATAAAATAGCATAAATTTTCATCCTTCATGATTGTGAAAACAAAATATAATCGAAACATAAAAGTTGCATAGAAATAGCATTGATATGATAAAGGCTATGTATCCTGTTCGCATCACCCTTGAAGATATAATCTCTAAATACTTTGGTCCTGTTTGATTTAGTTGTTCATGGTAGCGGTTAGTTGTTGATGTTGCTTAACTGATAGCGTATAATTGATAATTGTAGCAGGAGAGCTGATTGTTAATTGTTTATTGACCATTCAGGATAAATATTTACCTTTTATTTAAATGTTATTTTAATTTAATCTTTTTATTAAAATAATTAGGAGCTGCTTCGGAAAAGTTTCAAATTTATGCTATTGTAAACATCTATCACTAAAAAAATAATCAAATGATTTGATGCAGCCATTTGGAACCAACAAGCTAAAAGCTGCATAAAAGAGCTTTGGTTTTTACCACTTTGTATTAAGGGTGTTTCATTCAGTTAACCCAACCAAACCAAACTGAATTTAAGACTAACAGAAACTTTTAATCCTTCTAAATTAATAACAAAACTAAACGAAAAAAAGAAAATCAAGCATGACCAAATTAGACCGAACTAAATATTCTCAGTTTCATTATTGATTATAACTAAACTAATCGAATAATCATAATTTATAATTTAAATATTATTAGTTTGTAAATTTATTAATACAAAATAAAGATAAAATTTATTACTAAAAATATTAAATATTATTGATAAATTCATTATAATAATATATTATTGCTAAAAATTACAATTTATATGTTAATATTATTATAAAAATTGTAATTTATATATTAATAAATAAATATTTGATTAATTTAGTTAAGTCAATAGCTAATTTCTAGGTAAACAAACCGAAAACTGATAGTTTTCTAGTTCAATAACTAAATGGAACTAAAAACTAAAATTTCATTACTGAAATAATCGAATTTGATTGGTTCATTTTAGGTTTTTAGTTGAAATAGAATAATGCTCACCCCTAATTTGTATGGCTTATGTGATACTACGAACATTGTGTGTATAAATTGATACATTTTGTGGATGTTCATTTGTCTTCCTTGAAAAAATATGAAAGACGGCTTTAACTCAAATGAAAGTAGACCACATTCAAGATTTAATCAGTGAAAGTTCAGAAACCCAGTTAGCGATTCTCATTCAGAGAACTTGAACAGTTTCATGTGAATGTTTGAAACCGTGGGGCTAAAGATATAACTAATGACGCAGAAACTTACTCATACAGATAAAGTGAACAAAATTATGCATGTTCAGACAGAACTTACATGAAAGGGAGGAGCATAACTTCCACGAATTTCAGTGGTCGGGAAAGAAGTCTTAGAACCCGGCTTCACTGCCTTGACCCTTTTCCTATTAACTTCTAGGATTCTTCTCTCAAGACTCCCCTTTCCTGGAACCTGCATGTTGGCAATGGCAATCGTATGCTATTACTTTTTTGTTGCTAATATTTTAAAAGTTGAACAAAAAAAATTTGTGAATGTGGAGAGGGAAAGTGAACCTTTTTTGGAGAATGGTCCTTCTCACATAATGCCTGTTTACAAAGACATGCAATATTCATGTGAAAAAATGATCATTATATGATAGCAGAAGAGAACACTTGAAACTAAGAAAAACAAAAGAAAAAATAAACATGCGATATTTTATGCACAAATGCTCGTGTCACTTACCTATCCATCGCTCTACACAAGCAACACATCTATCAGTCATACAGGAAGTACCCAACAAGCAGCAGGTCGCTTCCTATCCCAGTATACTAACTTTTTTTTGTTTACAATACAACAAAATAAGAAGCATATGAGCATGCATTTCTGTCATATGATAAGAACTCCACATGTTTAAAACTCCTACTCAGGACTCTCTCATTGTCATGCACCCATCCTGATGCTCATGCATACGATCAATTTTGCAAGAATATCTATTGCTCATTCGTCATGTAGACTACAGCCAAACAGCTCTCACTCTCACACCTTGCAAAAGCCAAAATTCACTTGATTCATCACCTGATAGAAATATGGAAAAAAGCCCAAGGCCCTTCCAAGTTTATTCAAGGAGAGATAAAAAACAAAAGGTGGCAGCCCAAGACACATGAGCAGCCTCTGTTACAACATGATTATTTATATGCAGTCCTTTGTGGAAAGGGGCATCGTTTTTTTGGATAGTATTTTGTTGGTTATTTTGGGCAGAGAGCATTCTCTATACACGGGCTGGTCCTGGGGGCTGTTACAGCCAATTACTATTTTGTCTTTTCTGTTCTAAGTTTATCATCTTTCTTGTTGAACAATTCAATTGGGATGTAAAGCTTTTGCTCTCCATTAATGGAAAATCATTCCCTACAGCTATTCTGATCTTCTTCCCTCTGCTTATTACTGTATCTGTGCTCTTTACTCTAACAAATTGGTCCGACCTGCCGCTGATTTTCTGAATGCCAAAAACAAAGATGGAACAACGTGTAGAAACGTTAGAGAAGAGCGTCTCAGCTATCCAAAACAGAATATCTTCCATTGAAGAAACCCTTTCCAACCTACAACACCTTCCGGCCGATAATGCTGAGATTAAATCACTTCTCAAATCCTTGATTTCCAACAAAACTCCTGTTGTTACAGCAGAAAGTTCCCCATATCTAAACCCCATCAATAACCAACATACCCAAGAGGGTTCATCTCTAGACACCCAACAACATACTACCCACCCAAACCCAGAACCTACCCTCTCTTACATACCCAAAAAGCTTGATATGCCAACCTTTAATGGAGACGATCCTGTTGGATGGATAGCCAAAGCTGAACAATATTTTGAACTCCATCACACACCACCTGCCTCCCAAATATCGGTTTCCATGTGTGCTATGGATGGGGCTCCTCTTCATTGGCTCCGGTTACTTCGATGCCGTGACCCTCATCTGGGGTGGGCACAGTTTAAAACTGAACTCATCAATGCTTACAATGGTGATGTTTCCTCTAACCCATATGAACTTCTTGCTGCTGTCAAACAAACAGGAACCGTTACCCAATACATTGATGATTTCATATTCAGAGCTGCTCAAGCTCCCAACCTCTCTGACCCTTAGCTGATTGGGTATTTTCTGAATGGATTAAAAGAGGGAATCAGGGTGAAGATCCGTTCATCAGATACTGCAGAATTGTATGGAGCTCTCAGAACGGCTAGAGAAATTGAGATGGAAGTCGCTCTGCTTAATCCGACCGCCACACCGTATAAACAACATTACCGTTCCAACGCTGGCGATTTTTCTGGAACACAGCGTTTTGGACTTGGCCCAAAACATATTTACCCAGTTGCAACCCGACCCGTTTCCACTTCTTCTACAAAAACGGATATCACAACCCAGCTGCCTCGTTCAACTGATCATACACAAACTCTAACTCCACCAAATCGCACTCTATCCTTACCTGCTCCACCCACAAAACCACCCAACAACAATAGATTTCGTGGCGTTCGTCACTACTCTCATAGTGA
This sequence comes from Garcia nutans, assembly GCA_947685225.1. NCBI lineage: Eukaryota > Viridiplantae > Streptophyta > Magnoliopsida > Malpighiales > Euphorbiaceae > Garcia > Garcia nutans. Next base: position 2,532,415 of record CANTUV010000071.1, read on the forward strand.
ATATCAAGAGCTCCGCAATAAGGGATTGTGTTTTCGCTGTAAACAACCTTATTCCCCTTTGCATGAGTGCCCTCATAAATTTCTTAGAGCTCTTATTGCAGCTGAAGATGATATTCTTACTGAAGAAGGGTTACTTTCAGAAATCGAACAGGATTCCTCCAATCTTCTTTCTGCTGAAATTGACGATGCTCATTTCTCTGAATTGGACTTGCCACTTTATTCAGTGGGTGGTATCTCTCGCCCTCGCACTATGAAGCTTCGGGGTAACATCTCAATTCAGTCAGTAACCATCATGATCGACAGCGGTGCAAGCCATAATTTCATCTCAATTGCAATGGTTCACTCTCTCAATCTACAGGTCAGCCCTACTTTTCCTTTTAATGTCAAATTAGGAGATGGTCATAGGGTTCAGTCATGTGGTGTTTGTACCCAATTGAAACTTCAATTTGGCTCTATTGAGATAACAGGGGATTTCTTTGTTTTTCCCTTGGGCGGTGTTGATATAATATTGGGCATTGCTTGGCTAGAAACCTTGGGGGAAGTTAAAGTGGATTGGTTGAGAATGACAATGGGATTCAATTATTGTGGAAGATGGGTCACACTTACTGGAGACCCTTCACTGTCAAGGTCTTCAGCTTCCATAAAGTCCATCTCCAAGCTTGCGGCTGATGATATTGAATTTTCAGCGTACTTGTGGGAATTAATTGATGATACCACATCCTTGGTCTCTTCAACCATACTTTCCTCTTGCCAATCGCAGCAACTACAGCAACTCAAAGATCGGTTCCATACAATCTTCACAAAGTCAAACCACCTTCCTCCTAGTCGACCACAAGATCACCGAATTCTACTTAAACCTGGGCAGAATCCAGTTTCGGTAAAGCCTTATAGGTATGGTCATCTCCAAAAGGATGAAATTGAGAAAATGGTTGCTGATATGCTTTCTGCAGGTATAATCAAACCTAGCTCTAGCTCATTTTCCAGCCCGGTTCTGCTGGTTAGGAAAAAAGACGGCAGTTGGCGATTTTGTGTAGACTACCGTCAACTTAACAAGGCTACTGTTCCTCACAAGTATCCAATTCCTGTAATTCAAGAACTGCTTGATGAATTACATGGTGCTGAATTTTTTTCCAAATTGGATATGAAACAAGGGTTTCACCAAATCCTCGTGGCTCCTTCCGATACTCACAAGACAGCCTTCCGCACTCATTCCGGACACTATGAATTTCTGGTCATGCCTTTCGGATTAACCAATGCTCCGGCGACATTTCAAGCAGTTATGAATGATGTGTTTCGTCCACACTTGCGTAAATTTGTTCTGGTCTTCTTCGATGACATCTTGATCTATAGTCGATCTTGGCACGATCATCTTCACCATCTGGAACTTGTTTTTCAATTACTCATAGACAATTCCTTTTACTTGAATGCCAAGAAGTGCTCTATCGGCCGGACTTCAATTGACTACTTAGGCCATGTTATTTCCTCTCAAGGAGTCTCTATGGATCCTTCTAAGATTTCCAGCATCCTACAATGGCCAACTCCAAAATCAGTAAAGGCTGTCCGGGGATTTTTGGGTTTGACCGGCTATTATCGTCGTTTCATAATGAATTATGGGAAGATTGCACAGCCACTTACTCAATTATTGAAAAAAGAATCAGCTGCTGAATTTTTATGGAATGAACATGCTCAAGCTTCCTTCGAAGCTTTGAAGGCAGCAATTGTCTCCTCCCCGGTTCTTGCTATGCCGGACTTCTCCAAGCCTTTTATTGTTGAAACAGATGCTTCCAAGTCGGGAATTGGTGCAGTGCTCATGCAAGGTGATAAACCCATGCCTATTTCAGCAAGGCAACATGTAATCCTGCAACAACAAGATCAGCATATGAGAATGAGTTAATGGCTGTAGTCCTAGCTATTCAACACTGGAGACCATACCTTATCGGTCGTAGATTCACAATACGCACCGACCAACGGAGCCTTCGCCACTTATTGCACCAAGAGGTTTCTACTCCGGCACAACAGTATTGGTCTTCTAAAATCATGGGATATGTTTTTGATATTGAATATCGCACTGGGCGGTCCAACAAGGCAGCTGATGCCTTATCCCAAAAGGATGAAGACTCCGTACTACAAACAATATCCATACCTCAATGGATCGATTGGTTCCAGATACATGCTGAAATTCTTCACGATACACACCTATCCAGCATCATTAAGGCTCTTTCATCTCCAAATTCTGCACCAGCCCATTATTCACTCATTCATGGTCGTTTATTTTACAAGGGCAGGTTAGTTCTCCCATCCTCTTCTAGCTGGATACCCAAATTAATTGCTGAATTCCATTCATCTGTTGTGGGTGGTCATTCCGGTGCTTTCCGGACTTATCGAAGAATCGCCTCTAACTTTTATTGGAAGGGCATGATGACTATGATTCAATCTTTCGTGGCTTCATGCATTGTTTGTCAGCGACACAAATATGAGGCACAATCTCCTGCTGGGTTACTATAGCCCTTACCTATACCACAACAAGTATGGGAAGATATTGCTCTTGACTTCATCACCGGTTTGCCTAAATCCAGCGGAGTTGATTGCATTCTTGTAGTTGTTGACCGCCTCTCCAAATATGCTCATTTTCTTCCACTTAGACATCCATTTACAGCTGCAAAGGTGGCAGAAATTTTTATCAAGGAGATCGTTCGCCTACATGGCATTCCAAGGTCGATGGTGAGTGATCGGGATCCGATATTCTTGAGTAGCTTCTGGACTGAATTATTCCGCCTACAAGGCACCAAACTCAAGTTTAGTTCATCCTATCACCCTCAAACGGATGGACAGACGGAAGTTCTTAATAGAAGCCTTGAATCCTATTTGCGGTGTTTCTCTTCCGAACAACCGAAATCTTGGAGCAAGTGGCTATGTTGGGCTGAGTACTGGTACAACACTAATTTCCAAGGAGCCATTCAATCAACACCATTTGAAGCTGTTTATGTCGGAAGCCTCCTACTCTACAACAATTTTTGCCCGGTGAATCTAGAGTTGAAGCTTTATCTCATCATCTTTGTAATAGAGATGAAATCCTTCGGCAACTACGCTATAATTTACATAGAGCACAACAGATGATGTCCAAATATGCCAACCAAAAGCGTAGGGATATCCAGTTCTCTATTGGAGATAAAGTCTTTTTGAAGCTTCGCCCACACCGTCAACAATCTGTAGCCACCCGGGTTAATGCTAAGCTTGCTGCTTGGTTCTATGGACCATTTGAAATCATTGACAAGATCGGTGCAGTAGCCTACAAGCTGAAACTTCCACCGGATGCTAAGATACATCCTGTTTTCCATGTTTCGCAGCTGAAGCGTGTTGTGGGTAACCATTCTGTGCTAGACACCTTGCCCGACAACTTAGGCAGCCCTGAGGAACCTCTACTACAGCCACAACAGGTCTGTCAATGCCGCACAACAATGGTCAACAACCAGCCTACACGCCAATTCTTAATTCAATGGCAAGGGAAAACAGAGGATGAAGCAACATGGGTCGACGAAGCTGATATGTTGGGGCAGTTTCCAGATTTCAGCCTTGAGGACAAGGCTTGTCTCTCAGGGGATGGTAATGATAGAAATATGGAAAAAAGCCCAAGGCCCTTCCAAGTTTATTCAAGGAGAGATAAAAAACAAAAGGTGGCAGCCCAAGACACATGAGCAGCTTCTGTTACAACATGATTATTTATATGCAGTCCTTTGTGGAAAGGGGCATCGTTTTTTTGGATAGTATTTTGTTGGTTATTTTGGGCAGAGAGCATTCTCTATACACGGGCTGGTCCTGGGGGCTGTTACAGCCAATTACTATTTTGTCTTTTCTGTTCTAAGTTTATCATCTTTCTTGTTGAACAATTCAATTGGGATGTAAAGCTTTTGCTCTCCATTAATGGAAAATCATTCCCTACAGCTATTCTGATCTTCTTCCCTCTGCTTATTACTGTATCTGTGCTCTTTACTCTAAAATCACCCAAGAAGGAATTACCAAAACATTTTAGTGTGCCTCTGCAGTTGGTGGCAAAAAAATCTTCGACAAAAGCATATTAGTTACTAGAGTTCACAAAACCATTACAATAATCAGGTGAAAGATTCTAATCTGGTAGTAATCCATCTTGGTCATCTGACACTAAAATAGGTTTAACATTTGATCAGGCCAAGCATGGCTTGAAGTGATCAGCATAGCATATGAATTCTAGAATCTCCACATTTCTCTCTCCTTTTTAGTCCTCGATATAAAAAAGATCTAGGGGACATGATTTATAGTAATACTTAAAGGGACCACCACCAAGCCTCGTGATTTAGAGAAGCAAAATAAAGATTAAAAAAAACACATGTTAAAAACCTAAGGATTAAAAAATCAGAAAATGATCTACACATCATCCTTTGACAAAATAAAATAGTAGTTTATACGTCCCAGCAGTACTTGTTTATGTCTCTGTTCCCACATCTTATATTTGTCATTAAACAAATGACAAGAAAAATATTAAATAAATAAATAAACATAAATAACCAAAATTTACACACCTCAAACTTCACAGATCCAAATTCAAGCTTTTGCTTGACTTCTTTAAGAACATCAGGCTCTACAAGTAAATCACCCAAAAATTGTAAGAAAAAAGAAACTTACAGATTCAAACAGGATTTCTTGTAAGTGCAAAAATTTTAGATGTATCATTTGACATTAAACAACAGAAAAGATAAGTATAAAAACTCAAACAAGTAGTGTAAGAGATTCTCTTTTACCAATGGCAATTGGCTCTGTCGATGCAGACACAGGCTGCCCCTCTACCCCATCCTCTCTTACTGGAGTATAGATAGCCACCAATCTGTACTCCACATCATCTAGCTTCACACATCCTTCCAACCTCTCCTGCAATGCCAGTTCACTTTTTTGAATCAAATATTCAAAGGAAAAGCAGAATCTAGTAATATTTAATTATGCAAGCTATTGAAATTCAAAATAAAATTACTAATATACTCTTCAATTTATTCATATGGTAGCACTTCAAGAGTCAGATCTGTCAATTAAGATTTCACAACTGCCAATGAAGACTCCCCCAAAGACTAAAAGAAACTATAAATGTTCAGTTCCAACTAACCATAAGCTGCCTATAAATGACCATTTATCATTATATAAACACTACAAATATAAGACAATTCTTTAATATTATGATCAGAATTAGCCCTAACGTAAGAACTAACAGTTCAATTTCTAATACAGTAAATGGAATCCTCATCTGCTTTTAGAACCTTATTGTCTACCAATTCAAAGTACCATTGGGCCCATAAAATCAGCAGGAAATAGTGTATGTTACAATTTATTTTTATTGTCATTCAACTAAATAGACCACCAAGAACTCTGAACTCATGCACACATGCAGTAGACGAGCCATTTCATGAAAATAGTGCTCTGCACGCCGGCCATGACATCTTATGAGACACAGCGCATGAGATAAACCCAAAATCCCTTCTGATCCTATGCAATAACCCAACCTCACATTGCAAAGATAAGCCAAGAGGGATCTAGTTGATTAAGAGATAAGAGAATCTAATAATAGATAATAAACTCTGCAGAAGATTAACATTCAAAATGTGACTACAACCAAAAGTTTAGTCCTCTCATTGAGTTGCAATTTATGATTTGCAGACTCCAATTCATCATATCATTGAACATATAATCCTTCCATAATACATCTGCACACTCATACCCTTTTCGTTATTAACAAAATAAAAATTAAAAATAGCTCAAACAACATCAATTGTACAGCATTCATAACCACCGCTAGTTATACTACTGACATTTTCCATATCATACAAGTAAATGAAAATGAAAGGACAAAAATGAATACTTGGTCAGCAAACATCATAAAAAAAACTCCAAAACAAGCTTTTTCTGGAGTATAGCTGTGGGGTTCAGGAGAGAAAAAAAAGTAAAACACCAACTCAAATGTAATTTAACATACCTGGTATGGAGATCAGATCAGGACTACCAACCATTGATCTAAGCCATTCTATTCTACTTTTGCCCTCCTTTCCTCCGCTATAAATGCCTCGAACAGCATACAAGTTGGCTTGAAATCCCCGCCCCTCAATCTCTAGTTTATCCATTCGAGGAATCCCTAAAGATAAAACAGTTATTAATTAATAACATGGGATAGACTTATAAATGGCACATAGGCTTCTCAATACAAGAAGTAATGATGCTACAAAGTGTCTGATATTCAAGGAGCAAGCAAAGTTGCAGCAGCAGCAAAATAAAGTCAACAAGAAAAAAATTTCCATACTTCTCAACAATAGTCCTCACACCCCCAAATAGTATCTGAGTACAAATATCACTTGAATCATCCAAGAGAATCAAGGCTGTTTAGCAACAAGAAGGAACCAGTCAAACAGGAAAGGAAAAAGGCATTTTCTAGCAAATCTTTCCAGTGGTATTGATTATCCACAGAAGTAAACTACTTTTATAAGAGATGATAAAAGAAATGGAGGTGCAAAAAACTATTGATATAACATTTAAAGAAATGATAACAAAGTGATATGGAATTCGAAATAACGTGTTTGCATAAGCTTGGTGAGAGGCTTATAATACATTTGGAAATGGACATGCAACAGTTGGTCAAATCTCAAAAAACTAATTAGGAGAAATAAGAAAAAACACCTAGGTTGCGATAATTGAAATCTAAAATATTTTCCAATCTAAATAACTGAATGTTAAACATTTAGTTTTCGCTCATTCCACAACTATAACAACAGTCAACACAGAGGTGAACGATAGATAACTATTATGTCCCATTAATTAAGGAAAAGGATAGCTTTCAACTCAACAGGTTGCAAGTGTATAACAGAAGACCTGGCAATACAGCAGCAGTCTCAGCATATGCTGGCTCGCTTGACCTTCCAAACACATCAGTCACAATGCATTCACACCTCAAGCATCTACCGACATCCTCCAGTCGCACATTGTAAGAGCAGGAACGCTGTGAAGGTAAGGGCTCAAAGGAATCTCTGTCCCCCATTACTGATGTACAGAACCTGCAGCATCATTTAGTGAAATATGAGGGGGACACTAAATGGTAACAGCCATCTAATTGATATGAATTTTACAAGTCAGTTGCAGGTAATTACACACATTGAAATGCTAATCATAATTTTTGCCAACAGATTTATATAAGAAAGAAAAGTTTCCTCAATTTAAAAGTTAAAAAGTGAACTGGTACTAAAGCACCAAACTTAGACCTTGCAGTAGAGTGGGAGAACATTTTACCATTGATATTTGACATCTTTCTTGTACTTGCTCCAAACAGATTGTCGAGTTGCACTATTGGGCATTACTTCAACAGCAGTGAGTACATCACGTTCTATGGTTTTTCCAGTAAGAGCAAGCATTTCTATTTTTGGAATCTCTGTGGTCAAAAAAATAATTCCAGTTTAAAAGAATATCACACTTTAGCTTCATTATAAAGCATAAGTTAGATAAATTATTTGTATAATTTTAGTAATTCAATTTGTTTAATGTTGTTGGAATATTGTAAATATGGTAGTTGGTATTGGAAATAGGAGTATGATTATTGGTGAAAATGGATGATAGGCTATAAATTATGGAGAGTATGGAATGCCCAGCTGTAAGAAAATGGGCAGAAAATATTTGTGGTTTTTTTTTATTGAGGAAAAGGTTGTAGAAAATAATTGTGGTTGATTGTCTACATTTCTTGTTGTATATAAACCCACTTGTACTTGATTAATGACACAGAAAATATAAGAAAAATTCTTTTTTCTTCTTAAAAGACCTGTTTCTTCATGGCATCAGAGCAAGGTTTAGAGGGAGGAAGAGATTTTTTCACACAAACCCGTAAACCCATAACAGACCCGTTTAACCGCTTTTGACCCAGCAGCTAACAGCGCCTGTAGGAGTGGCGTTTGTGTGACACCGCCACCTCAAAAGGCAGCCCCTACTGCCGATCTGTCTTCTGGTGAGATTTTTCCGATTTTTCCTTTTCCAGCAGCCTTCTCAGTTGCTTGACCATTTATAGCATCTGATTTGCTATTTTTTTAGTGTTTTTTATTTTTTGGCACCACGATTGCGGCTGTTTTTTAGTTGTTTGGTGATTCGATAGACATTTATTTGGGGTTCTATAGTAGTTTACTCTACTGAATCATAATGGGTGATGGCAAAGCAAAGATTGAATAAAAAAAAATTTCTTAGGACAACCCCTCTCTTCAAATTAGTCCTGTCGAATTGGATGGAACAAATTATTTTGTTTGGTCACGGTCCTGCATGTTATTCATTCAAAGCTAGGGGTTTGCAAAATTATATTAACGGTAAAAAGATTAAACAGAATGCGACATATTCGAACTTGTACAAATGAAAATTTGAAAATTTCCTTATTATGCCCTGGTTAATTAATTCTATATAGCCTTCAATTGCACACGAATATTTACTTCTTGACACAACTAAAAAAATATGAGAAGCACAATCACATACTTATTCTCAATCTGGGAATGATGCCGAAGTATATGAGTTGCAGAAAAAGGTTCATGTCACAAAACAAGGAGAACTGACGATTGCTCAATATTTTCCCGAACTCAGTGGGTTGTGGCAAGAGTTGGATTATTATCAAAACTTCCAAGCATCTTGCCCCGTTGATGCAACAAAATTCCAGAAGATGATTGAGAAAGAATGCATGTATGATTTCTTAGCAGACTAAATGAAGAACATGATCAGAGTTCAAGTTCTCGGTTGAGATCTTTTTTTTCATCTTTGAGACAAGCATACACATATGTGCACCAAGAAAAGAGTATGAGGAATGTTATGGTTCATAAGTCCACGATAGAGAAGGCAGGGTTGATTGCTACTTCTACACGTGAACAAACTCAGACATCTAATGTTGATTCCTCATATAAAAATCGATTGTATTATGAGTACCATGGTAAACCTTTACATACTAAAGATTATTGTTGGAAATTGCATGGACTCCCAATTAAGGGACGTGGAAGTAAACGCAACAATTCCTCTAGACCACGGGCACACATATTTGATGCTACAAAACAGTTTAACAAATCAGACAAGTCTGATATATTTTCTAATAAAGAGATTCAATCCCTAAACCGTTTGTTGTCACAACTTGATTATTCTTAAACTCAAGGTGCAACCTCTAATTTTGTTTCAGGTAATGCTTTTCTTACTTCCAAAATGACAAAACCATCATAGATTCAAAAGCAAGAACAAACAAATATACGACTAGCTCATCTCATCGGTTTCTTACTTATTCTAAATATCATGGCAAGGGAAAAATCCGTACAATGAATGGTTCCTCAGTTCCTATTATTGGTACAGGTTCTGTTAATTGTACTACTACTACCAATCTTTCTTTTGTTCTTCATGTTCCTCATTTTCCTAATAACCTCTTGTCTATCAGTTTAATTACTAAAGCACTTAATTACAAAGTTACATTTTTTTTCTACTCATTTTGAATTTCAAGAACTGAACACGGGGAGAATGATTGGCAATGGTAGATTGCACAATGGCTTGTATTGTTGGATGACGTTCGTAGACCTTCAAATCTTGGTGCTAACCAAGTCTTGTCAGGAGTCTCTAGAAATATCTCTCAGGATATTATTCGATGGCATAGAAGATTAGGGCATCCATCCTTTTCTACTTTAGAACGATTATACCCTATTTTGTTTAGTCAGTGTGATTCTAAATTATTAGTTTTAATGCTTGTGAGCTGGCCAAACATACAAGAAAGATGCTTGTGAACTGGCCAAACATACAAGAAATTCTTATCCTTTAAAAAAAAATAACAGTTCAGTACCTTTTGCAACTTACATTCCGATGTTAAGAGTCCTACTAAAACTTTTTGCCTTTCTGGATATAGATGGTTTGTGACTTTTATTGATTGTTATACCAGGTTGACTTGGGTATATTTGATAAAAACAAAACATGAAGTTTTTTGTTCCTTCATAATTTTCATATAATGGTTCGCACTCACTTTGATGCACAAGTAAAAATATTAAGGACTGATTATGGTACTGAATATATAAATGAGGTTTTTCATGTCTATTTGGAATCTAATGGTATCTTGCATCAAACTAGTTGTGTCAATACTAGTACTCAAAATAGAGTATCTAAACAGAAAAAATATGCATTTATTGGAAGTAGCTAGGTCTCTTGTTTTTAAAATGAATCTTCCCAAACCCTATTAGGAGGATGATGTATTATGTGCTGCTTATCTTATTAATTGTATGTCTCTTCAAACATCAAATTTTAAAACTCCTCTATAAGTCATTCAGAAATGAAACTTTTACATTGTACCCCCTAAAGTCTATAGATGTCTTTGTTTTGTTCATCAAAGTAATATTGGCAAATTGGATCCTAAAGATCCTAAATGTGTTTTTGTGGGATACTCTAGCACACAAAAAGGTTATAAATGTTATCCCCCTTCTCTGAAATACTTTGTAACTATGAATGTGACTTTTCAGAGAATTTGAGTCTCACTTTTCTCAGTCACCTCTTCAGGGGGAGAATCAGATGGATGAAGATGTGACAACTACTCCTACTTATCTTCAGGGGGAGACTTTTATAAATTATTGAGATTCACATAAGGATATACCATCAGAACCTGTGGGAAGATTAGATAGTCCAAATTTGAAACCCCTCAACGAAACAATACATATACAACTATTGAGCATGTATCCCTGGATAAATTGCTCTCCTCGGCTTCAATTCTTGAAGTTGCAACAGAATCTAATGTGTCGCCTATTATCTCAGGTAATTCTAATCCTTCCAATAATGATCTTGATATCCCCATAGTCCATAGAAAAAGAGTTAGAGCTTGTACTAAACATCTGATTTCAGACTTTGTTTCCTATGATGCTTTATCTTTATCCTATAGAGCCTTTATTTTGTCTATTTCTTTTTTATAGTGTGCAAAATTAGGTAACATTTGCATGAATAATTTAGCATGATGTTATGTGATTTTACTGATTTTGAAGCATTTTTGCACAAGCTATAATTCAAGAGGAAATAAAAGCCAAGTTGAAGAAAGTTGCAAGAAAGCTGCTGGAAAAGAGCTAGAAAGAGCTTCGAGTGTAACCCTTGGGCAAGGCTTGTGCTCAAGGGTATCTGATACTTGAAGAATGCATAGGCCATCTGTGAATCCTAATCTGTTTGGAACTTTTGAGATACGATTTTTGAAGCAAATTTTCAGAAATATTAGAACTTAATTATCTCTTTTTTCAGTAGGCATTAATTAAGAATTTTAAAGGGTTGTAATTTATTAATTATTTTATTTTTATTTACTTTTCCTAAGTAGGGTAGGAAACAAAAAGGGATATTTAAGCCAACCTTTTGGTAGCCATAAGGACCTTTTTTTCTCTCTTCTTCTCATCTGGTTATTGTTCACGATTTTACAGCAGCCATTGAATATATATTTCAAGTTTTCTTTTTTAAAGAACTTGTATAACTAAACTCTATTAAGTTAAAGGGATAACTAAACTTGTATAACTAAACTCTATTTAGTTATTTTTGGACTTTATATATTGTATATATATTATAAATATATTTTTTATATATTATGTACATATTAAATTCTAGTTAAAAATATATTCTATATTTATATATTTTTAAATATAACATATATATAGCATAAATATAATTAATATATTTTTTGCAACAAAAAATAATAAAATATATTAATTAGCAGCCCCAAAATACATGAAAGCCTCAAATATGGAGAGAAAAACCACAAGCAGAATGAGCAACATATACAATAACAAAAAAAATTAACAATAAAAAATTTAAAATATATTAGGAGCTACGATAACCATCCAAATGAGGGAACTCATCTCAGATAACAAGGTGAAACAACCTAAAGAGGACCTCCAGAAAATAACTATATGATGATCATTAAGAGTGGAACTGCAGGGCTTGAATTCGATGACTAACATAGTTATAATAAGGAGCTATATATGAAAAATAGTGAGACTCTATAAAGAAACCGATGATGAATATTATAATTCTCTCCAAATATGTGTTAGGAAGTTGTAGAACGAGGTATTCAATTACAACTGAAGTAGAAATGAGAAACAAAATGAAAATAATGAACTCCAAAGTTTTACGTGAAAAAATCTCCAAATTAATTGGAGCAAAAAAACCACAGGCAAATTGTAGAAGGATTTTATTATAACAAAAGATTACAACAATTTCTTTCTAAAATAAGGAGAGAATAATTAACAATACTCTCTCTTATAATAGGAGAAATTAAAAACTATCTCTCTAATAAAAAGAAAGACAATATTTAGGAGAAATCACTTTTCTCTCTAAAACTCTCTAATAATTTTTTTTGGAATGAATTTCAAGTGAAAGCTAAATGGTTTATATAGGCTCCAAAAAATGGGTTGGTAGAATTTTATAAATGGTTAGGTACTTCTTTTACCTAAGTTAGGTACCTCCATTTTTTACCTCCTTTACCTAAATTAGGCACCTCCATCCAAGAATAACCTAAGTTAGGCACCTCTATTTTTTACCTCCTTTACCTAAGTTAGGCATCTCCATTTTTTACTAAGAATTACCTAAGTTAGGTACCTCCATTTTTTACTTTACAAAAGTAATTTTATTACCACATATCTTCCACTTAAAATTACTTTTGTAATCCTTATATCCTTTCTACACTTGTCATCACCATGCTGCTTACGTATCTGCTAGGCCTAAGGAGGATCGACGCCAAATAAATTTTTCACTATTAATTGGCTTTGTTAACATATCTGCTAGGTTATCTTTTGTATGAATTTTTTGTATATCCACACTTCCTTCTTCCACCTTCTCATGAACAAAGTGATATTGAACTCGTATGTGTTTTGTCTTTGAATAAAATGCTAGATTCTTTGTCAAATGTAAAGCACTCTGACAGTCACAAAATAAAACAATCTTCTCTTGTATGTATCCGAGCTCCTCCAATAGCATTTGCAACCATATTGCCTCTTTGCTAGCTTGGGTAGCTGTAACATATTCTGCCTCCGTTGTAGAAGTAGTCACAATAGATTGCAATTTTGAAACCCAGCTTATAGCTCCTCCAGTAAGAGTAAACACATAACCTGAGGTAGACTTGCTCTTGTCAAGATCACATGCATAATCTGAATCAACATAGCCTTTCACAGTAAATTCTGCTTCTCCATAACATAATGCAACATTTGAGGTACCCTTGACATATCTTAGGATCCTCTTAATAATACTCCAATGCTCTTTACCAGGATTCACCATGTATCGACTAACCACTCCAACTGCTTGTGCAATGTCTGGTCTTGTACAAATCATAGCAAACATTAAGCTACCCACTCCGATGCATACGGTACTCGAGACATTTTTATCCTCTCTGCTTTATTGCTAGGACTCATACTTAAGGATAACTTGAAATTAATAGGAAGGGGGGTAGAAATTGACTTGCAATCTTACATGTTGAAGCACCACAAGATTTTCTTCAAATATTTTTTCTGAGAAAGCCATATCTTCTTATTACTTCTGTCTCTGTAAATTTGCATCCCTAAATTCTTGTTTGCTGGTCCCAAGTCCTTTATTTCAAACTCCCTAGCCAACTGTTCCTTTAAGTCGGCAATACGATCTTTATTGGGGCCTGCTACCGACATGTCGTCAACATATAACAATAGAATAATAGAATTATCATCACCAAATCTCTTATAGTAAACATATGGATTTGAACTATGTCTGTTGTATCCAATGCTCATGATAAAGGAATCAAATCTCTTATACCAACATCTTGGCGCCTGTTTGAGACCGTATAGAGATTTGTTTAACCTGCAAACCAAGTTCTTTTTTTCTTTTTCTTCAAAACCTTCTGGTCGGAGCATGTAGATCTCTTCTTTAAGTTCTCCATGAAGAAATGCAGTTTTCACATCCAATTGCTCTAAGTATAAGTCAAATGTAGCACACATTGCCAGGACTACTCGAACCGTTGTGAGTCGAACAACAGGAGAGAATATTTCATTGAAGTCTATACCTTCCTTCTGAGCAATTCCTTTAACCACCAATCTAGCACGATACCGCTCCACTTGGTTATTGCTATCTCGTTTGATCTTATAAACCCATTTGTTCCCGATGGCCTTTCTTCCTTGTGGTAATGAAACAAGATCCCATATTTTATTTTTATGAAGAGCTTCAATTTCTTCTTGCATTGCTGTTATCCACAAAGAAGCTTATTGACCATTTATAGCCTTATGGAAATTTGATGGCTCTCTATCCTCTGTTAGTAAATAATATGTGATATTTCTCTCCATGATGTACTCTTAGTGCCAAGCTGGTTCTCTTCTCTCCCGAGTTGTCCGTCGAACTTTTGGAATTACAAACTCAGCTTGTTCTTGTTCTTCATGTTCTGATGATGCTTCTGAAGTATTTGAAATTTCTTGTTCTTGTTTTTCTTCAACTTGAACTGTAGTAGTCTCTAATTTTTCTTTTGAAGTGCTATCATTATTTTTTTCTTGAACCTTATCTTCTACAAATATAACATCCCTACTGATTAGCACCTTATGGGCAATGGGATCCCACAGGCGATACCCCCTTGATTCCATCAGCATACCCTAAGAAAATACATTTTCTGGATTTTGGATCCAGCTTTGATGTTTCTTGGGTGTTGTACGTAGCATAAATAGAACTTCCGAATGTATGTAAGTGAGAATAATCAGTTGGCTTACCAATCTACATCTCCATTGGTGTTTTCAGACCAATTGCAGTTGATGGTGACCGATTGATCACGTAACAGGTAGTCTTAACTGCTTCTGCCCAAAATGACTTAGGCAACCCTGCAGTTTCAACATTGCTCTTGTCCGTTCTAACAAGGTTCTGTTCATTCGTTATGCTACTCCATTTTATTGTGGATATATGCCACTGTGAACTACCTTTTGATACCTTCTTGTTGACAAAAGCTATCAAATTCATCACCAGTATATTCCCCTCCATTATCTGTCCTTAAACATTTGATCTTTTTTTCAGTTTCAAGCTCAACCCGCGCTTTGAATATTTTTAAAACTGAAAATGCATCTGCCTTATTTTTTATTGGATACACCCAACATCTCCTAGATTAATCGTTAATAAAAGACACAAAATATTTTGCTCATCTTAGGGATAGAACTGGTGCTTGCCAAACATCAGAATGGATTAGTAGAACCGGTGCTTGCCAAACATCAAAATGGATTAGTTCTAAGATAGCTTTGCTTCTAGCAGAAGAACTACTGAATTTTAATCTGTGCTGCTTACTGGTCACACAATACTCACAAAAGGGTAATGAAACATTTTTGAGCCCTGGAAGCAGTTTTTGTTCAGCAAGAATCTTTAATCCTTGTTCTGACATGTGGCCAATCTTTCGATGCCACATCATTGTTAATTTTTCTGCTAAACTTGCTAATGCAGTGGATGTTTCTCTTTCTTGTTGTGTTTCTCCTTTAAGCATATACAAATTTGTAGCTATCTTTTCTGTTTTCATTATTACAAGAGCGCCTTTAACTATTTTCATGATCCCATCTTGAATATGGGTTTTATACCCATTATTATCTAATTGTCCCAAAGACAATAGATTTTTCTTCAAGCCTTTGACATGTCGTACCTCCTGGATGGTGCAAATTGTACCATCATGCATTTTTAATTTGATGGTGCCAATACCAGCAATCTCTAAGGCATGATCATTTCCCATGAACACAGATTCTTCGGAGATAGGTTCATATTGATGGAACCATTCTCTTCGAGAAGTCATATGCCATGTTGCTCCTGAATTCATAAGCCATACATCAGTGAATCTTTTTTTGCCTTCATTTACTGTTGTTGCCTCGCTGTATAAAATTTCACCATCATCTGAGGTACTTGCTATACAACCCTGAGCATTTGACGACTCATGACCTTTTTCTTTGGCTTCTCCATTCTTCTTGAGATACCAACACTCCCTTTTGTAGTGTCCTTTCTTGCCACAATGATGACACTTGACATTCTTCTTACTTTTGAATTTTGATCTACTCTGATTTTGACTCCCACTGGGGCCACGTTCTGTTGATCTCCCTCTTATTACTGTCAAAGCTTCAGCTTGTTTTGAGCCTCCTTGTCTATCTTCTTTGCTTGTGTGCCGACTTTCTTCTTCAAGAACCGCAGCTGCAATATCATCAAAGACTAGAACTTCAATGTTGCTGGTTATGTTGATGATGAGTTGATCATACAAATCAGATAGACTTTGAAGTAGAATTTCAGCACGTTCACCCGTCTCTATATTATGCTCCATTGCTGTGAGCTATGAAAATAAAGTGTTGAGGGTGTTGATGTGGTCTGTCACCATAGTTGACTCCATCATCCGAAGGATGTAAAGTTTTCTCCTCAAGAAAATTTTATTGTGCAGTGATTTGACCTCGTACAATTTTGTCAAAGTATGTCATATCTCTTTTGCTGTCTTTTTCTCTACCATACTTGATAATACTCCATCGGCTAGTGCTAGGTGCAGATTAGCAATAACATTGTCATCCATCTCATTTCACTTGCCGTCGTCAGTGATTTTAGGAGGCCTATCTCCAATTGCCGCCAATAAGTTATCTTTTCTTAAAACTACCTTTATTCTCATTTTCCACAATGAGAAATTACTCCCATTGAACTTCTGTATTTCATACTTTGTTGTCATTATTGAATATGCCTCTTTTTCACTAACTTGATTTGACTATGGCACCAAAAATAAATAGGCTATAAACCTGGTGCTCTGATACCATTATTAGGAATTTGTAGAACGGGATATTCAATTACAACTGAAGTAGAAATGAGAAACAAAATGAAAATAATGAACTCCAAAGTTTTACTTGAAAAAATCTCCAAATTAATTGGAATAAAAAAACCACGGACAAATTGTAGAAGGATTTTATTATAGTAAAAGATTACAACAATTTCTTTCTAAAATAAAGAGAGAACAATTAACAATAATCTCTCTTATAATAGGAGAAATTAAAAACTCTCTCTCTAATAAAAGGAAAGACAATATTTAAGTGAAAGCTAAATGGTTTATATATGCTTCAAAAAATGGGTTAGTAGAATTTTGTAAATGGTTAGATACTTCTTTTACATAAGTTAAACACCTCCATTTTTTACCAAGAATAACCTAAGTTAGGCACCTCTTTTACCTAAGTTAGGCACCTCCATTTTTTTATTAAGAATTACCTAAGTTAAGCACCTCTATTTTTTACTTTACAAAAGTAATTTTATTACCACAACATGGAGGTCATGAAAGACCAAAAACAACATAAACACAACATTATGAAGGTATTATGAACTGAGCAACAATAAAGACTATCGCTATTAAGGATAAAAGGGATGTATTGAGAAGATTACGAAAACTTACACACACACACACATATATATATATATATATGTATGTATATTATAAAGATTGGAAAGCTTTTTTTTGAAAACAAAAATATTCATACGGGCTTTGAACAAGACCAAGCCATTGTCGGCTACCTAGTTTATGAAACTTGATTGTGCAGAGCATCCCTTTAAGCTTTAAAGGAGACCACCAAAATAGAGCTCTAAAGAACTCAACAACTAATACTCAAACTTTTTTTTTTCTTGAACGAACCCATAAACTATTAAATTGAGTCTCTTAGATTATTATTTATTAAATATGTCCATAATTGAATAAGGTTACCTTGTTCATGAAAGCCTTTCTATTTATTTATTTTTTTTTTATCTTTTTGATGCATTTTTTCTTTTTAAGAAAATCATTCAATACTCCCTACTAAACATGACAAGAGGATATTGTTAGAAGATTCGGCCAAGAGAATATTGTTAAAGAGTTTAGTCCCTTACTAATATTAAAAAAAAAATCATATGTAATGCTTGTGCTTCTTTTATTGGGAATATATAAGTAAATGGTTTTATAAATATATTGAGAGACTTGTTCATAATAATTGTTTACGAGTTGAATGATATTGCTTAAAATATAAAATTTATAAATTTTAACATAATTTGTATTTTAAATAATTTTAAAATGAAATAATTAAATTTATCACAAATTTTATATGATTTGCATGTGATATATATTTTTTTTATTTTATATCAATTTTATCATAATTTAAAATTTTAATTGAAATTATCTTTAAAGTTAAATTGAAAAATAATAATGATAATGAATTTATTATAATAACTTGAAGACAAAAGGTGAAATTGATCTTAATACTTATTTATCACACTATCAATTTTATACAAATTGATTGAGTTCTTTAACTTTGCAAATTTGATAGTTATTTATTAATCAAACTAGTTTTTTATTGATTAAATTTATAAAGTTAAAAAATTTATAAATTTTAATCAAAAATTGAACTTAAATTTGTAATATGATATAATAAATTTAAAGATTAATTTAATTTTTTTACCTTGTAATTGATAAATTTATTTTTAATGACTTGTAGTAAAATGATAAATAAATTTTAAATTAAAACAGAACTTAGACAAAATAAAATACTAAGTGTTCAAAGAAACACATAAACTGTTATAATTATTTCGACTCAGACTTTAATATTTATATATATATATATACATTCTTTTAAATAAGCCATTTATACCCTCTTTATTAAGAGAAGTTAATTATCATTTAAAATGCCGATGTGATATTATATAACTCACTTCTTTACTTTCTATTTTTAAATAATTAAAAATATTAAAAATATAACATAAAAATAAAAATTAGTAAAAATAACAATAAAAATGAATATAATAATAAGTTTATATTGTTATTGTTCTTATTTTTAATAAAGGTTTAGATTAAGCTTAGTAGCCTAACAGTTACTAGTTTCATATTCAGTCGCTCCATGCTCCATTATCGACGCTAATTTCATCTATTTTGTGGCTGATATGATTGGCCCTACATATCTTCCCTATTTTTTTCCACTCCGTTTCTCCATTTTTTTATGGCTAAGCTGGAAATATGAATTACTTGCCAATAAAAACAATATAACACCAATTGATTATTGTTTTTGTTACTGAATATGGTGAATCTATAATGGGTTAGTTTAGATTTTTATAATAATATTTGGATCTTCAAGAAATTAATGGTCGGACTCATGTACATACTCTGAATTTGACAGCTTTAGTTATTTTTGTCCATGTACTTATATATTTTATTATAATAGATACTTATATGATCATATATTGGTTAATTTGCTCCTTGTACTTATTTATTTCATACCCAACAGATACCTAGATGAAGATAGTATTATAGTTACATGTAAATATCTATTTAATACAAAATATACAAGTACATGAGGCAAAATAAATAATATGTAATTATATAAGTATTTATTAGAACAAAATAAATAAATACATGAAGCAATCTAGCAAATATATAAATACAACTATACAAGGAATAAAATGACCAAAGCTGTCAAGCTCATGGGATAATTAACGTATTAAGCCTTAATTTTTTATTCACTGGCTACTACTTTGTAAAAGTCGTTTCATATATTACAAGAAATATAATGAATTTATAAATAAAAATATAATATAACTAAATATCTAAATTATTTTGTATTTTAAAATACAACTTATTATAAGCCTAATATATTTTATCAAAATTACTTATTTTGCTATTCTATATGTGAAGATTTTTTGGCCCAAAAATAAATGTTGATTTATTTTTAGTAATTATGTTGTCTTACGAGAAAGACTTATCTAAATCGAATATATATATATTTAATAAATAAGATTATTCATTTTTTAAAATTATTTTTTTATTTATTTTTCATTAGTTGTATGTATATATATTCTAAATAAGAATTTTCGGTTGACATACATTAAAAGGATATCTTCTGTAAAGTGCATAACTTGATTAAACTATGAATCACTATTACATATTGAAATTTGGGAACGTCCTCAAGGAGAATGTGCTGAAACTCGAGAAGATGTCGTTTAGACATGAAGAAGGCAACACGATCCATATATTTCAAATTTTAGTTAATTATACTATCTCAATTTTATTTTTTTAATTTTTATATTTAACTTAATTAATATTTCTATTCTTACATGTAATTTTTTACATTTTACTTTTTTTGTAACAATTTTTTTTACAATTTAAATTTTTCCAGTTATTTAAAATTAGAAAAGAAATAATGTTTATTCTTTTTTATTTTATATTTAACTTAGTTGACATTTTAATTTTTTAAAATTATTTAAATTAAATTTAAAAAAAATAATGTAAAAAATTTTATTGAAAATATATTATAAAAAATAAAATATAAAAAATTATATTTAATAAAATGTAAAAAATGCATGTAATAAATTGTTAAGTATGTTTATTAAATTACTGAGAAAATTAATTACCGGTGATGTATTTTACTTATATATATTACTTAAATTGTAATATTATAGGGAATTTTATAAATCTATCCTCAAAAGCAAAATTTTTTCAAACGTATGACAATTTAAAAAAATTAAAAATACGCTAAAAACTTAAAAAATTATAAAACTATAGAATTACCGTTATCTCGTCAAAGTCTCCATAATTTTTTTTAAATTTGTATATGATATATATATATGTTATGCATGAAAATAATATAATTTTATAAAAATTTATCCAAAAATTAATCTTAAGAACATCATTTATATGTTTCTGATATATTATGTATATGTTGTAGATATTTTTTTTATTTCAACTTTTATATTATGAACTGAGCAACAATGAAGACTGTCTCTATCAAGGATAAAAGGGATGCATTGAGAAGATTACGGGCTCATTGTCACATCCATATACTCTATATACATGTAATACATATATTTAATATATGTAAAATATGCATATAGAATACAAAAATACCACAGTTCAATCTTTTCAACATTTTTCATAATTCCAAAATAAGTATTTAAATTCTTAAAATGTATTTTAATTAATAAATAAAGGTATTTCTTTAATATTTTTAGTACTAAAAATAATTATTTATTAAAAAAATCTGAAAAAATTCATCAGAGATTTATCTGTAATTTGGATGCTCCCAATATAAAATTTTAAATTTCACAACCTGCATAAAAACGAACACTCCCATGTATTTCAAAATATCCAATTCTCCATAAGAGCTCAATGGCTCCAAATATCCAGCAATTTTCAATATACACAAATATTCATAATTATTAGAATACATATATATTTCAAAATATTCACAACCTTAAACTCCAAAAGTCTATAATTTATATCAAATACACATTCATATACATAATGTACATAATTTAAAAGAAAGAGTTCTTAAAATATAATATTTACATACTCGCAACTAGTCATGGTTTGTAGAGACTAAGAAAACACGAAAATAAGCAAGAAATTTCTACTCCTCCGGTATCGCAGAGCTCTCAATATCAACCGTCTTACTTGCACGATAAACAAATCGCGCTAAGCAAATTGTTCAGTAATACATATTTTAATAAAAATAAAAATTTAAGAATGGAACAGGAATACATTTATTTTTAAAATTATGAAGTGACATGCACTCTCATGTACCGACACAAACACTTATCACTATGGACCTGTCATATTATACATTCATATACATTATGCTCAAATGACCTTATATAATATTCAAGTTCCAGAGATATTACTTTTGACTAATATTTGACACATAGTATATGGCCCGAAGACAAATAATATTGACGTTCAGCGTCTGACCCAAAGGCAAATAAAAGTGATGCCCAGTATCTGGCTCAAATATAATAATAATGACATGCATCGTCTGGTCTAAAGGCAAATAACTAGTATACCATATAACATCAAACACAATACTTTAGAAATTGATATTACATAAGGTTTCACACATAACACGTATAATTCTACATTTTCTCATGCTTTGTCAATTATACAAATTTCCATTCTTTTAGCACTTTTTTCTATCTTTTCTCATTATTTCCACAAATTTTCACAAATACATATTCAAATGTTCTTAGTCATCTTAAAATGACTCACTCAATCACACATTATGCATTTCGTAATATAAACATATATTTATGTTCTTTTTATGTGTATCCACACATCAAAGTAGTGTAGTCATACTTTTTACATATAGTGCAACATGTCAATCAAATGAATATACACACAATTCAATTAAAGTATGTACTAACTTTTTAATAAGAGCACTTTCAAGTCAAAATACTTACTTTCCCATAAACTTTTCAATGTGTCATTCACTACTAAGTTGATCGAATTTCTATATACTCAACACCTATTCTAAATGTGAATGTATATCAAATATTATAATCACATTTTAAGGTGTTTAAGCTATTAAACATTAATTAAAGCACAATCCTTCAATTTTTTCTTTTTTTTTGCCCTAATGGACCTTAAGTTTGAAACTTAATTCTCATCATTTTCAAATTGAATTTAAAGCTTAAATATATCTCAAATATTATATTTTAACATATTTCAAGCATTAAAATATAATGTATCACTCTTCCCTTAAAATTTTAAAATTTTGTCTTAAGCTTATTTAATTTTAGTTTTTCTTTCTAACCAATTTCAAACGCCGATCTAAGCTCATTTTTATCATTAAAATTATTAAACAACACAATTTAAATTATTAAACTAAATGCACACTCGTTCTTTTTATAAAACCCTTTCTTAAACCCTAAATTACTTTCTACATTATTCAAACTTCCACCAAATAAACTTAATTCCATCATCTAACCATAAAATCATCTTATATACATCAAAATAACTTCAAAATAATTTATTTCAACAATTATAGTCATCTTCATCATAAATCCAAAATTCACTTATTCATAAACTTAACAAAACAAGATTAAAAGTGATGAAAACTTACTTGAATTATTACTTAATCTTCAAAACTACCTTGAATCTTTTAAAACTATGATGAATTTTGATGTTTTAGATGAAGATAACCTCCCCTTACCTCTCTTAAAACTCGGTCTCCATGGTTGGAAGAAGAAGAATATGAATTTTTTTTTATTTTTCAATATTTTTAATTTTATTTTTCACATATTTATATAATTACAAAATTATTTATTTAATAAAATATTTAGATATTTTATTATTTCTATCCTTAAATCATTGTAATTTTAAATTTTATTTTATTTATATATTATTATTATTTTTAAATTTATCATTTTGCCCCTCCTTTTATTTTTCATCTTTTTCTTTTCTATTTTATGTTTGACTTTATATGTAATATATTTTTTTTTATATTTCACATATACGTTACATATTTCTCACTTTCAACACTTCATTTAACCCTCTAACTTATTAATTTAATTAAATTTAAATTTTATTTTATTTATTTAGCAATTATATGGAGTTACACTCATAGCTTATACAAACTTACATATATAGATGATAAAGATTAGAAAGCTTATCTTCGAAAACTAAAATCTTCATATGGGCTCTGAACAAGACGGAGCCATGGTTAGCTACCTGGTTTATGAAACTTGATCGTGCAGAGCTTCCCTCTAAGCTTCTACGGAGACCACCAAAATAGAGCTCTAAAGAACTCAACAACTAGTACACATAAATATTTTTTTTTTCTGAACGAACTCATAAACTATTAAATTGAGCCTCTTAAGGGTATTATCTATTAAATCTGCCCATAATCGATTGAGGTTACCTTGTCTATAAAAGCCTTTCTATTTATTTTTTTTAATCTTTTTGATGCATTTTTTCTTCTTAAGAAAATCATTCAATACTCCCTGCCAAACATGACAATATGATATTGTTAGAATATTTGGCCAAGAGGATATTGTTAAAGGGTTTAGTCCCTCCCTAATATTCAAAAAAAAAAAATCATATGTAATGCTTGTGCTTCTTTTATTGGGAATATATAAGTAAATGGTTTTATAAATATATTGAGAGACTTATTCATAATAATTTTTTACTAGTTGAATGATATTGCTTAAAATATAAAATTTATAAATTTCAACATAATTTATATTTTTAAAAAATTTTATATTTAAATTCAAAATATACATTTCATAAATTTTTTTCGTTAGTGGAATTATTTTTTTTTAAAAAACTTGCATTCAAAATTTAAAAAAAAAATGAGAGGACATGGATAGTTTTTAATTTTGGATACTTGTAAGAAGTTCCAAAAGAGGCATAATATTTTAGGACTTTCTACAAAATTAACCAAAAAACATATTTAATTAAAAATACAACAACTTTGAAAAAAAATTATAGAATTATAAAAACGTCTTCTAAAATCACAAAAATACTGCAAAGTTGACGACGTTATTTTCTTAAACTTTTTATTCAACAAAAATATTCATCTTCAAACTTCTTCTTCCGCAAAACTCCATTTTCATTTTTTCCTTCAACAAATAATATATTCTCTTCAACAAAGATCCCATCTTCATCATCTTTTTATTCAACAAATTTTTATCATAATCTGTAAAAGGTTGTGGGGTAATCCCATATTGATTAAAAATAAAAGAATTGAAATGCTTATAATAAGGAGGGGGATCCCTACAAATTGGCTTAAGTCAATTTAATTATAAGGTGAGCCCAACTTATTATAAGCCCAATTAATAATAAATGAATTTGACTAATTGATGAATTGACTAATGGCTCTTAGGTCCAGATTCTCAATATGGTATCAGAGCCTGTCGAGCTGAGATCCGAACCCAAAGTATGAGGGTCGAGTTACTGTACCCTGACGGACCCGGGTTGGGCCGTCGATACTTGTCAAGTGGCCGAATTGCCACTTGAAGAGGAGTGTAAAAGGTTGTGGGGTAATCCCATATTGATTAAAAATAAAAGAATTGAAATGCTTATAATAAGGAGGGGGATCCCTACAAATTGGCTTAAGTCAATTTGATTATAAGGTGAGCCCAACTTATTATAAGCCCAATTAATAATAAATGAATTTGACTAATTGATGAATTGATTAATGGCTCTTAGGGTCCAGATTCTCAATATAATCACACAAATCTTCACAAAATTGAAACAAAATAAAAAAAATGGAAATAAGTTTTTCATGCAAAATAGAATCACAAATTGAAGTTTAAAAGCTTCAATGAAGAAGAATCGAACACGAAAACTCTAGAAAAACCATATAAGAAGCAAATCGATAAGATTAAATCTCCATCTTCATCTTGTTTTTAATAAAATATTCATCTTTATTTTTTTTCCTCGACAAATATTTACATTATTTAAAAAAAATAAATATGAATCATTAATTGCAACAAAAAAATCAGAAACAAAATTGTTGATGTATTATATGTATTACATGTGTTAAATTGTTGATGTATGGTAGATATTTAATTTATGTTAGAAAAATACAGATAGCTAAATTAATTGATAATTATATATGTCAATTTAAGTTAAAATAATATGTTGAATCTTTATTTTGATTTTATTATTCAATATTTTTTAGAGTTGATGTCCAATATTTGAGACATTAAAATCAACTGTGTTAGAAGATCTATGAATCTTATAGCTCGTTTAAGAGTTCAAATTTCATATTTTTATAAAATATAAGAGTTTGGATATTTGTTCCTCCTCTTTTTATTGTCAATTATTTAATTTATAATAAAATTATTTTTGTCAAAAAATAATATTATTAAATATTATAAATAAAATTCAAATTAACATGGGCAATACGAATCAAATTTAATACACCACTAAATTAAAAAATTAGGTAAATAAATAATTTAACTTGATTAAAATAAAATCAATTTAGTAAATGCATAATTCATGAGTTTTTATTCAGTTTGAATTAACGCAAATTAATGTATTTGACCTTAATCCTTTTTGTGGCTCAAGTAAAATGGACCAGAAGTGCATATATATTTTTGCCAAAATTTAAATCCAAAGCTTAGCAATATAAAGTTGGCCAAGCTTTGTCTTTGTGCGACAAAGCGATAATTTTATATAAATTTTTTGCATTATTAATTTTGCGGAAGTGAACAACTCAGAAAGGTCAAAAAAAAAAAAAAAAAGTGGGAGTAAAGTATTATGTCCCAGGTGTTGATATTATAGTTGTGGGATAAAAATCCAATAGTTTCCGATAAAATATCATTGTACAACACTTTTTTTAAAATAAAAAAATAGCGTTGGGTCAGATATTTTTATGGACCCAAGTTAATTTTAGATTCAGTTGAGACAGATCTATTTCAAATAAGTTGTTCTTTAATATTAAAATTTTATATTTAAATTTATTTTCTTGTGGCTAAGTCGGGTTAAGTGATGAAATAAATTTTTATATATTTATATATAAATGCAAAAAATTTAGTTGAGCTCGGATTTAAATAAAAAAAATATCTTAATATAACCGATCAAATAAAGCCAAGGTTTCTTCTGTTTTTTAAACTAAATAAACTCGTAATATATTTTCTAAACCTACTAAATTCAATTTAACTCTATCTATTCGGTTCGAAAATTTTACTCTTCTCTATATTAAGCAATTTCTTTGAAAATTTTAAGATTAATCCAATTAATCTAATTTTTTTAAATAGTGATGTATATTATTAAATTATTAAAAGATAATTTTTTTACAGCATTGTAAATAATTAGTTGATAATTAATAATTAATTACTAATATTGAGTATATTATTCAATGTGAATATATATTAATATTATTATCGTACATCTATATATAGTATTATTAGTTTTAAGTTTAGGTTCGCCCATGACAAATGAATAAAACCCATAAACTCAAAATATCTAAATAATAACTAAATATTAAATTTGGAGTTCACGTTCACCTATGATGAATGGATAAGACTCTTGAACCTAAAACATCTAAATAATAACTAGATATTATATTTGGATAAATATATATAGAGTATATATAATATTAGAAATCCAATACTATCATGATCCGATCCCAGAGGCACGTGACATGCATTAAGAGGTGAAAAATTGAAGACACCAAACTTCTCAGTCAGCCTGATTAAACATAATAAAAGAAATTTCTAAACTATCACATCAATCATTCAAATACAATAGCAAGTCATAATATCTCAATAATTTAAAATTTACGGAGTCTCTAAAGTAGAATTACAGTAAAATATGAAATAAACTGCTTATCTGATTAATTCATACATATCACTGCCGAGAAAGGAAATCAATATTACTGAATAAATATATTGCAAGTGCTCATCCTAAAAACTTAAAAAAAATATATAGTGAGACAGGGATGAGCATCTCAACTCAGCGAATGATACCGTCCAATATACTAATTTAGTGTTTTACCATGATTTTATACTAATATTATTAAGAATATGCTCATGCATCATGCCAAACATACAACTAATTGATAATTATCTAAGGATAAAATTTAGTTTACAAGAGCTACTATAAACCTCAAATTGGAGAGTCAATCTCCCTATCTGACTTTCTTCTTCTAACATAGTCTCTTAAAATCCAATATATATAGGGTCTATCTTCACGATCTATGCTAAATAACGCTACTCGACTGATAAGCAGCGCTGAGCACAAGAATACTCCTGTCGTGATGCCAGTCTTAAGCTCATTATCAATATCATAGCATGTTTATTTTCATGATTCGATCACATCCTATGCGATCCTCATATTATCATAATTCCATCCAGCAACAAATCATAGTCACCACATAAATATACAAACACGTGCAAATGTTGAAATTCTAAAGTTC
The DNA here is from genome assembly GCA_947685225.1 of Garcia nutans. Lineage (NCBI taxonomy): Eukaryota > Viridiplantae > Streptophyta > Magnoliopsida > Malpighiales > Euphorbiaceae > Garcia > Garcia nutans. The sequence goes on from CANTUV010000071.1 coordinate 2,560,077, forward strand.
TAAATAATGCATAATGATAATAAAATATATATACATACATTAAATGCGAATACATGAATTATATGAAAATATATTAAAAAGTATCATTCACAATTTAGGCTAATAAACTTGACCTTGTCAATTACTCGACTCGACAACAGTAGAGTCCAGCGCTAGATGATCTACGAAATATAATATCATAAAAATATTACGATGATAAACTTTAGACTCTCAAATTAAATATTTTATAATTTAAAATTTTACTGAATAATTAATAGAATTGATCCGTAATTTAGTCCTCAAAATACAAATAATTAACATAATTAGCATTACTTAATTAATTTAATAAATTAAAATTGGTCTTTGGAAATTCTAATTATTAGTCCCATAACTTTTATAATTTCACGCTCGATAAAAATAAATATTTAACGCAAAAATTTTATCGAAAGGTTCCGATAGCAAATTGGGTACCCACACACTTACCTTGAAGAGAAGATTTGAAAAAAGTATACCACTCTCCCTCACTCGCCGAAAAAGCTATTGAAAATTACTGTCTTCATCATACTCTAGCCAAAAATTAAAATTAGTTATAAAATTACAAATGACATACCAAATTGAAGCTTAGGAGGAGATGAACTCAACCGTACCTGAATTACCTAAAAACAAGGTCGAAATATGCAAGAAAAAGCCGATCAAAGCTTTCGGCCGGCAAATAAATCGTACGACACAGTAGCCGTTGTAGGCGAGCTAGGTGGCATTCGAAGCGTCATCAAGCGACAGTTCCTTTTGTCTGGGGTGTGTCCATCTCCTGTCACCGTATGATGGTAAATCAGAGAGAACAAACCTACGCTCTCTCTCCTCTCTCTCCCTTTCCAGACCTCTCTCTCTCTCTCTCTCTCCTAGTAATTTCTTTCTCTTCCCTTTCTTCTTCTTTCGCCCCTTCTTCTTCTCTTTTCCTTTTTCTTTTTTTTTTCTTATTGTTATTATCATTATTATCATTATTATATTTATTTATTTATTTTATTTATTTTTTGGATATTATAAATATGATTATGAATTTATTATTCTCTGATAATGTTTTCATTCTACAAAAAAAATTAAATAATTAAATTTATCATAAATTTATATGATTTGCATGTGATATATATTTTTTATTTTATATCAATTTTATCATAATTTAAAATTTTAATTGAAATTATCTTTAAAATTAAATTGAAAAATAATAATGATTATAAATTTATTATAATAACTTGAAGAGAAAAGGTGAAATTGATAAGCTTATTTATCACACTATCAATTTTATACAAATTGATTGAGTTCTTTAACTTTGCAAATTTGATAATTATTTATTAATCAAACTAGTTTTTTATTGATTAAATTTATAAAGTTAAAAAAATTTAATTAATTTTAATAAAAAATTGAACTTAAATTTATAATATGATATAATAAGTTTAAAGATTAATTTAATTTTTTTACCTTTTAATTAGTAAATTTATTTTTAATGACTTATAGTAAAATGATAAATAAATTTTAAATTAAAATATAATTGAGACTAAATAAAATACTAACTGTTTAAATACACATAAAATATTTAATTGTCTTGACTCAAACTTTAATATTTTTTTTAGACATACGCATTATTTTAAATGAGCCATTTATACTGTATTTGTTAAGAGAAGTTAATTATTGCTTAAACGTTGATGTGATATTATATGACTCATTTATTTACTTTTAAATGTCCACGTGATATTATATGACCCATTTATTTACTTTATATTTTTAAATAATTAAAAGTATTAAAAATATATTATTAAAAATATAAAAATAAATCAAAATTAATAAAAAAAAACAATAACAATAATAATAATAAATATAATAATAAGTTTATATTGTTATTGTTCTTATTTTTAATAAAGATTTAGATTAAGCTAAGTATCTTAACATTTGCTAGTTTCATATTCAGTCACTTCATACTCTATTATGGATGTAAATTTCATCCAGTTTGGTTGATATGATTGGTTCTACATATCTTCCCTATTTTTTCCACCCTGTTTCTCTAATTTTTTTTGGCTAAGCTGGAAATATGAATTAATTGCTAATAAAAACAATATAACGCTAATTGATTGTTGCTTTTGTTACTGAATATGGTGAATCTATAATGGGTTAGTTTAGATTTTTATAGTAATATTTGGATCTTCAAGAAATTAATGGTCGGCCTCCTGTCTGAATTAATTTTTTATTCACTAATTACTAATTTTGTTAAACTCGTCGTTTATTTAAATATTACAATAAATATAATAAATTTATAAATAAAAATATAATATAATTAATATATAAAAATAAGTTTATATTTTAAAAACTTCGACTTGTTATAAGCCTAATATATTTTATCATATTTTTGCTACAATATATGTGTGAAGATTTTTTATTTGAAAATAAATATTATTAAGCTATTTTTAGTAATGATGTTATCGTATGAGAAAGATTTATTTAAATCGGATATATATATTTAATAAATAAATTTATTTATTTTTTATAATTATTTTTTATTTATTTTTATTGATTGAATATATATATATATTCGGTTTAAATAAAAATGTTAGATAAACATACATTAAAAGGATATCTTCTGTAAAGTGCATAACTTAATTAAACTATGAATTACTATTACATATTGAAATTTGGGAATGTGCTCAAGGAGAATACGCTGAAGCACGCGAAGATGCTGTTTCAGACATGAAGAAGGCAACACGATCTATATATTTCAAATTTTAGTTAAATATACTTTCTCAATTTTTTTTAATTTTTATATTTAACTTAATTAATATTTCTATTCTTATACGTAATTTTTTACATTTTACTTTTTTTGTAATAATTTTTTTACAATGTAAAATTTTCCATTTAGTTAAAATTTGAAAAGAAATAATGTTTATTCTTTTTATTTTATATTTAACTTAATTGACATTTTATTTTTTAAAATTATTTAAATTAACCTTTTTTAAAAAATTATATGGTAAAATTTTTTATTAAAAATATATTATAAAAAATAAAATATAAAAAATTATATTTAATAAAATGCAAAAAAAACACATGTAAAAAATTGTTAAGTCCATTTGGTAAATTAATAAAAAAAAAACTGATTACTGGGGATATATTATATATATATATATATATATTAGTGAAATTTTATTTCACTGAAAAATATTATAAGAAATTTTATAAATCTATCCTCGGAAGCAAAATTTTTTCAAAAGTATGACAATTAAAAAAAAATCTAAAGTACACTAAAAACTTAGAAAATTACAAAACTATGGAATTACCATCATCTCGCCAAAGTCTCCATAAATTTTTAAATTTTTATATGATGTATATATGTTATGTATAAAATAATATAATTTTATAAATTTTTTTTCAAAAAATAACCTTAAGAACATTATTTTATACATTTAATATATATTGTGTATATATTATATATATTTTGTATTTCAACTTTTTAATTATGCATATGTTGCATACATATTATGTATATATTGTTTATCAACCCTTTTATATTGGTTAATTATAATATATATATTGCAAATATGCTGTGTATACGTTGTAGATATATTGTGTTTTGATCTTTATATATTATAGAATATTTATATGTTGCTTAATTATAGTATATACGTTATAGATATGCTATTTTTTAACCATTATGTGTTGGTTAATTATAGTGTATATGTTATATATATTATTGATATGATATGTATATATTACAAATATATTATATTTTAGCCTTTATGTTATGTATATATTGTAAAAATATTATGTATGTGTTGTCTTTTAACCTTTGTATATTATACAACTTTCATATATTGTTTAATTATAAAGTATATAAAAAAAAGAGTAATTCGGTACACAAATGCTCTCGCTATGCGTAGGGTCTGGAGAAGAGTTGGACCTATTAGGTTTTTGTATGCGGTCTTTTCTTACAATTATAAGATATCATTTCGACGATTCGAACCCGCGACCTCAAGTCACACAGTAACAATGCTTACCGTTGCATCAAGGCTCCCCTTTTAATTATAAAGTATATATTACATATATATTTTTTTGAGCTTTTATATGCTGATTAATTATAATATATTATGTATATATTGCCGATATGTTATTTTTCAACTTTCATATACAAAACAAATAATTTAAATACAGATTAAAATGAAGCAAATACAATTCAAATAAAAGAATATATATCAATTTAAGAAATATAAATTGATAAAAATTAAAAATTAACAAAGAAAAAAATTTATTTTGAAATATTTTATCAAACATCTAAAAATCAATATAGTTCAAGAATTTTTTTTTTCTAATATTGCAGTCAAGTAATATCAAAATAAAAGAAATAAAGAAAAATTAAAAATATAAGAAAAAGATGTACAATTTTAATTAGATTTCTCAAATATATATAAATGAATCATTATAAAAGAAGAAGAAGAAGTAGTAGAAGAAACATTAAGAAGAAGAGGAAGAATTAAGAAGAAGAATAAGGGGAAAAAGGAAAAGGAAAAGGAAACGTTATAAAAAAAAAAAAAAAAGAAACGTCAAGAAAAAGAAGAAGGAAAAAAAAGCATTAAAAAGAAAAATAAAATAAACGTTAAGAAGAATACCATATATTTGAAAAAAAAATAAAGAAAAAGATAAGAATGATAAATAAAAAAGTTAAAAGTGAAATATATATATATATATATACACGTACAGTATTTTTAAAAATAAAATTTAAAAAATAGTAATCCATATAATTTTTCAAGATTATATTATCGTGTTTAAAAGATGTAATAGAATGCTAAAAAAATGGATTAAAAAAATTAATTTGTAAAGGCAAGTACGAGACGAGTTTGGTCGAATTGAGAATGTATTTTTTCAATTGAACCTGACTAAATATTAAAATAAATAAATCAACGCTGCCCAAATCTCTTATATTTTTTATTGATCAGAGTTAATTATGGATTCAGTAGAGTCGAATTGGATTCAAACGGATATGCATTTAATATTAAAGTCTTATTTTTATTTTTATTTTAATGTGGTCGGGTCAAATTCTGTCAAAATAAGTGGTGAAATGCAATAAAAAATTATATATATATTATATATAAATATAAAAAATTCGGCTGGACTCGGGTTAAAATGAAAAAAAATTACTTTAACTCGATCGATCGAATAAAACCTATAATGTATTTTTAAATTGATAAAATCAGATTCAAAAATTTTACTATACTCTATTAATTTATTTAATTATAAGTTAATTTTACTAAAAAAATTTAATATTAATATGATTAAGTTTTATGTGAAATTAGATAATTAAAATAAATATAAAATTAGTTTTTAATATAAGATTTTTTAATATCTTATTTTAGTAAAATATTTATTTATTTATATAAAATATTTTATTAATTAATTGATAAATTTAATGAGGCTAATGTTTTATTAGCATTGTACGGTCAATCTTTCAAGCCTTATAGTCTGAACGCGCTATATAAGTTAAATGTAAAAAATTTGAGAAAGTACGGACCGGATGACGACGACATTGACTAGTGAGTAGAAGGGTTCATTAGTAATATTAACATAAACTGAAGGATAAAATATTAATTTCACCGCGATAAAAAAATTATTTCTTAAAGGAACTATTAAATTTATAAATATAAGTACAAATTTCTAACAGACCTAAAATCAACTAAGACAATTTTTTTTCTCTTCAATTTGATTTTCTTGCTCACTGCATGATCTGAACCTTTTAAATTTGTGGAAATGGCAGGAAAACAAAGGCAGGATTAGAATCTGATTTTCAAGTGAAGTTTAGAGAAAAATGTGGAAATTGGTGAAAAAAATGTTGTGGAAAAAAATCTCTGGAGTAGGTTTGTTTATTGTATTCAGTATAGTTTTCCAAGTATGATTAGGCCACAAGTAGGGAATAGAAAACTTGGATTGGTTTGAAGACCTATAAATATTTGGTTGAATTATAGCATGTGAAATTCATTAGAACCTTGTGTTTACATTTAGATTCATAAATTTTATGTATTTATGTATGTTTTATGTGTTGATGGCAAACTAATTATACTTATTTCTCTGGGTGATCAATTTCCAAATGCACATAGTAAAATTTCAAATGGAAAAATGGTGCTGTGAAACTTGCTGTTTTAAATGTCTGATACAATTAAACTCTAACAACTCTTGAGTTCAATTAAAAACTTCCAGCTATCTTTTCTTTGAAAAGTTTAACAATAGTTCCACGGGAGTATATAGCAATAGTTCCACGGGAGTATATAGCAATAGTTCCGCGGGAGTATATGACATATAATTTTTATAAAAGAGAGTCACTTTAACCCATGATAGTCTCAAGATTTGGAAGTTGAAAGCATGAGTGCTTTATTTGAATTGCTCATGGTGATGATATAAATAATTTATGTGTAATGTGAGAGGCAGTTGTGGAGCTAGAAATTTCAGGAGTAATGTATCTATTATCTGTTGATTGATGTTATGGATATGTTTATTTGGCAGCTTTGCGTTATGTTATGTTGTCTAAACTAAGCCTCCAAGTTGGCTTTCTTTGTTCACTGACCCATTGTTTAGCAACTTTCTACACTTGAGAAGTTGATAAGATGGGAGAAAATCATGATTTATGCACCAGTGTGATACTTGTTCGGATGGTTCTAAACTAGCTTGTTTATTATTATTATTTGATAAGCATTTTGGTGGTCTCAAAACTTCATTTGGAAGTAACAATTTAATCTCATGTTGGTCTGTTTACCTTGATCAGAACTGTGGATGGTTACGAGTTAGTCAGGAATTCTTGGTCCTAATGCTACTCATTGATATTGAGTTGGATGAAGGCCAACTGAGATGTGTCAGTATAATGTTTTGTTCATAAGGGAGACCTGTATTCACTAGAAATGAGTTGTGTTTATAGGTTGAGGGGAGTTTCTTAGAACAGCAGTTGCAGAAACTGCATATGAGTACATGGATGTTCCAAGAGCAAAATTTCTGCATCATAGACATGTCTATAAGGGAAATGGATGTGTGCCTTTCATGTCTTTATGTAAAGGAAGGCATATACTTGTTTAAAACAGTATGTTTTATGGGTTTATGCTTCTAGGACTTCTAGAGGGGTCTCTTTGAATGCTATCCTACCTAATTGAAAGGTAGTACTTTTTTTCCTCTGTGTTTATGATCTTGTTGTTAGTCGTCTTCTGAATTTTTATTTATGTAGGAGGATTTGTTGTCCTTCATAGCATAAACTCATTTCTTTCTTTTTCGGTGAAGATTTTTTTTCCATAGGTAAGAATGACTTCTTACTTTTTCAATAAAGTTTTCTTTTTCTTGTCAAAAAATAAAAACTGTTATTTCGGAACTTTACTCTGCTCGTTTATCGATTCTACTCCCGAGTAACTTTCCTATGATTCATCATTTATATTTTATAAATAGGTAATGCTTTGGCTATTAATCATCAAAGACTTTCTGGCTGGAAGTGCAGCACATAGTATATTTTCTAAAAGATTTCCAGTCATGAACAACCATCCTGTATTCGAGATTCTGTGTCTATCTCACAATTTTCCTTCTAATCAGTAACAAAAAAAAGTTCACTGACTGCAGTCTTGGCCTAGCTCAGTTCTGGACCTTGGTTTGCGTTCTGTCATCAAATACTGAATGATGCAAAGGACATTTGACTGCTGATTTAGGGACATCAATTATCTTAAAGGATTAAGTGAACTTTTGGTAGATTAACCACCACAATGAAGACCATAGATAATATTCATCTGATATCCATCTAAACAAAATATAAAGGTGGGATTATATGCTTATACTTGGAGAACCTAGTATGTTGAAATACTAAACTTTGATAATTCTACTTGAAGGCTAGAAATTCTTAATTCTATTTTATCAAATGCCTTGATTTTAATATCCATCGCTTTATTAGCTACCTGGCTACATCTTTTTTTTTTTTGGCTGTTTATCTATTGTCAGTTGAATTTAAATATTTAATGAATCCATTAGCATGGGAATAATTATGCTGGATTTTACTTGCAATAATTGAACTCATCACTAGATTTCGAAAAGGTTAATAAATTCTAATTTATCACAAAGAATTCATTGGATTTTGCTTTGTGCTTAAAAAGTCCCGATTCTCATATTGCTGTAGAAATTTGGTTTTATACTTTTCGTGGCAGTAAGTTATAAACTCCTATAGTCCACCTTATACAATTAGAATACTTGGTTGTCATGTCATATATCTGACTGAATTTCTAATTTGGAAATAGTTGACATTGTTTAAGAACAGACTAAAGTTGAATCATTTTTATGTGACAAACTTACGTAATGATATAGCAATTCGGTGCTAAGTGCAGTTATAGTTGTTGCGGTGTAACCAAGTAGTTAATATCCCTTTTTATGAGATGCAGTGTATGCTAATATTAGTTACAAGCTTAAGGAAGTTGATATTGATGGTGGAGTTGATAGTCTTGGGGTTATGCCACAACAGACTGCATTTGGAAAGACATAACAGTAGCCTGTTATTATCTCATGTTAGGGGGAATTCATTGAAGGACCCAGCTTCCAAGGCTTATGCACAAGTATTTGCTCCCCATCATAGGGGGGCTATCAGGAAAGCTGTTGCTGCAAGAATGTATGCCCTTCCTACTAATGCACAACTTTTAAACAAGCTGAATGAAGATGGTGAGTACTTGTACCAGTTAATGCACTTGTTTTTGAGGTTGGAACTCTCAATAAATTCTTGATATGTATGCCAGGATGCATACTTCCAAGTCCTAAAACCTGTTTTCCAGTTTACTCTCAGATTAGACTTCGTTTATTTTAATTCTATTTGTCGTTAACTAGGATCTTTAAAATAACTTTAGTCCTAAAATTGAAGCTTGCTTTTGATGAGACCGTTGAGGATTTTCGAATGGCAATTGTTGGCATGAGCCACGGTTGCCAACAACTATGAAACTCATAAGTTACAACTGCCATGGGTTAGGGAGTTCCTAGGCAGTGGCGAATCTGCGTCGGCTCATAAGGTTGACAACTTTCCATTTTCTCTTCTTAATGGAAACTCGTATATCGGAGGGGAGAATGAATTTTATCAGAAGAAGTTTAAATTTTGAGCATGGTTTTGTAGTTAGAAGTGAAAGCAAGGGAGGTGGGTTGGCTTGTTGCTAGAGTGATTCTGTTCAGACATCTTTGAAATCTTATTCTATGCACCACATTGCTATGGAGATTGCAGCAACTGATGAGTTCCCTGTATGGCGTTTAACTTGTTTCCATGGATGGGTTGACTGGTCCTCTAAAACACAGTCTTGGAATCTTCTCCATCAATTATACTCTGCATTTAATTTTCCATGGCTTGTTATGGGGATTTTAATGAAATCTTAAACCAAGATGAGAAGGTGGGTGGAAATTTGAGACCTGAACCTATGATTAACGCTTTTAAATCCTCTTTCATGGATTGTAAGCTCCATGATTTAGGCTTCTCGGGTTATCCTTTCACATAGGATAACCGCAGAGATGGAAAGGAATTCATTGAAGAAAGCCTCGACAGAGGCTTGGCTAATGCAGCTTGGTTTCACATCTTTGGGGAGGCTAACATCAACCATTTAATACACCCGGGCTCTGATCACATACCTATTCTTCTAAACCTAGAACAAACTCCCAGCATCTATCAACCAAGGAAATTATTCCGTTTTGAAGCTATGTAGGTGCGTGAACCGAGCTGTTTGGAAGTGATTCAAAATAACTGGAACTCAGGCCAACAATCATGGGAAGAGAAAGTGAAATACTGCTCTGACAACCTTCTTGGAATCACGAAGTTTTTGGAAACCTATATAAAAAGGCGGAGGGATATTCAGCAGCAATTAACCCACTTATCGTGATTGGGTGATAAGCAGAGACTCCAATGATAAAAATTAAAAGCAGAGCTGAATGAAATCTGTCTTAGGGAGGAAATAATGTGGCACTAATGATCCAGGATCCAGTGGCTAAAAGAAAGAGATCGTAACACCAAATTCTTTCATGCAACTGCTTCACATAGGAAGAAAACCAATCATATCCGGTCTTTGTCCGATTAGCACGGCAGGAAATTAAGAGGTATTGAGCTCAATGATCATATAGTTCAATTTAAATTAATCTCTTTACCTTTGAATCTAGGGGAGTGCACTTGGATAATCTTGAGTACATCCCGAGTAAGGTGACTACAGATATGAATCTCCGGTTGAATAGGCCATATTCTGCGGATGAGGTTTATAGGGCTGTGAAGATAATGCATCCAGTCAAAGCACCAGGGCTCGATGGTCTACCTCCCCTATTTTATCAACAATATTGGGATATAGTTCGATATGATGTGGTCTCTATTGTGCTCAATGTTCTTGAAGGGAAGGAAATGCCTAAGGGCTTTAATCACGCTAATATTTGTTTGATTCCTAAATCGAAGGAGCCAGCAACTATTTTAGAATTCCGGCCAATTAGCCTATGTAATGTGATCTGTAAAATTGCTACAAAGGTTATTGCTAATTGGCTCAAATTGGTTTTAGGTGACATAATTGACGAATCTCAAAGCACCTTTATCCCAGGACGACTCATCGCCGACAATGTAATAGTAGCCTTTGAGACCTTTCACCACATGAAGCTGAAGGCAAATGGTAAAAAGAAATTTATGTCCCTTAAATTGGATAGGGTTGAGTGGGACTTCCTTAAGGCAGTAATGCGAAAGTTGGGCTTTCCAGATCAATGGGTCACCGTAGTTGTGCAATTTGTATCATCTTCAACCTACTCCATCCTCATTAATGGAAGAGTAACAGGTTGTATACGTCCATCTTTCGGACTCAAACATGGTGATCCCCTTTCCCCTTACCTGTTCTTGCTATGCACGGAGGGGCTGACAAATCTCCTCAATGCTTCAATACAAAGGAGTCAGCTTCATGGCATTTAGATTTGTGAAGGAGCTCCCAACATATCCCATTTACTATTTGCTGATGACTACATACTATTCACACAAGCAAATTTTTCAGAAGCTGTGACACTATCTAATATCATCTGCCGTTATGAATCTTTATCCGGCCAAAAGATTAATCTCCACAAGTCTGAACTGACCTTTAGCGCTAACGTTCCACCTCTATTAAGAGAATGCTTAGCAGGATACTTGGGTGTCAAAATGGTGGATTCTCATAAGTGTTATTTAGGACTTCCTACTGCAGTGGGTTGCTCTAAACGACTGGTCTTTAATAAACTGAAGGACAGATTGTGGGCTAGACTGCAAGGTTGGAAAGAAAAATCTCTCTCTTTGGTAGCTAGAGAATTGTTAATCAAAACTGTGGCCCAAGCCATACCTACCTATGTTATGCAATATTTTTTATTACCACAAGGACTCTGCCAGGACATGCGATCAATGATTAGTCACTTTTGGTGGGGGCAAATGAGTAATGAAAAAAGGCTACATATTTGCAGTTGGGCTCAATTATGTAAGGCAAAAGAAGACGATGGGATCAATTTTCGTGACTTTTCTTGTTTTAACAAGGCTCTCCTAGCTAAACAAGGATGGAGGCTTGTCATTTATCCGAACTCGTTAGTGGCTAAGGTGCTAAAAGCAAGGTACTATCCCAACTCCTCTTTTCTTAACGCTGAAATTAGCTCCAGCCCAAGCTACACCTAGCCCAGTATATTAGAAGGCAAAAAAATTTTGAACCAAGGAGTCTATTGGAGAATTATAGACGGGAAATCAGCTCACATATGGCAAGACAAATGGGTACCAAACGCTCAAAATTTCTGTCTAAACACCACACCAAATTTACTTCCCTTAGATGCAAAAGTATTAGCTCTAATCGATAATGGGACTAAAAGTTGGAGATGGGATTTGTTATCCTGGGTTTTTCGACCAGAGGATATCGATAATATCATGAAGATTCCACTAAGCTGTTATGAGGTTCATGATACGTTAGCCTGGTCTTTCAACAAAGCCGGCAGCTACGAGGTTCGAAGTGGCTATTAATTAGCATACAAGGAGAAATATACCCCTGATAATGGAGGAAGGGACAATCAATCTCAAGAAACTCATTTTTGGAGATCAATATGGAAGCTTCCCATTGCACCCAAAATTTGCAATTTTTTATGGCGAGCTTCCTTGGATGTCTTGCCGACTAAAGTTGTGCTTCACTGAAGAATCAATAGAATTCCCAGTTGCTGTAACTACTGTAACAAAGAGGAAATTTTTGTCCACTTATGTAAGAACTGTCCTACATTCTCACAAGTTTGGAGACTTACAAACTTAATATGTGGTCTTGAGTTTGACAGGATCCAATTTTAAAAACTGGTTTATGAATGTGTTATATAAGTGTACTGACGAAGAAGTAGTTACCTTCTCAAATGTATGCTACTCCATCTGGACAACAAAAAACAAAAAATATCATGAGGGGGTTAATTTCACTGGTGCCCAGATTGTTCACATGGCTGCATGGTTAGCCTTGCCTGTGACTGAAATAAGAAATCATTAGCGAGTAGCCACTATATTGGGTTGGAGTCCGCCACCACTAGGTATATATAAGCTAAACTGTGATGCTGGTTTCTTGAATAATAACATAATCGGGCTAGGTGAAATGATAAAGGGGAAGTTATGGCTTGTGGTTATCGTTGCATGGTAGGAAGCTTCGATTCTTATATTGTTGAGGCTATGGCAATTAGCTTTGATCTTCAAACGACACTAGAGTTAGCATTTTTAAAAAATTTTTGGAATATGATTGCAAATTTGTGGTTGACAAACTCTGTGATCAAACACTGCTCAGAAAATGGTTTGGTGCTATTCTAGAAGACTGTCGTAATCTCCAATGGAGGTTTAACTCTTGCAGTTGGATTCATGCCTAGAGCAAATAATAAAGCAGCACATATTCTGTTAGGAAATCAGGAAGATCACTGCAAACCAAAAAACATGCAGCGGAAAAATTTTTGATCTCTGATTTCCCACCAGGATCCATTGTGTTCGTTTAATTCGATGAAAGTGTTCAAAGAACTAACCTGTTGATGATTTGAAATCACAGTTTGGAAGAGATGCCTCGATCGCGAAACACCCTCTATCGCATATCCACACGAATGCTACCGTCTGCAGTGCTAGCTCTCTGCAACGACGAAGGCTGGAAAAATGTTTCCTCTAAAACGTATTAGGGTTCCTTTGTTTTTCGTTCTCTTTCGTTTTCTAATGTTACCTCTGAGAAGACTTAACGTCTGGAATGAATATAATCACTCCAGAATCCAATTCGAAATTGGATAAGGTAAGTCAAATTCAGAATCCAAATCTAATAAGGATTCTGAATATATTATCTAATAATATATAAAAAAACGTAAATATTAATATCTAATATTAATATTATTAATATTATATTCAGCCCATATTAATTGTGTGTGACCCGATAGACCCATATTAATTGGCAGTCAATTTAATCTCTATTAAACCAATAAGTCGTAATTGGCCTCTAGCAAGGCGTTAGAACTACCCAATTAATATAAGGAATACCCAATTTGCCTAATAATAGTACATGCATTAATCCCTTTGTCACACGATATCTAGCTTGAACATAAGTCATGGTCAACGTCATACTTATATTGTCCAAATTTATGATTACTCGATCTCCAAGTAGACTGATAAAAAACAAATGAAATTGATCACACTATCAATTCATTTGAGCACGGCCATGCATTTCACAGTCTCACTTATCGAGGGGCCCAAAAGATATCTCTCTCAAAGAGAGGGAAAATTCTATCTTGATTGTTCATTATCCTCTACACAATTTCTATCATATATGATCATAACCTTTATTACTATCCAGTTACGGATAATGTTTGATCATGTCAAAATATAATAGTCCTTATATTGGAAACTATGACAATCTCAAGTCAAAGAATTAATACATAACTATCATGAGATTTATTTATGACACTAACCCATGTAGTAATCTCATGATGGGTCTATCCAATATATTATTCTCTAATAAGTATCTATGAAATTGATTTGTATCACTATATATATAACCATCTGATGATTATCAAATCAATGTTCATACTGGTTAAGAATTATTTTTTTTATCTCTATAACAATAATAAACCAGGGACAAATATCAAAATTATGTAACATGCAAACAAACAATAATAATAATAAAACCTCATTTATTAATAATGATAGTATAACATAAAGATCCAAATAAATGGCCTAGGGCACATACACTAACAATCTCCCACTTGCACTAGGCCTACAAATTTCTAAGACCCATAGATTTAGTGTGCTGATCATGCTTGACCCGTGAGAGAGGCTTTGTTAATGGATCTGCTATGTTATCATCTGTGTCAACTTTGCATATCTTGATATCTCCTCTATCGATAATGTCTCGAATGAGGTGAAAACGCTTGAGTATATTCCTAGACCTTTGATGAGATCTAGGCTCTTTTGCCTGTGCTATGGCACCATTGTTGTCACAATAAATGTCCACAGGATTTGCAATGCTAGGCACCACTCCTAGCTCAGTGATGAATTTCTTCAACCAGACTGCTTCCTTAGTTGCATCTGATGCTGCTATATACTCAGCCTCTGTTGTAGAATCAGCCACAGTGCTTTGTTTTGAACTCTTCCAACTAACTGCTCCACCATTCAATGTGAATACAAAATCTGACTGCGATCTAAAATCATCTATGTCAGTTTGGAAACTAGCATCTGTGTATCCATTTACAACTGGCTCATCTTCCAAACCTCCATAAACCAAGAATACATCTTTAGTCCTTCGAAGGTACTTAAGAATATTCTTGATAACTGTCAAGTGACCTTCACCAGGATCAGCTTGAAATCTACTAGTTGCGCTTAATGGATATGAGACATCTGGTCTAGTATATAACATGGCATACATAATAGATCCTATAGCAGAAGCATAAGGAATCTTATTCATTCGATCTCGCTCATCAGATGTCATAGGACATTGACTCTTGCTGAGATGAATGCCATGAGACATAGGCAAGAATCCCTTTTTAGAATCTTGCATGTTGAACCTCTTCAACACTTTATCTATGTATGTACTTTGACTCAGGCCAATTATCCTTCTAGATCTATCTCTATAGATCTTTATACCAAGGATATAGGCAGCCTCACCTAAGTCTTTCATTGAGAAAGAATTCCCTAACCAAGTCTTAACCTTTTGCAAGGTAGGGATATCATTTCCAATGAGTAATATGTCATCCACATAAGACTAAAAACACTACTGCACTCCCACTAACCATCTTGTAAACACAAGGTTCATCTTCATTCTTGATGAAACCAAAGTTCCTAACTGTTTCATCAAAACGAAGATTCCAGCTTCGAGATGCTTGCTTCAATCCATAAATAGATCTTTGAAACTTGCAAACCTTTGTAGAATTATCAGGATTTACAAAACCCTCAGGTTGTGTCATATACACATCCTCAAGCAAGTTTCCATTAAGGAAAGCGGTTTTGACATCCATTTGCCATATCTCATAATCATAGTATGCTACAATGGCAATGAGAATTCTAACAGACTTAAGCATAGCAACTGGTGAAAAGGTTTCATCATAGTCTATACCATGAGTTTGCTTGAAACCTTTTGCAACAAGCCTTGCTTTATAGGTCTGCACATTCCCATCCATGTCAGTTTTCTTCTTGAAAATCCATTTGCAACCAATAGTCTTAATACCCTCTGGAGAATCAATTAAAGACCAAACTTGGTTGTCAAACATAGATTGCATCTCAGATTTCATGGCTCCAAGCCATTTGTCTGAATCTGGACCTGACACAGCTTCTTGATAGGTAGTAGGCTCATCTTGATCTATGAGCATTACTTCACTATCATCAGTCACAAGAAATCCATATCTCTTTAACTGACGACGTGTCCTATCAGACCTGCGAGGGATTTGTGTTACATCTTCAGACTCCACAACTATTTGTGGTTCTGAAATAGGCTCTATAGACGGCTCAATGATTTCTTGTGGTACTTGAGTTTTCTCAAGTTTTACTATACTCCCACTAGTTCTCTTAGAAAGAAATTTCTTTTCCAAAAAGATCCCATTTCGAGCAACAAACACTATGTTCTCTGAAGGAGTATAGAAATAGTATTCTTTAGTTTCCTTAGGATACCCCATAAAATTACATTTGATAGACTTTGGAGCTAACTTATCTGAAACTGGTCTTTTCACATAAGCTTCACAACCCCAAATCTTAAGAAAAGATAAAATAGGTGTCTTACCTGTCCATATCTCATATGGTGTCTTTTCAACCGCCTTAGATGGTACACGGTTCAGAATGAATGCAGCTGTCTCCAAGGCATAACCCCAAAAAGATAAAGGAAGATCCGCTTGACTCATCATTGATCGAACCATATCTAATAGAGTTCAATTTCTCCTTTTAGAAACTCCATTCCACTGTGGAGTTCCTAGAGGAGTCAGTTGTGAAACAATTCCACAATCCCTTAGATGATCATCAAACTCTTGGCTCAAATATTCACCACCTCGATATGATCGAAGTAGTTTAATTGTTTTACCAAGTTGATTTTGTACTTCTTTTTGAAAAGTTCTAAACATTTCAAAAGACTCATGCTTATGTTTCATTAGGTAGACATGGCCATACCTACTGAAATCATCAGTAAAAGTAATGAAGTATCGAAATCCTCCTCTGGCACTAATGCTAAAAGGACCACATACATCTGTATGTATCAAGCCCAATAAATCATTAGCCCTTTCACTATGCCCAGTAAAAGGATCCTTTGTCATCTTACCAAGCAAACAAGACTCACATGTTTCAAATGATTCAAAATCAAATGAATCTAATAATCCATCTTGATGGAGCTTAGAAATGCGTTTCTCATTTATATGGCTAAGGCGACAATGCCATAAATAAGTAGGGTTTAACTTATTTGGCTTAGTTCTCTTAGAAGTTATGTTATAGATATCATTACCATTAGAATCATTAAGATCAAGGATATAAAGGCCATTATAAGAATTTGCAATACCATAAAGCAAATCATTTTTATCAAAAATAGAACATTTCTTATTCTTAATAAAAAAAATGAATAACCTTCATCATCCAAAACAGATACTGAGTAGGAACATAAAAGCAATTGTTCAAAATTAACAAAAATCCATTGGGCATAACAAGTTCATAAGTTCCTACAGCTATAGCAGCAACTCTTGCTCTATTGCCAACACGTAGGTCCACTTCGCCCTTCTTCAGCATCCTACTCCTTTTGAGTCCCTGCATATTTGTACAAATATGAGATCCACATCCGGTATCTAATACCCAGGAAGAAGGAATAGATAAATTAATTTCTATAACATAAATACCTGAAGATGTAGTCACACTACCCTTCAACTTCTTTAACTCATCCAAATAGAGTTGACAATTTCTCTTCCAATGCCCAGGCTTGTTGCAATGGAAACAAGTCCCTTCCTTAGGAACTTTAGCCTTAGGTTCAGGTTTTGGTTTAGCTTGTCCCTTGGACCCTTGAGCACCTTTTGCCTTACCCTTGCCTTTAGTATCTTTGGCTTTCTTTTTCATTTATTTAATATTGGCATTCAATATTTGGGTAGGCTTTTTGATATTCCCCTCAGCAGTTTTAAGCATACCATGTAGCTCAGGAATGGATTTCTCCATGTCATTCATGTTATAGTTCATGACAAACTATGAGAAACTGCTAGGCAATGAATGTAGGATCAAATCCGTGGAGAGTTCTAAACTCAGGGGATATCCAAGTCTAGCAAGGTGATCTAGATAGCCTTTCATCTTCAAAACATGAGCACTAACAGATTCACCTTCAGACATTTTGCAGTCAAATAATGCAACAGCGGTGTCAAACCTATCTTGCCTAGCCTGTTGTTGGAAAGCTTGTTTGAGATGCACACTCATCTCATAAGCATCTAAGTGTTCCAGATCCTTCTGAAGTCCTGGACACATAGTAGCCAACATAAGACATCCTATGTCATTGGAATCATCCACATGCTTCTTATGCTTACTCTTAGCAGCATTAGAAGCATCAGCAGGAGGTGGGTCAGGGACAGCTTCATCAAGCACGTAGGACTTTTTCTCTTGTTTGAGAACAATTCTTAGATTCCTAAACCAGTCAACAAAATTAGTCCCACATTCTTTCAGTTTTTCCTTCTCAAGGATAGATCGTAGTGATAAGGTGGAATTGTTATTAGCAGCCATCTATAAAATAAATATGCAAACTCAAATTTTAATTAATAATGAGGTTACAATTATTTAAACTCCTACTAAAATATAACCCTCTAAAGAAATATTTTAGTAGGCTAAGATCCGTATTTCACTTAATTCTAAACTCAGCTTTGGCGTGACGCTTAAAATCAAGTTATTTAGGTAGGTAACATCTTTACCAATTACATTTCATGTAACTCTTAGTAATTATGGAATATTGACATCATATGTCATAGCATGTTGAATTCCATCTAATGCCTTAGGTCCAAAACTATTTTGATAGCCTAATTAAGTCTAACCAATTTTAAAACATATGAGTAGCACTATTATTCATCCTACTTAGCTAGGAATGTTTAAAGCATATTGCTTTGGTAATACCTACTTTAATACAATCTTAGTTTTGATAGGTGTTCAAAATGTTGATGGCATTTAGACTTAAATTATTAATGAGGGTTCAACTAAATTATTATCATGTCTTGCATTACATATCATTATATTTTAGCATCCTATATGCATATATATAATTTATCACATAAGCATCATATACCAAATGACAAAATATGTAAACGTGACATAGCATGGCCAAACTAAATATGATCTTCAAGAGACCAAATGAAGATCATAAAGGCAACCCTAGGTGAAAAACCTATCTATTACAACACTTGCAATATTACATATCTTCAAAACTTGAGCTTGTGCTTCCATCACCATGGAACCATCTTCTCCTTGGTATGAATTTCCATCACAAACATTGTAGCTTGAATATTCATTTATTACAATAAAAGAAAATCTAACTACTAGTAAAATAAATTACAACAAAATAAACGACACGCAGGCCGTATTTACCCAAAATTAAGATATGAATAAACCAATCACATAGGTCATAAGGCTATGCTATGCACCATGCCAAGACATCAAACAAACATAACATATTCATCACCAACATGTTAAATAGAAATAAATATATTGACATTCTTAATGTCGCAGTAACGAACTATAGGGCGCGAACATACGGCGGTCCCGCTAGCCGGTTAGGGGGCGGGGCTCCCGCTGGCCGGTCAGCGGGCGGGGTTCCGAAGGGATTAATTGTGTGTGACCCAGCTTTGACATTCTTTCGTTTTCTAATGTTACCTCTGAGAAGGCTTAACGTCTGGAATGAATATAATCACTCCAGAAACCAATTCGAAATTAGATAAGGTAAGTCAATATAAAATGTCCAATTTGCCTAATAATTAGAACGTTATTAGATATCTAACATTATTAGAACGTTATTTGTCTAATATAAAATGCATCTTAACGATATTAATACCTCCAGCTTTGACATTCTTTCGTTTTCTAATGTTACCTCTGAGAAGGCTTAACGTCTGGAATGAATATAATCACTCCAGAAACCAATTCGAAATTAGATAAGGTAAGTCAAATTCAGAATCCAAATCTAATAAGGATTCTGAATATATTATCTAATAATATATAAATAATAATAATAATAATAATAATAATAATAAATATTAATATCTAATATTAATATTATTAATATTATATCCAACTCAAAGCGCATTCTTGTGTGTGACCCGATAGGCCCATATTAATTGGCAGTCAATTTAATCTCTATTAAACCAATAAGTCGTAATTGGCCTCTAGCAAGGCGTTACAACTACCCAATTAATATAAGGAATGTCCAATTTGCCTAATAATAGTACATGCATTAATCCCTTTGTCACATGATATCTAGCCTAATAATAGTACATGCATTAATCCCTCATTTTCTATTAAATATTGTCAATCCTGATGTAATCTCCTTGCTTTCTTAATGATATTTTCAATTTCTATCAAAAAAAAAAACTAGGATCTTTAGGACCCTTGATCTCTGAATTTGAATGCGTTAAGTACTTTGATAAGATCTAGAGTTAAAACTTCATCGTATAAAATATGCATTAAACATGTTGCATTGGATTTGTTGGCATATGAAAATATTACTTTAAATTGGAGAATTAGTTCTCTTAATTTGTATGTCCACAGTCTACACTTTTTGAGTCCAAAAGAGAAGAAATTGTTCTCTTGGGTTATATTTTCTGGTTCTTGAGAATTCAGATCTGTCTAATGTTAGAATAAACATGAAATTTTACTTTTACTTCTGCACAATTTCAATCACTTTATTAATATTACTGGTTGAGATTTATTTTTAAGATATAATTACCGGTCTCTTGAAATTATAAAGTTTGATTTTCAAGAAGTATCTCAATCACTCATTTTACATTTAGCAGTGGAGATCACAAAAATGCAATATATCATCTTTCTAGTAACAAGATTGCATTTAAACCATTGTATAATTATCTATTTAACACATTCTTTTGTATTTCAGAGACCTCAGGCTAAGATTCAAATGGAGTTCTTTATTGCTGCATCTTCGCCAGTCATTCTGTGCATTGACAAACTCTTCTTATCAAGGGAACTGGGTATAGATTGGTGAACAATCCAACTTATATCGTTATATGCTTACTGTGATTGGTTCTTATCCCCTTCTTATCAAGGGAATTGGGTATAGATTGGTGAACAATTCGACTTATATCATCATGTGCTTGCTGTGATTGGTTCTTATCCCCTTTGTTTTAACTTTCTTTTGGTCCAAAATGTTCATATATATCACAAAAGATGTAGTAAACTAAAGTTTACTTATGTGGCTTACAAAATGATTCAAAAGCTGCTAAGTAGTTGTGTCATGCGGAGTTGAACTATTTATTTATTTATATTATGATGCAATTTAATTTTATTTGCAGTTTGACAATTTGAAGTTGGGAAGTGGATCATGCACTTTACCAAATTATTGGGGGCAAAACGAAATTTAATGCTTTTGCTTAAATAGTCTGAATGATTTGGGTTTAACTTATTAGTGGATTTATTTTTTATTGTATTGAGATTATGATTTGATTTGATTTGATTCGCAAGTCGGATTATAAAATCTCCTAATCTTAGTAGCCCAAAACTATCAATGTCATCTTACTTCTAAGATGATATTGCAATTCAGTGTACTTCAATCAAGGTTATATCATTTTATTTTTTTAATGTTTCGTAAAAAAATAATGGTAAAAGATTTTATAGGAAGAAGCATAAGAAAGAATAATTAGGGAGTAAGATCAGAATAGGAACTTGGAATATTGGATCTCTTACAGGTAAACTGAGAGAACTTGTTGATACTATGGAGAGAAGAAAAATTAGTATTGCTTGTATTAAAGAGACTAAATAGGTTGGAGGGAAAAGTAAAGAAGTTGAGAATATGGGGTATAAAGTATGGTATACAGATACAAATAGAAGTAAAAACGGAGTAGGTATAATTTTGGATCGAAATCTAAAGGAGATGGTTGTATCAGTGAAAAGAGTAAACGATAGGATTATTTTAATTAAACTTATGCTCCAGAATGAGACCACCAATATAGTTAGTGCATATGCCCCTCAAGTTGGATTGGATGGGGAGAGCAAACAAAATTTTTTGGATGATATGGATGAACTTATGCGAGGGATTCCAAATGATGAAAATATTTTTATAGGAAGAGACTTAAATGAACATGTAGGAAAAGACAGAGTAGGTTTTGAGGAGGTATATGGAGGTTATGGTTTTGGAATTAGAAATGAAGAAGGTAAGAGTATCCTTAATTTTACTTTAGCCTATGGTTTGGCAAATACATATTTTATAAAAAGGGAATCACATCTAGTGACCTTTAAAAGTGGGCAAAATAGAAGTCAAATTGACTTCATACTCACAAGAAAAGCCAATCGAACTCGATGCAAGGATTGTAAGGTTATCACAGGTGAGGCTTTGACCACTCAACATAGGTTAGTGGTTTTGGATATCAAGTTTAAGAGGTTGATTAGTAGGCCAAGAATGAACAATAGTCCTAAGATTAGGTGGTGGACTTTAAAAGGTGAAAAACAATTATTGCTTAAGGATGAGTTGGTCAAAGCTGGAGGGTGGGAGGACGATGTAAGTATGTCATCAAATGATATGTGGATATGCATGTCTATAACAATTAGAAGAGTAGCTAGAAAGATTCTTGGAGAATCTAAAGGGTGTGGACATCCCTCGAAGGAGTCTTGGTGGTAGAATGAGGAAGTGCAAAAAGCGGTAAGAAGTAAAAGGGAATGGTATAAGAGTTTGCCCAAGTGTAATAACAATGATGCTTTTGAGCAATACAAACAAGCAAAAAAAGATGTTAAAAAGGCAGTTAGTCAAGCAAGAGCACAATATTTAGAGAGTTTGTATGAGAAACTTGGAACAAAGGAAGGAGAAAAAGCTATCTATAAATTGGCTAAGATAAGAGAAAAGAAATGTCATGATTTAAACCAAGTTAAGTGCATTAAAAATAAAGAGAATAAGGTTCTGATTCAAGAAGAGGATATTAAGGAACGATGGAGAAGCTATTTTGAAGAACTTCTTAATGGTAACCATAGTGATAACATTGAGGGTTTAGAAGTTAGGCCGGAGAAAAATGTGAAATACACTAAACGGATTAGATTTTCAGAAGTTAAAGAAGCTCTGAAGAGGATGAAAGTTGGTAAAGCCTGTGAACCAGATGAGATACCTATTGAGGTTTGGAAATGTTTGGGAGATACAAGAGTTACATGGTTGACATCTTTGTTCAACAAGATCTTAAGTACAAAGAAAATGCCTAATGAATGGAGACAAAGTAATTTGATACCTATTTTTAAGAATAAAGGAGATATTTAGAATTGCTCAAATTATAGAGGTATAAAGCTTATGAGCCACACTATGAAATTGTGGGAAAAAGTTGTGAAACACCATTTGCGGTTAGATACTTGTATCTCCTCAAATCAGTTTAGTTTTATGCCTGGTCGATCAACTAAGGAAGCTATTTTTCTTATAAGAGATTTGATGGAAAAGTATAGAGAGATGAAGAAGGACTTACATATGGTTTTTATTGACTTTGAAAAGGAGTATGATAGAGTCCCTAGAGAAGTTTTATGGTGGGTTCTAGAGCGTAGGGGAATATTTATACAATATACCCAAGTCTTGAAGAATATGTATGAGGGAGCTACCACCAGTGTCCGCATCGTGGGAGGGGATACTAAGAATTTTTCCGTTTCTATTGGATTACACCAAGGTTCAACTTTGAGCCCTTATCTTTTCACCTTAGTCATGGATGAGCTAACAAGACATATACAGGATGACATCCCTTGGTGTATGATGTTTGCAGATGATATTGTATTAATAGATGAGACTCAAGTAGGGGTAAGCCAAAAGTTGGAGTTATGGAGAAGCACTTTGGAATCTAAGGGTTTTAAGCTAAGAAGGACTAAGACTGACTATATGCATTGTAGATTTAATAGCAAGAATAGAGAAAGAGGCAAAATTATTTTAGACGGAATAGCAGTGCCTCATAGTACTTATTTTAGATACTTTGGCTCTATTCTTCAAGAAGATGGGGGTTGTGAAGAAGATGTAAATCATAGGATTAAAGTTGGTTGGATGAAGTAGAGGGGTGCTACAGGAGTTCTATGTGATCAAAAGATGCCAATTAAATTAAAAGAAAAATTTTACCGCACTGTAATACGGCCTGCGATGATGTATGGTAGTGAGTGTTGAACAGTAAAATGATAACACATTAGTAAAATGCATGTTGCGGAAATGAGAATAATAAGATCGATGTGTGGTCATACTAGGATGAATAGAATCCACAATGAGTGCATTAGAGAAAAAAGTGGGGGTAGTACCTATTGAGGATAAAATAAGAGAGCATAGATTGAGATGGTTTGGCCATGTGAAACGAAGGCCTAGCGATGCGCCTGTTAGAAAAACCGAACAAGATAGAGTAGATATAGCCAAGAGAGGCAGAGGTAGGCCTAAACTGACTTGGTCAAAGGTGGTCCAAAATGATTTTATGATGTTACATCTATCAGAAGAGATAACCTTAAATCGTATTGAGTGGAAAAGAAGAATCCATATAGCTGAACCCAATTGACTTAGGATTAAGACTTTGTTGTTGTTGTTGTTGTAATGTTTCGTAGATATTATATAGATATTTATTTTAATTTTTTACAGTATATTTTAACTTTTAAATTATATAATATTTTTAATATAATATATATAATATATATTTATATTGATATATATATTAACTTATCATTAATAAGAAATATAATTTTATTTTAATTTTATTTAGGTATTTTGTATATGTTATACAAATATTTTATTTGTTTATATGAATCTTATATTTTAATAGTTTAATTATATAATTTTTAAATTTAAAATAGTAAAATTATAAGTTTAAATTATAAGAGAATGAATAAATAGTATAACGTGTATATGTTGATGGACGAAGAATGAATTATTTTTAAAAATTTAATGCGCTTTTTCACAAAAGTGGAAAAAGGGCCGGATAATGTTAAGAAACCCCCCTTTAGTTTTAACAGTGACAAATAACAGTATTAGTGCGTGACTGCCAATCATATAATTAAAATTGATATTTATATCATACATATATAATTGATTTTATACAATTATTAATAATATTAAATTTCATTTATTACTAATTTTAAACAATAATAATAATATCTTCATATCTTATGTAAAATTATTCAGGACAATATGTTTTTATAATTTTTTTTATTACAATGGAAGTAACCAAAATAAAAAAAAAAATTCTAGGAATCATATTATTGTAGGCAACACTTATTTTACTATGCCTTTATCAGCTTGCATAGCTTGAGATTAGAGTGGTTAGCTGCATTATTATTCTCCCTTTAAACATTATAAAGTTTGATATTCACTTCCATAATGTTAGGGTAGGTTTGAAATGGTTTTTTATTTTTTTGTTTTAACCTTTTTTTTTTTAAAGAACAAGCAAAAAAATAATATTACTAATTTTTAATTAGATAAGAACAGTTATAGATAAATATGAAAGCTGCAAAATACAGTTTTTAAGGTTTTGATTTTAAGGAGAGATTTATATTAATAATTTTTTTTTCTCTATCTACTTTTTTTTATTTGCTGCATATATTTTTTTGCTGTTTTTTATTTTTATTTTTGTAAATTCAATTATAAAATAAAAGTTTTTTTAAATTTATTTTCTTATTTTATTTTATTTTAACAGTTATCTATAATATCTAATTAATAGTATAATGCATCATTAAAATAAACAATATAATTTTTTTAATAGGTGAATAAAATATTTATTTATGTTTAATAAAAAAATTAAACTGAAAATAATTTTAATTCTAAAAAATAAAAAACTGAAAACTTGTATGAATTCTAATTTAATGGTGAATATTTTTTTTCCAAATTATATTGCAAGAAAATTTTAAATATTATCTTTAACATTTCTTTTGTGGAATATCTATTTTTAGCGGTTAAATAGACGATAAATTTAAAATTTTATGAAAATTTTAAGAATGTGAAGAAAGTTTTTTATTGAAAAATGACACCCTCCACCACATTTTTTAAAATTTTTACTTTTTTACTATGTATATTTTAGTTATTTTATTATAAACTTATAATAAACTCATTATAAACTGTGTAAAATTTATAAATTTATTATAAACTTATGATAAACTTATTATAAACTCTTTGTAAATAAATAAAAATATGATATTTTAGTAAATATTTTATAAATTCTGGTATTTTAATAAATATTTTATAGATATAATAAATTTAAAATTATTTTTAATTATTTTTTATATTTTTGTCAAAAGCCTTTTTTTTCATAGGAATGAACGAATGGAAATCAACATATGAATCGTGTTTTGAGGATGTCAATCCAAATTTTATATCTAAATGAGACAATTTTCTTAAGAATTTTTTAAATTGAAATAATCTATATGGCTTAAAATATTATGCGTATATTGTTATTAGATTAGTACTTTTATTTCAAAAAAATTTAACTATTAATTTATTATTATATTAGTTTTTCTAAATAATAATTGATAAAATGACTATATTACTAACACTATTTTTTCAATTTAATTTCTTTTTTTAATTTATCATTTTTATGATATTTTATTTTTTTGAGGGATTATGATATTTTATTTAAAATATAAAAAATATATATAAATCTACCGAGCATATAAATATAATTATATTTTTACATCAAACGTTATTCTTTTTTTTCATTTTAATAATTTATTTCTTACATATATTTTAACATTGTGTTTATAAGCTGCATTATTATTATTATTTTATATATTTTTTATTTATGAAATAATTTGAATATTTTAAATATAACACTATAAAAATTAAAAATATACTTCTCTTAATCTATACATTAAGAAAAGAAAAAAGGAAAATTTGTATTTTTAAATTAATACTCTCTACACTAAATTAACAGGTATATTTATATTTTACATAAATTAAAAAAATTAGTTATTTTTATTAGAAGTATAAATTTATATTTATTTTTTATTATATTATATTTTAATATAAGATATATTTATTAAATATTTTTAATAAGCACTTCCCTTATTTCACTTCAAGCATTATTTTAGTAAAAAAATTTATTTTTCAAGTATTATTCTTTTTAATTTAAGATAATATTAATTATAAAATAATTATTATATCCATTTCTTTTAAATTATCATCTTTAGCTCATATATTCTTATAAAGAAAATCATTAAATACTTTTAATATTATATAAAATTATTTTAAAATGAACTAAAATATTATTTATTGACTCATTAATATTAAAAATATTCTACATCCACTTTATTAATTAACTTATAATAATGATATAATTAAAATAATTAATTAATTTTTATTAATTTTATAAAGTGATAATATAAATAAAATATTTTTTTTTTACATAAACGATAGTTTAAACAAGATGAAAAAAAAAACTATTTTGACCTATGTGATTCACTCTCATATAATACAAAATAAAATAAAGAGAATAATATTTAATGTGATTATAATACTAATTAACTTATTAAAATATAAATAATCAAATACATATATAACTCCATAAATTTATAACGTTTAATCACTTTTATCTTTTAAATTTTTATTTTAATTATTTTATTTTTTATTAATATATATTTATATTAATAAATACTAACTACTTTATTTTTATACTAATGATGTAATAGATTCAACAAAGTTATATTTAAAATGGAGGAAAACATGAGTTAACATTGTTAAAAACTGAAAGTTAAAGAGTCAATTAAATTATGAATTAAAAAGAAGGTGCCTACCAAGGGATGGAGGGAGCAATGAAAAATAACTTTGATTATGAATTAATAAGGCTGACTCGCCTTGTCCAAAACCCAGACCCGAGAGGTTTTTCCTGTTTCTCTCTTTCTTTGTATGGTCTTCTTGCAGAAAACTCTAGTTGAACCCTAAATCCCGTCAATTATCGATGGAGGACACTGAAGGACCTCTCAGCTTCGATTTCGAGGGAGGCCTCGATTCCGCTCCCACTAACCCCACCGCCTCCATGCCCGCCATTCCTTCTGATAATACTCCAGCCGGAACTGCTGTCGCTAATAACAACAACTCTTCCGTTGTCCCTACTGTCTCTTCCACCGATTCAGCTGCTTCCGGCGCCAACCAGGCTGGGCGTCGGAGCTTCCGGCAAACTGTTTGCCGGCATTGGCTTCGTAGTCTCTGCATGAAAGGCGATGCCTGTGGATTCCTTCACCAATACGATAAGTCTCGAATGCCTGTTTGCCGCTTTTTTAGGCTTTATGGAGAGTGCCGGGAGCAAGATTGCGTTTACAAACACACTAATGAGGATATCAAGGAGTGTAATATGTATGTTTCCCAATCTATTATTTTATTCTTAATTATGGTTATTGAATTGAATTAGTTAGGTAAATTATGTCTTGAATAATAGATTAATTGATTAATTGCTGCACTTACTGATTAATTATGCTGGTGTTATGAAATATGGCATTGCTTTGATTGTGGAATTGAGATTATTGGATCATTTTGTAATTCTGTGTTTTGATATGAAAATCTTTGTGAATTTAAAACTGATGAATGTTTGAAATGGGTCACTTACAGGACTCAGCAACAGCTATAAACTACTGTTTCTCATATATCTTTGCTTATTTCTTCTAAATATAAGTTAAAACAATAAGAGTTTACTTTCAAGTGCTGATACTGTTTACTATACAATCACATCATCAGTTTTTTTTCCTTATGTAATAGAAGCCATATTGACTTCGTACTTACAAGAAAAGCTAATAGAACTCAATATAAAGATTGTAAGGTTATCCTAGTTGAGACTTTGGCCATTCAACATAGGTTAATGGTTTTAGATGTCAAGATTAAGAGGGTGATTAGTAAGTTTAGGAGAAATAATATATCTAAGATTAGGTGGTGGACCTTAAAAGGTGAAAAATAATTGAGGTTTAAAGATGAGTTTGTTAAAGCCAGAGGTTGAGAGGTGAATATGAATATGTCTATAAATGATATGTGGATGAGCATGTCTATAAAAATTAAAATAGTAGTTAGAAAGGTACTTGGAGAATTTAAAGGGTGTGGGCAGCTCTCGAAGGAGTCTTGGTGGTGGAATTAAAAAGTGCAAAAAGCAGTAAAAAATAAAAGAGAATGGTATAATAGCTTGCCAAAGTGTAGTGACTATGATGCTTTTGAGCATTACAAACAAGCGAAAAAAGATGTTAAAAATGTAGTTAGGTAAACAAGAGCACAATCTTTGGAGAGTGTGTATGAGAAACTTGGAACAAAAAAAGAAGAAAAAACTATTTATAACTTGGCTAAAATAAGTGAAAGGAAATTTCGAGATGTAAATCAAGTTAAGTGCATCAAAGACGAAGAGAACAGAGTTTTGGTTCAAGAAGAGAATATCAAGGAGAGATGAAGTTATTTTAAGGATCTTCTTAATGGTAACTGTAGCAATAACATAGAGTTTGGATAATATCACTGAGAAAAATGTGAAGCATACTAGACGGGTTGGACTCTCCGAAGCAAAGGAAGCTTTGAAGAGAATGAAAATTGGTAAAGCTTGTGGACTGGATGAAATACCCATTGAAGTGTGGAAATGTATGAGAGATGTAGAAGTTATGTGGTTGCCATCTTTGTTTAATAAGACCATAAGTATAAAGAAAATGTCTGATGACTGGATACAAATCAATATGATACCTATTTTAAGAATAAATGTGATATTCAAAATTACTCAAACTACAAAGGTATAAAGCTTATGAGCCACACCATGAAATTGTGGGAGAGAGTAGTGGAACATCGTTTACGTTTGAACACTTATATCTTCTCAAATCAGTTTGATTTTTTGCCTGGTAGATCAACTATGAAAGCTATTTTTATTATTAGAGACTTGATGGAAAAGTATAAAGAGATGAAGAAAGATTTACATATGGTTTTCACTGACTTGGAAAAGACTTATGATAGAGTTCCTAGAGAAGTTTTATGGTGGATTCCAGAGCGCAGTAGGGTATCTATTAGATATATCTAAGTCTTAAAAGATATATATGATAGAGCTATCACGAGTGTCCGTACTGTTGGAGGGGATATTAGGAATTTTCTGTTTCTATTGGGTTATATTAAGGTTCAGCTTTGAGCCCTTATCTCTGTGCTTTGGTCATGGATGAGATAACTAGTCGTATACAGGCTGAGATCCCTTGGTGTATGATGTTTGCAGATGATATTGTGTTGATAGATGAGATTTAAGCAGAAGTAAGTAAAAAGTTGGAGCTATGGAGAATTACTTTGGAATCCAATGGCTTTAAGCTTAGTAGAAATAAGACCGAGTATATGCACTATAAATTTAATAACGTGATTGGAGAAGGAGGCAGAGTTATTTTAGACAGGTGACAGTACCTCATATTACTCATTTTGGGTATTTCGACTCTATTATTTAAGAGGATGAAGGTTGTGAATAAGATGTAAGTCATAGAATTAAAATTGGTTGGATGAAGTGGAGGAGTGCTACAGGAGTACTGTATGATCGAAAGATGCCATTTAAATTGAAAGGAAAGTTCTACCGCACTGCAATACGGTCTGCGATAATGTATGGTAGTGAGTGTTGGACAGTGAAAGGACAATATATGAATAAGATGCATGTTGTTGAAGTGAAAATATTAAAATGGATGTGTGGGTATACTAGGAAGGATATAATCCATAATGAGTGCATTAAAGAAAAAATAGGGGTAACACTTATCGATGATAAGATAAGATAGTATAGATTGAGATGGTTTGAGCATGTGAAATGTAGACCTAATGATGCTCTAGTTAGAAAAACTAAACAAATTATAGTAAAAATAGCTAAACGAGGTAGAGGTAGGCCTAAACTAACTTGGAAACAAATGGTCCAAAATGATCTTTCTGCTCTACATTTATCAGAAGAGGTTACCCTAAATTGAACGGAGTGGAAAAGAATAATCCATAGCCTATCCCAATTAATTTAGGATTAAGGCTTTGTTATTGTTGTTGTTGTAATGTAATTACATATTTTTTAGTCTGGGTCTTAATTCTTGGACTGGAAAGTTGTAGAATGTAGGTATTTTGTTTATGGAGTGTTAAGTAACATAATGTAGGTATTCTGTTTATGGAGTGTTAAAGTAACATGTTTACACAATAAGAATTTTTAATGCGTATTGCCACTAAGGGAATACTTTAATTGCAGGTATAGGCTAGGGTTCTGTCCAAATGGTCCCGACTGTCGGTATAGGCATGCAAAGCTGCCTGGACCTCCACCTCCTGTGGAAGAAGTTCTTCAGAAGATTCAGCAATTGAATTCTTACAATTATGGATCCTCGAATAAATTTTTTCAACAAAGAGGTGCTGGTTTTCAGCAACACAGAGAAAAATCTCAGTTTCCACAAGGTCCAAACAATGTGATTCAAGGTGGAGCAGGAAAACCCTCAGTAACAGAGTCTGCTAACGTGCAGCAGCCTCAGCAGCAGCAACTACAACAACAGCAGCAACAACAACAAGGACAACAGTCTCAACAGCAAGTCCCTCAAACCCAGACCCAAAATCCTGCAAATGGTCAGACCGTTCAGGCAAACCATACTGCAACGCCTTTGCCTTAAGGAATATCTAGGTGTGTTCAGAGTCCTAAGGTCTTTAATTGGATTATGTAAATCAGTTCTTGTAATTTTTTTGGATATTGTTATTAAAACTATAGTCATGACAGCTAATGATTAGGGAGGATTTTTTGTATTTAGTTTATACTCATCTAATAAAGCCTATTATTACCTCGAATGTAAGAGGCAACAGGACCTTTTTTCCCCTTTTTCTCTTATGTTTTTGAAGTTTGGCATATTTTATGGAGTTATGGAGTTAAGGTGTATATGCTGCTTTAAACATCCCCGAACTGTATTTTAGCTACAAATTAATGCTTTTCACATTGAATCTTACTGATGTCAAAGTTAAATGTCTCTAGCTGCAGCCTTATAGGCTTTGAACTTATTTTATTTTCAAAAGGGTCGTGCACATGGGATAGTGGCATCATTCCCTGATGTTACTTTATCTTCTAGAGGTGTGCATCATCCACAATGGTTCTTAATGTTCAGTTTACATCATAGTTCTTGTTCAGTTTTGCCTCATTCTCTCACTTCACACTGAGCATCATTATGCTCCTTACAAACAACAACAACTAAGCCTTAATCCCAAACAAGTTGGGGTCGGCTGTATGAATTCTCAACAAAATAAGCTCAAAAGACACCAAAAAAGATACTCCAGCCTTAGGCCCCTTCCAAGACTCGGATTTTACGTCTCCATTCAAGTCTGTCATTAATCAAATCCGCATCAAGATCTAAGGCACGTAAGTCTCTTGCTATCACCTCCTTCCACACAGTTCTAGGTCTGCCACGACCTCTAGCCCCCTCAATCAACAAATTCTCACACTTACGAACCGCAGCATGAGGAGGTCTTCTTAAAACATGCCCATACCATCTAAGTCTTCCTTCTCTCACCTTATCTCCGACGTCCGCTACTTGGACTTTTTGTCGAATATGAACATTCTTAATTTTGTCCAGTTTGGTATGTCCACACATCCATCTTAGCATCCTCATTTCTGCCACACTCATCTTATGCAAATGTTGTCCCGTTGGTGCCCAACACTCACTACCATAGAGCATCGCAGGTCTAACAACCGTCCTATAGAATTTACCTTTCACTTTCAGAGGTATTTTCTTATCACATAAAACCCCAGTCGCACCCTTCCACTTCAACCACCCTACCTGTATTCTGTGAGTCACATCTTCATCTATACGGCCATCATTCTGGAACACCGAACCCAAATATTTGAAGTGCTTGGTTTTAGGAACCAAAACTCCATCCAACTTAACCTCATGTTCCTGCTTCTTCCTTAGACTGAACTCACAGTGCATATATTCCGTTTTACTCCTACTTAACTTAAAACCCTTGTCCTCGAGGGTTTTTCTCCACACTTCCAACTTACGGTTTACACCAGCACTAGTCTCATCAATTAAAATAATGTCATCAGCAAACAACATACACCAAGGAACATCGTCTTGTATGCTTCTGGTTAGCTCGTCCATAACCAGAGTAAATAAATATGGACTCATGGCCGAACCTTGATGCAATCGGTAGTAATAGGGAAAGCCTCAGTGTCTCCACCAGGTGTTTTCACACTAGTGGATGCATTCTCATACATGTCCTTGATGATGTTGATATATTTGCCGTTGACTCCTTTCCTCTTCAAAACCCACCATAACACTTCTCTTGGTACTCTATCATAGGCTTTCTCCAAGTCAATAAATACCATGTGGAGATCTTTCTTCTTCTCTTGATACAATTCCATTAGTCTTCTTAGAAGAGAAATAGCCTCCATGGTAGATCTCCCTGGCATAAACCCAAACTGATTCTCCGAAACTCTTGTAAGCTTCCTCAATCTGTGTTCAATAATCCTTTCCCATAATTTCATAGTATGGCTCATAAGTTTGATACCCCGATAATTTGTACAGCATTGAATGTCTCCCTTATTTTTATAAATGGGTACCATGATACTCTTCCTCCAGGCATTCGACATCTTACGTCCTTTCACAATAGCATTAAAGAGTTTAGTTAACCAGGCAACTCCTACCTCTCCAAGGTTCTTCCAAACCTCTATAGGAATACCATCCGGGCCACAAGCTTTACCAACTTT
Source organism: Garcia nutans (assembly GCA_947685225.1). Lineage (NCBI taxonomy): Eukaryota > Viridiplantae > Streptophyta > Magnoliopsida > Malpighiales > Euphorbiaceae > Garcia > Garcia nutans. The sequence goes on from CANTUV010000071.1 coordinate 2,593,362, forward strand.
CATATACTTCAAGGCTTCTCTTACTTCACTATGCAAGATCCTCCTAGACCAGCTGATATAATCATTTGTTGCATGAAGACCTTGAAAATCTTGTTCATGTTCAGGGTTGAATAACTGCTCAAAATAAGCCTTCCACCTCTCCTTAATCTCAACATCTCTTGTCAACACCCGTTGATCTTCGTCCTTTATACATTTGACTTGGCTTAAATCTCTGCTTTTCCTTTCTCTCATCCTTGCAATCTTATAAATGCCCATTTCTCCCTCTTTAGTACCTAACTTTTGATAAATCCCTTCTAAGGCTCTGCTACGAGCTACACTAACAGCCTTCTTTGGCTCTTTCTTAGCCCTCTTATATTTCTCAAAGGCCTTGCTATTAACCGCATTCGGTAACTTTTTATACCATTCCCTCTTAGCCTTAATAGCCTTTTGAACCTCCTCATCCCACCACCATGCATCGTGCGGTCGAGGCCCTGCCCCTTTAGAGATCCCAAGCAATTTACTACCTGCTTTCTTAATGCCACCTTCCATTTTTGTCCGCAAGTCCTCTGCACTAGCCTCAAGGTTCCAAATTTCTTCCTTTAGTAACTCCTTAAAGGTACCTTGAGCTAGGTCTTTCAATTTCCACCATCTTATCCTTGGTTCCAATATTTTCTTATCATTCCTCCAGCTACTTTTATTCTTAACATCTAAAACCACAATACGATGTTGCGCCGTCAATGCTTCACCCGGAATGACCTTGCAATCCTTACACTTACTTTTGTCCCGTCTTCGAGTAAGTATGAAGTCTATTTGACTTTGGGTTCGTCCACTCTTAAAGGTAATCAAGTGTGACCCCCTCTTTTCAAAGCAGGTATTCGCCAGCACTAGATCATAAGCCACCGCAAAATCCAAAATGCTCTTTCCCTCCTCATTCCTGTTGCCAAAACCATAACCCCCATGGACCCTGTCATAACCATTACTGTCCTTACCAACATGCCCGTTAAGGTCCCCACCAATGAAGATTTGCTGATTATCCGGAATACCTTGCATGATATCATCCATATCTTCCCAGAACTGAACCTTGGATGCTCCGTCCAAACTTACTTGGGGAGCATAAGCACTAATAACATTAATAGTGTCATCTCCCAAAACAAACCTCAAAGAGATAATCCTGTCTCCCTTTCTCTTCACTTCCACCACCTTGTCTTTAAGCGTAGGCTCAATAATAATGCTCACACCATTCCTATTGTTATCCAAGCCACAATACCACAGCTTATATCCTAAGTTACCAATCTCTTTTGCTTTATTTCCCTTCCACCTGGTTTCCTGCAAACAAGCAATACTAACCTTCCTTCTTTTCAAAGTATTCACAAGCTCTATAGACTTCCCAGTCAGAGTGCCAATATTCCAACTACCTAATCTTAATCGGCTCCCTTGGACTTGCTTCTTTAGCCGCATTCGTCCATAATGCGGTAGCCCTTTCCTGTCTGACACCACATCCGGGCGCTGATATGGCGGGACTAACTTCTTTACCCATACTCGTCCATGGCATGGGAACCTTTGCTCATACTCCACCACACCCAGGCGTCGATGTGATGGAACCCCTTGCTCATTTAACACTACACCCGGGTGCCGATGTAGCGCGTGCCTAGGTGAGCACGTCCCAACGGTATAATGATAGTTTTGAGAATCCATAGAAAGTTTGGCAAAATTTTTACACTGGCCGCCAACCTACCGCAACCCTCCTCCTTTATCCGGGCTTGGGACCGGCTACGATACTCGCAGGCGGAGTTATCATTATGCTCCTTAATTGTTCAAAATCTCAATATAACACCATTTAATTGGTTAATTTTTTAAGTAGATGTATAGAGAAGTATGTTTATGCCTTTACCTAAATAGTATATTTGAGCACTTCCAAATGTTCACAGTTCAAATTGAGTAGATGTCTTCATTATGCGTGTAGAGAGCAAAAGATTTTGCAATTTTACCTAACTTTTATATGTACTACCTTTTTGCTCTTTTAGTTTTGAATGAATTTTGCAGCCTTCTACTTTAATTAATTTATGTTTTAGGACATGGGAACCATTAGATGTATATTTTTACCTTGCTAAAGAGACAAGTCTCTTTGATTTATTAGTCCTTTTTTTTCCCCTTTCAAATGTTTCATATGGGAATGCTTTACTGCAATGTAATGATGTTCACGTAGGCTGAGTGAGGTAATTTATTGATAATTGAAGTTAAGCTAAATGTATTGGGATTTCTTTTCCTTTCTTTTTAATGATGGTTTTACCGTTTTCATTTAATCATTTTTATGTTAAAAATTATCTTAAGTTTTCATATACTGACTTATATGTTAAAATAACTATAATGAGATTTTTTGCTTTTGTACAGTTGATGTCCGTAATAGCTGATAATGCTTTCTCTATTATATATGATGCAAGCACACTTGGCAGTTTGCAATAATTGATTCTGGTGTGGATTTTCAGTTAGATTGCAAACAGACGAAGAAAGTCATCAGAAACTATCTTTATTTAAATTTAGAATCAATCTTTGTTTAGATTTTGAATCATATAAATGGGTTATGGAAATTTTGGTTTATTCTTTGTATATGATATTGCAAATTGGTATTAACTACCCAATTTCAGTGAATTATAGGTCTATTTCTATTTCCTGCCAGGGCATTGGTTCTGTTAGTGCTCTCCTGGTCTGTGATCAGATTCTAACAATGAATGGAACATAGAACTTAGTACTGGGGGGAAGAATCCCCTGTTATCATTATGAGGAACATGATTCTAAGTCTGGTGGTTTTAAGTCATGGTATATATGCTTTACATGCTATTTGTTGGAGTTGTCATTGGACAGATTGTGTGCATGACTTGCATGTTACCCTTCAAGAATAGATGAATCAGGTCAGATTCCAAGTTCCCAGACGAGCAGTTTTTTTTTTCTAGGCTGATATGCGCTGAGGCATTTGAAAAATATGACTGCTTGTTACATAATTATGACCTGGTTGCTAGTCATCTTGTGCAGTCATTTAAAGGTTTTCTTACGTCACTGACTTAATTTTTGATGTTGACACAAATCTCTTACATCTTCATCTTTCCTCTAGGATTATGTCTTTTTATTAGAATGTGCCCAAAAAGGGTTACATAATCCCAGTAAACTAGTTGTTTGTCAGAGGAAACTCTTAATCTGTCCCAAATGTTTACATAATCCCAGCAATTCATAGTTCACCAGTAATATTGTGGACTAACAAAGTTAGAAAAACATAAGGATTATGGAAGTACTGCTCTTGACCTTGTCACATTGAAGTTCTTGTACTGCTGCATAGAAGTTTTAGGTCTTTCTGTTTATAGGTTCCTTTATATGCATTGACTTTCATTTATGTTTACATAATTTGTATCTGTAAATCTGCTCAATGATTGTTTAACTCTTTTATCTGTTTTCCTGCATCTTACTCAAGCACCTTGTTTGCAATTAGGTTGACAATTTATTTATTAATAATTTAAATTTTTTCACTTATTTTACTTTGATATATACGGAACCTTAGGTATTTTATTGTTAAAAGTTGCAACCGAGAAAATTTGGAATTGTCTGTACATCAAGGAGTTTGGGCAACTCAAAGGAGCAATGAAGCTAAATTGAATGAAGCTTTTGACTCTGCTGAAAATGTGATTTTAGTTTTCTCTGTCAATCGGACCCGACATTTCCAGGTATGTGCCGGGATCTGTATACTGCAGTTCAATTTGCTGTCATCTTAACTTTCCAATAATTTAGATTGGTCTTGATGAGTGCTTTCACTTAGATTACTTGGCTTCTAAACTCCAGTAGTTGGTTTAGAATTTTCCTGAAATCACCTATGGTCACAGGGGTGTGCAAAGATGACATCGAAAATCGGTGCTTCTGTTGGTGGGGGGAATTGGAAATATGCACATGGAACTGCACATTATGGGCGCAATTTCTCAGTCAAATGGTTGAAGGTACATTTTTGGTGTTTTTATTATCGCTTTGATGCTTGGAAATTTTCCTGCACTGAATAATTACAAATAAAACTGTTATTACCGAATCATTGATGTTTGTATATCTATTCCAATACCAAAAGTCAATGATTTTGAATAAGTGGTCAACAGTCTATTGGTTTTACTAGCTTGGGTTTAATCACGCTGTGTTGGAGCTCTTCCATAATGATGGTTTTGTAAATTAGATAATATTTTCATGTGATTGGATTACTCGTGTTTTGATAAAATAGCCAATTTGCATGTTCTTATATTTTGCAAGACCAAAAAGTCTGAACTGCGTGCACTTCTAAAAAATAGTAGATTTTGCCCCATCCGTCGTAATGGTTTGGGCATTGGATGCTCTTTTTATGTGATTGGAAGTGTTTTAGGATATTTATTGAACTTGTTGATAAGCTCCATATGTATTATTATTATTATTATTATTATTATTATTATTATTATTATTATTGTTATTGTTATTATTATTGTTATGTATGTCCTTGTTAATGTCTAATTTGTCTATGCAGTTATGCAAATTATCATTCCAAAAAACCCGCCATTTGAGGAACCCATACAATGAGAACTTACCAGTGAAGGTGCTGTCTTGGCTTTTAAATGTAAAGCTAATGTTATATATGGCAGTGTTTCTTATTATGTTTTTGTTATTCTTCCTTTTTTTCCTTAATTTTTTTTTCCATCCTTGCCCTCTTCTTGTCCCTCTTACATCATAAAAATGTTAGGTTCAGAAGAGCTTGACAATTTTCCATTTATATTATGATTTTGTCTTAGCAATTAGAATTTTTATGAAATGCATTCATATACACAGACACACCAAAAATAGTAGAAAGATTTACATTAGTGCAGTAGCCCAATTTTTGCATCTTTTAAATGACTGCCTAATGTAAATACTGAAGAAACTTCATATGGGATTTACATTAATAATTTTGGAAATCACCATTCACAGTGCAGCACTATTGCATTAATAAATCAAGGTATTTCAATAAATTTTATGGCTCTGCTGAGGTTGAGTTATTATTTTTTAGTTCTAAGGTCCGTTTACTCATGTTTAAGGTTTTACTAGATCCTATTTGGTCTATGTTAGAATATCCTTATTGTCCTTGCTATTATGTAAATATGTATATTCCTTATTTGTGTAGACTTCTAATAGGAATAGGAATTCTCTCTATAAAACCATTCTAATTCTCTCTATTAAACCATTCTAACTTTATTGTAAATGTAAGATTTGAGAAATAGTAAAATTCTATATTTCTCTCAAATTCTTCATGGTATTACAGCCCTAATATTTGCTCCTTTTTTCCCCCTTTCTTTTCTGCCTATTTTTGCTTTCTTTTCTACTGATGAACCTTTCTTTCACAAAACCCACCCGACCACTCCTCTCTTTTGTCTCACCTTCTCTCTCCCTAGGAGTGTCGGACGCCTATCAACATTCTAGTGCAATCTCGTCGCCGGACGACCAAGTGTGTGAGTACACCCGCCACCATTTCATTCTACTGGAATTCCACACATCAGCCCATGAGGAATTTTTCGGCTGCATCTCCAGACGCAACTCAGTCAGCGGAGTCGAATCATTCTTCTGCTTCCATTGGTGGCTTCTTCTTTCTATTTCAATGCCGTTTCGTGGTTCTTCCTTAGCAGGGTATCAGTACTTTTGTGGCCATTCTTGGTGGTTCTTGCCCAGCAGATTGTCAACAATAATTGTTCTCCTCTTCTCAGCCTTTTGGTGCATATTCTCTCTATTTTTGCTCAAATGGCTGAACATTCAGGTTCTATTAAGCCTCTCTTTTCATCAATCTCCAATTATCCTAATATTACTACTGTTAAGTTGCAAGGTTGTGATAATTATATTTCATGGGGTGTATCTGTTGAACTTTAGTTTATGGGAGAGAAAAATACTACTGATATTGCTGCAAAAGATAGAACAACATGTAATAAAATTGATGCCTAACTGTGTAGTTTATAGTGGCACTCTCTTGAACCAAAATTACTTATTTTATTTTAATCTTGTAAAACTTGTTATAAAGTCTTAGACTAAGGGTAAGACACTGTACACTAATGATATTGAATGTATTTATTAAGTTGTCTTGAACATTGTCTATTTACAGCAAAATTTTCAAGATATGCCCAACTACTTAGGTCAAGTTGAAACTCTGAAGAATGAATTTAACTTTCATGCTTTTTTCTTTGGATGTCATTGAGCAAGAAAATCAAAAAGAAGTTTTTTATGGTATTAGGCTTTGAACAGATTTGGTTACAGTAAGAGATCAGATTTTTGCTAGTCTCACCATCCCTAAATTAGACTAAGTATTTGCTAGATTACTTTGCATCTCTTCTAACAATACCGAAACTGAATCTTATGTGCTAGTTGTATAGAGAAATAATCAGTAAGGAGAGAATCGAAAAGGAAAGGGAAATGACTCCAAATTTCATTTTTCATATTGTGATAAGGGGGGTCATATACATGACCATTGTTGGGCTCTTTATGGACTACCTCCCAGACTTAATCAAAGTAATCGTCCAACTGCTAATATGGTCCAGACTCAAGGAGATGGAATTTTCCTCTAACCCATGGCTCAAGCGTAGAAATTCAACTCAATTACATTAATTGGGACTGATTACGATGAATACTTCCAATATCAAGTATTGAAGCAACTATCATTTTCTTCCTCCATAGGTTATATTGCTTAGTCGGGTACTTCATTTGCTTGTCTCACACGATCTTCACCCATTGGATCTTGGATCTTAGATTCAGGTGCTTCTGGTAACATCTCTGTTAATACAAACCTTTTCTCTTCTCTCAATACACTTACTTCTCCATCCTCTACAGTCATCTTGGCTAATGGATCATAAACAATAATTAAAGGAGTGGGAGAAAATAAACCTCTCTTTTTTATCCCTTTAAAGTCAGTCTTGTATGCCCTCGATTGTCTTTATAATTTGATCTCTATTAGTAAACTATCAAAACACCTTGATTGTAGAGTGATCTTTGATTCCAATTCTGTTTCTGTACAGGACCAACGTACGTGGAAGATGATTGGCGAAGGTCATGAGTCCAATGGTTTATATCTTCTCATGTCCTACAACTTCCACTACTTTTACTTCTGTCGCATTCATTGATTTCCTTCATAGTCGTCTGGGTCATCCTAGCCTCTTCAAACTTCAGAAAATGGTTTCAAGTGTTTCAACAGTGTCCTCTCTTGAGTGTGAGTTATATCAACTTGGAAAACATATTCGTCGTTCTTTTCCTAAGCATTTAAATAATAGAATTTCATCTGTCTAATTTTGTTCACGCAAATATATGAGTTCCAAGCCGTGTTGGTATCAATTTTGGTTTTCATTATTTTATTACTTTTATTGATGATTATTCTCGCTATACTTGGTTATTCCTAATGAAAAATAGATACGAGTTATTTATTATTTTTGAAAATTTTTGTGTTAAAATTAAAAATCAATTTGATGTTTCCATTAAATTTTTTCATATTGATAATGCACGATAATATCTATCTTTTCCCTTCAAGGAATTCATGACTTCTCAGGGAATAATTCATCAATTTTCTTGTGCAAATACCCTTCAACAAAATGGTGTGGCCGAGATAAAAAAATCGCCATCTCATTGAGACCACTCGCATTGTGCTTGTCCATCAGAGTGTGCCACTTCGTTTTTGGGGGATGTTGTCCTAATTGCCTTAGTCAATCATATGCCCTCTTTAATATTGAAAAACCAAAATCCTTATTCTATTTTATTTCCCAATCAACAATCTTATCCTCTTTCTCTTTGTGTGTTTGGGTGTATTTGTTTTATTCATAATTATACCCTTGGTAAAGACAAATTCCAATCCAAGTTCGTTAAATGTATCTTCTTAGGTTATTCTCGTCTCCATAAGGGTTACAAATGTTATGATCATACAATTAATTATTATCTTGTATCAGCAGATGTAACCTTCTTTGAAACATGCCCATATTTCCCCACCAACCAAATAGGTAAGGCTCTTTCAGTTCCAATTCTTCCTATTTCTGATGACCGACCATCTCTTAAACCCGACTATCTCCTAAACTATTACAAGTTTACTTTAGACGGCCTTCTCCACATACTCTTAATGTTCCTCTTGCAGGTACAGAAGTCATACATTCTCCATATGACTCATCTCCTCCGCCAACAACTTTTTCTACACCGGTCCTGCCTCCAATAGACGAACCTACTCTATCTATTGCTCTTAGTAACGGTATTTGTTCTTCTTGCAACCCTCATCTAATTTATAATTTTTTGAGTTATCATCGCCTATCCCTTTCATACTATGCTTTTAACTCCATTTTGTCTACTGTATCTATTCCAAAATCTATTAGTGAAGCACAAACTCATCCTGGTTGACAATAGGCTATGGTTGAGGAGATGACTGCTCTTCCTGCTAATGACTCTTGGGAGCTAGTTCCATCACCATCTAGGCAATTTGTCGTTTGTCGTCGTTGGGTTTATACAGTCAAAGTTGGTCTTGGTGGGCGGGTCGATCGCTTAAAAGCCTTCCTGGTTGCAAAAGGATATACTTGGAATCCTGGCCTTGATAATGGAGACACTTTCTCTCATTTTAAAAATTGCCTTTGTTTGCCTGTTTATTTCTCTTGTTGTCAGCAACCATTGGCTTATTTACCAACTAGACATTAAAAATACCTTTTTACATGGCAACTTGACGAAAGAATATATGAAACAACCTCCTGGCTTTGTTGCTTAGGGGAAGTTTGGGCTAGTTTGTTGATTGAGAAAATCTCTTTATGGTCTGAACAATCTCCATGTGCCTAGTTTTGGACGGTTTAGTACTGTTGTTCAAAAATTTGGAATGCATAGAGGTAAAGCAGATCACCTCAGTAGTGTATCGTCATACAACTCATGGTAAGTGTATTTATTTGGTTGTATATGTGGATGATATTGCCATAACATGTGATGATCATGAAGGGATTACTCAACTCAAAACAACATCTTCTTAGTCATTTTCAAACTAAAGACTTCAAGTATTTTCTGGGCTTTGAGATAGCTTAGTCAACTATAGGCATTGCTATTTAACAGATGAAATATGCATTAGATATTTTAGAAGAAAATGAGATGTTTGATTGTAAACATGTAGAAACCCCTATGGATCCAAATATTAAGCTTGTTCCTGGACGGGGGAGCCACTAAAAGACTCTGGTCAGTGTCGGAGGTTGGTTTGAAAACTCAATTATCTCACTATCACACGCCTAGATATTTTCTTTGTAGTAAGTGTGATAAATTAGTTCCTTCAAGCTCCATGTGATGGTCATTGGAATGCAGTTATACTTATCATGAGATATATCAAAGGAGCTCATAGACAAGGTTTGTTGTATGAAAATAGAGGACATGCACAAATTATTAGGTATTTAGATGCTAATTGGGTAGGATCTCCTTCAGATAGACAATCAACTTCGGGATATTGTGTATTTATTGGAGGAAATCTCATCTCACGGATAAGTTAAAAGCAAGATGTTGTAGCAAGGACAAGTGCAAAAACAAAATATTGAGTCATGATCTTGGTTGCTTGTGAACTTATTTGGTTGAAATACCTACTTTAGAAATTAAGACTTGAAAGTATAGGTCCAATAAAATTGATTTGTGATAATCAAGTACCTTTCCATATTGCTTCAAATCCGGCCTTCCATGAAAGGGTGAAGCATATAGAGATAGATTGCCATACTGTCGGAGAGAAGATTGAGTCAGAATGCATTACTGCCAATTTTGCCAATCCAAATGATCAGTTGGCAGATATTCTCACTAAAGCTCTTAGAGGACCTTGGATTGAATATATTTGTAGTAAGTTAGGAGCTTATGATATATATGCTCCAGTTTGAGGGGTGAGTGTTAGAATATCCTTATTTTCTTTGCTATTATGTAAATATATATATTCTTTATTTGTGTACACTTCTAATAGGAATAGGAATTCTCTCTATAAAATCATTCTAACTTTATTGTAAATTTAAGATATGAGAAATAATAGAATTCTCAATTTCTCTCTAATTCTTCAGTCTAGATGAAGGTTAAGAGTTATTTTTTACTCTATAATACCAAAGGTTGTAATGCTTTATTAGTTAGTTTTATGGTGTGAAGATCACACAATTTGCAGTCATCTTTGAGCTATAATTCTTAGTTATAAAGATTCAGAATATCTTTGTTTTACAAGACTTTTCTTAACTGTTCTACATCACTACTGCTGAGCCATATGTTTTTAATTATCATAATTTTTTGGCTTGTAGGAGTCAAATCTTGATATGAGCATCATCTGATTTTAAATTATTGTTCTGCTTATTTGTGATTGCAGATTAGTAGAGATTGTCAGGAGCTAGAGCCCTCCGTTGGTGAGCAGTTAGCTTCCTTGCTTTATCTTGAGCCAGATAGTGAACTCATGGTAAGCTCTTTTTAGGATCTTAGGAAGGGAAATAATGTAAGATTGTCAGAATATGTAAGATAATAGAATCAGGAAAAGAATAGAAAGTTCATGACCGCTAATCTTCTTTTCAGAAGCAATATTACTTCATATTCTGTTTCTTCTAAAATATTGGGCTAATCATCCTGATCAATTTTGCACAAAAGCAACATAATTCTCCTATTAAGTTGCGTATCGCATACATATCTCTCAGATGACCACTATTGGAACTTACTTCCTGAAATTGACGATGTAACTGAAAACTAAAAAAAAGAATGCTGGTTCTGTGAATTTGACTGAGTCTTAGAATTTTCTTTTTGTTAAGACCTTAATTTGTTATGATATGAAAAGAAACTTTTCGTTAGAAAACAGGAAAATGCCTAGGACATGGTATTCTCCAAATTGGCCAACTGTGAACTTTTTGCTTTTGAGAATGGAAAAGCAATACACACTTGTATCCTAAAGGCATACCGGTGCTGTAGAAAACTAGAAATATATGTCTTGGGTCAAAGCCATCTCCATCTCATGGTATTTGCTGGTATGTTAGGCTGTTCACAAGTTGAAAATGAGGGTGACTTCTTCAGGTGGTTTAAGTAGGGAAAACCTTTTCTCCTCCTTGTGTGGTGTTATCCAATTCTTTGAGATTTGGGCCTTATGAAATACAGTTCGATCTCTTTATTTCAAATTAAAAAGGAAAAGCAGAGTGATTGTTTCCTTCATTGTCTTGATTATTTTCATGATACACTGTTTAGACTTTTAATGTCACTTTGGTAATTTCAATGGAGGGAGTAGATGAGGAAATTTGCCACATTCCAAATGTCTATGCTGTGTTATTGACCAGAACAATGACCATGGAAGAAATTTCTGCTTGTGGTAGGCATGAAGTTAATCTCAATCAGAGAAGAACTTGGAATATAATATTATTTATTCAAGGCAAAGAAAATGCATTTTTGCATGTTGGATAGAGTAGGTGCAATAGCCCATTGCTTTGTTGAACATGGTGAATTTTCTATTTGCCTATTGTTGGGATTCGTTAATCATAATGCCAGTAATTCTGGTAAGTAATATAGTTACCTTCAGAAACAACATAGATTGCATCTTTCTATGGTAGGAAGCTAGTTGTATCAATTTGATATTCTGCAGCTTCATAGCAATGCAGCATATTTTACATGTTTATGATGATTCTATCAATGAAAGTAACCTGATAAACAATGAAATGGGATAGTATGCATAGTGACATCATTATAAGACGAAAGTGAAAAAAAAAGGTGGTGTATATAAAAATCAAGAGAGTATTGACTCTTTACTACTGATCAATGAATAACTCTTTGGTGGGTATAGTTTATTAGTGTGTACGTGGATGATCTTATTTTGGCATCTTGTCTGTGCTACTGGATTTTTGTAAAAATATAATTATTACCCTTAAAATATCATGTTTACAGGGACTTGCACAATGGAGTTCTGCAGTGACATCATTAAATGGAATTTTATGCATAGTGACATCATTATAAGACAAAAGTGAAAAAAAAAGGTGTGGCGTATATAACAATCAAGAGAGTATTAATCCTTTACTACCGATCAATGAATAACCCTTTTAGTGGGTATAGTTTGTCCACACCACTGATCAATGAATAATCCTCTTGGTGGGTATAGTTTATCAGTGTGGACGTGGAGATGAACTTATTTTGGCATCTTGTATGTGCTACTGTATTTTTATAAAAATATAATTATTACCCCTAAAAGATCATGTTTACAGGGACTTGCACAATAGAGTTCTGCAGTTCAGAAAAATATTTTGTGTGCTTTATTTTATGTATTACAGTTGGTAATTGGCATTATGCTAGCAGATGTTAGAAGCACTTGTCTGTCTCCTTATGTATTATTTCTTCACAATGAAATATCTATGTAACAGAATATGTTAGATGTAGAATATGTTAAGATGTATTTATCCATCTCATTATTTATTATTTCTTCATAATGAAATATTTACCCATTCTATGAACATTTCAAATTAGGCGACAATTTTTCTTTCTTTTAACTTGCCAATCTTTTGTCATTGATTTGTTGTTTATGTGGCATTTACAATTTCTGACTCTGAATGGGATTTTAGGGAAGTGACAATTCTATCATTTCAGTAAAACAAATACACTGCTTTTGTCTGAACTAATTACTTTTATATAAGATAGAACCAATGCACTAGGAATTGTGGTGTTGCATGACATCATTGCTTTGCACTATTGCTTGCAGCAGAGCTACTGAATCTGCAGGGATAAATGAATCTGATTGCTGGTTTCATCTCCTTGAGTACAGGCAATCTCAATTGCTGCAGAAGCAAAGCGAGAAGAAGAAAAAGCAAAAGGAGTTAATCCAGAAAATGGAGGGGAGAACCCAGATATTGTTCCATTCGAGGAAAATGAGGAAGAGGAGGAAGAAGAAAGTGAAGAAGAGGAGGAGAGCTTTGGCCAGATTCTTGGGCCAGCAGGTCAAGGGCGAGGGAGAGGCTGGGAAATCATGTTGCCTCACATGCCTCTGGCCCGTGGAGCTAGACCTATCCCTGGGATGCGAGGCTTTCCCCCTGTGTTTTGATGGGTGCTGATGGGTTTTCTTGTGGACCAGTGGCACCTGAATGCCTGATCTTTTCGGTGTGGCACCCCGTGGATTTACTCCCTATGGTCCAAGGTTTTCAGGTGATTTTGCCGGTCCTGCACCTGGCATGATGTTTCCTGGGAGACCTTCCCAACCTGGGGCCGTGTTTCCAACTGGTGGATTTGGCATGATGATGGGTGCAGGATGTGCTCCTTTTATGGGGGGGATGGGCCCCACTGCTACAAATCCACTGAGGCAGTCGACCACCAAGTGGTATGCCATTTCCACTACTCCCTACTGGTACTCAAAACAGCATCAGACCTGTTAAGAGAAACCAGAGGACAGCAACTAATGATTGGAATGACAGATATGGTGCAGGATCAGAAAAAGGCAAGGGTACAGCTGGGGGACCAGATGATGATGGACAATACCAGCAAGAAGGAATAAAGGCTTCCCAGGAAGATCAATTTGGTGCAGGAAACAGCTTCAAAAATGATGAGAGTGAAAGCGAGGATGAAGCACCAAGGCGATCAAGACATGGGAAAGGGAAGAAATGCGACAAGGTTCAGAAGGAGATGCAACTCCAGGTTCTGATCACTAACAGAGTATTACTAGCTGAGCTTTAGAGTGGTGAAAGATCATTAATTTGCAAGGCTAAGTTCTAAGCAAATTCATCCATCCTCCTCTGAAGTCTTTTTTTCTTTCATACAGTTATTCACTACCCCTGGATTGTGTGTTGTCTTTTGAAAATCCTGGGGGAAGTATTGGCTGCTGAAAACTTTTTAATTATTTTTCTTTGTTTTGCCCCTCATTTTTCTTCGGGGTTAACATGTTCAAATATAAAGCCAAATTTGTGTATATTAGCAACTTGAAACGAATGGAATGTTGGTTATTAATGAAGCAAACATTACGCATGTTTGATGTACAGGTTTTTCATCAGTTGTGCAGTTTTGCAGCTCAGGTTTCGGTTGCGCCATGCATCATCATCTTGTCCCTTCAGTCTTGATATTCTGTAATCTATGATCATTTTGACCACTATCCTGGTAACAACCAATTATCTTTAACACAGGCTATGTTTAAATTGAAATACTCATGTATAATCCATCAGCAATGTGATTGTAAATATGTTAAAAAAAATTGTGACTGTAAATAAAAATTGACTTGATTTCAGTGGATATAGCCAGTGCTTAATGGGGGTGCTTAGCATTACTTGAAATACAGTAATACGGCTGTAAATCTTATTTTATTCCTGTCAAATAATTATTGGGATTTCTTTTAATTGAAATGTATGAGAAGATGTACGCTGAACTTGAAACAAAGAAAGAAAAAAAATTATTTATAAATTGGCTAAAATAAGAGGCAAAAAATGTCAAAATTTAAATGAAATTAAATATATCAAAGATAATATAGTTTTGGTTCAAGAGTAAATATGAAGGAAAAATGGAGAAGTTATTTTGATTTAAATCAAGTGTATCAAAAATGAAAAAAATATAAGCTTCGATTTAAAAGGAAGATATAAAAAAAGATGAAGTTATTTTGAGGTTTTCTTAATGATAATTGTTGTGAACATATTGAGAGTTTGGATGTTATAGTCGAGAAAAATATTAAGTTAGATAAATTAGATTTTTTAAAATTAAAAAAGCTTTAAAGAGAATAAAAATTAGCAAAGTATATAGTCCAAATAGAATTCACATTGAGGTGTGAAATTGTTTAAAAGATGTAAAAGTTGAGTGGTTGATTGCTTTATTTCGTAAGTTTTTTAGCCCAAAAAAATGTTAGGTGAATGAAGACAGAACAAACTGATACATATTTTTTAGAACAAAAGAAATATTCAAAGTTATTCTAATTATAGAAATATAAAAATTATGAGTCACATAATAAAATTATAGGAAAGAGTTAAACACCTTTTATATTTGAACATGTGTATCTCTCTAAATCAATTTGGATTTATACCAAGTCAATCCAATAAGAAATGAATCTTTCTTATTCGAGATATGATGGAAAAATACATAGAGATGAACAAAGATTTACATAGAGTTTTTATCAATTTGGAGAAGACTTATGATAGAGTTTATAAAGAAGTATTATCTTGGGTCTTGGAGTGCAGGAGAGTATTAATTAGATATTCCAAGTCATAAAGTATATGTATGATGAAACTATTACCAACATATGTATAATTGGAGAAGATACTAAGATTTTTTCTATTTCTGTTGGATTATGTATTTAGCATTGAGTTCATATCTCTTTACCTTGGTTATGAATGAACTACCAAAATATTTTGTTAAATAGATAAGACTTAAATAGAAGTAAGTAGAAAGTTGAAGGTGGAGAAGTATCTTGGAATCCAAGGGTTTTAACTTAAAGAAAAAAAATTTAGATTAGGTATATGTATTGTAGGTTTAGTAATCTAAATGAAAAAATGACGAAGTTATTTTGAATGGAGTGCCTTATAACACCCATTTTAAGTGCCTTAACTCAATTTTTTAAGAGGATATGGGCTATGAAGAAAATGTTGGTCATAGGATTGAAGCATATTGAATGAATTAGAGTGTCATAGAAATTTCATGTGACTGAAAGATGCCAGTTAAATTGAAAAGTAAATTCTATCACACTGCAATACGTCTTGCTATAATGTATGATAATGAGTGTTGAACATTGAAAAGATAATATATAGGTAAGATGCATGTTGAAATGAGAGTATTAAAATAGATATGTGAACTCACTAGGATGAATAAAACCCGCAATGAGTGTATATAGAAAAAGTGAATGTAGCTTCTATTGAAGATTAGATAAGAAAACAAATTGGGATGGTTTAGACATATAAAATAAAGATCTAATGATGCGCCTATAAAAAAAGGTTAAACAAGTTAAGATAGATATAACTAACAGAGGCAGGTGATAAGTTTAAATTAACTTGGACTGAAGACTAAAGTGGTTCGGAATGATCTTACGACTTTAAATCTTTACGAAGATTGTTTGAGGGGTAAATATGGAAAATTTTCGGTTCCTAAGTTTCTTAAGAAGAACCCTTTATAGGATTTTTTGTGTGTGTTGTTTTAGTGTTTTCTCTTGTTTCTTCAAGGCTAGTTAAACATGGGATAGGTTTCTTGGTTCTTTGCTCGCTTCTTCTATGGAAAATATTGTGTAACTTTTGTTGTGTTTTGCAACTTCTAAGGAACTCAACCCTTGGATTGATTCTTTGTAATTTCCATTCTTGTTAATGCACTTCTTTCCTTCTGGCCCCTAAAAAAAGAAAAAAAGAAAGAAGAAAAAATCATACCATGTCCAAGTATACTATGGTTATCCTATTTAGACATCCAAAATAAATTCTTGGAAAGCCCCTCAATATACCACACCAATCATTCTACATTTGCTCATATTCTTCTTGTTGGAATGTCTAGCTGTATAGGTATGGATTGACAGTTGTATAAGTATGGGTTGGTTAAGGTTTAATTATTTTAATAAACTGTAAATGTGTAGTAGGCTGTGCAATAGGTTGTATATATATTGTCGTATTTTGAGGAATGAAGGTAACGGAAATAAGAGAAATCAACATATTCTTCAACTCTTTCTCTTCTCTATCTATTAACATGGTATTAGAGCCTGAGGTTTGAACCTAGATTAGTTTTTTTTTCTTTCCCCCTGCTCTCCTCCTCTTCTTGTTCTTCCTTTCCTCTGCTTCAAAAAGCAGAAAGTCATCGTTACTGCTGCAACCATTATTACTGTTTTTCACGGCCACTTCAAATTACCACACAAAGGTG
The DNA here is from genome assembly GCA_947685225.1 of Garcia nutans. Classification (NCBI taxonomy): domain Eukaryota; kingdom Viridiplantae; phylum Streptophyta; class Magnoliopsida; order Malpighiales; family Euphorbiaceae; genus Garcia; species Garcia nutans. Next base: position 2,610,132 of record CANTUV010000071.1, read on the forward strand.
ATCATTCTCTCTCATCGCCCTGCCTAAGAAAAGCGTCGTTACAAGTTTGACCAGTCCTCATAATTCTATAGCCGGAATCCTGTGCGTGTGTTTAGAAGTTTCTGACCGACGGACCACGAGCCGGAGCTTAAACAGTCTTCGAAGACCTTTTTTGACGCGACTCTTCCAGGGTGCTCGACTCCTCATTCCGAGTTCACTGGTGGTGTGACTTTAATTTTTCCACATCGATAGGCTATTGCTCCTTGTTGGCAGTAAAGAGTTGCCATTGTTGCAAGAAGCTAATGTTTGTTTTGTGATACAATTTGACAGTAGCTGATATTCTTGGTTCAATCTCACAATATTAGAAATCCTAGGTTTAATCAAACCACTCTTATCTTCTATTTCTGGTGCTCCTGCTATTACTACTGTTAAATTATATGGTAGCAATAATTATGTGTCATGGGCTGCTTCTGTTAAATTGTGGTTTAGGAGGGTCAATGCTATAATGAACACCTAGAAAAATAAACTGTTGATATTGATGAAAAAGATAGGAAAAGATGGATTAGAACTGATACTCAACTATGTAGTTTGTTGTGGCACTCCCTTAAATTGAAACTACTTACATTGTTTCAATCCTGTAAAACATGTTATAAAGTTTGGATTAAGTCAAAGACATTATACACTAATGATATTCAATGTATCTATAAAATTATGTATGACCTTGTCCATCTACAGCAAAATTCTCAGGATATGGCTAGTTATTTGGGACAAGTTGAGACCTTAAGAGAAGAGTTTAATTCTCTTAAACCCTTTTTTGACAAGTCCCACTATTTCCTCATTAAAAGATGTTTCTGCTCGGCTCTTGAGAATTTCTTCAGCCATAACACCAAATGATGAGATAAAGTCATATGTTTTAACTATTCAGACTAAATAAGGAGGTCCATAGAGAAACAAAGGGAAATGTTCAAGGGCCTACTGCACTCACTGTGATAGAAATGGCCATACTAGAGAAACCTATAGGGCCATACATGGCAAGCCATCTCGAAACAATCAGTACAACAATAATTGACCTGCGGTTCATATTGTCCAAACTCAAGGAGACGAGTTACTTCCTTTTCCTAATATAGATTCCCAATCATTGAACTCCATTACATTAACTAGGGAAGACTAAAATGAGTATTTACAGTATCAGGCTACAAAATAAAATGGTGGTTTGCAATATGATAAATCATTTGCTTGCTTTGCGAAGAGTCCTCCCCTTGGCCCCTGGATACTATACTATGGTGCTTCATATTATATCTCTGGTAATAAAGACCATTTCATAGCTTTTACTTCCACTTTAACTAATTTTACTCTTGCTAATGGTTCACAAACTGCAATTAAGGGAATTAGAAATATTCAATTACCTTTTTTTCCCTTAAATAATGTCATGTTTGCCCCCTGCATGTCCTTATAACATTATCTCAATTAGTAAATTGACAAAGAATCTTAATTGCTCTATCACTTTTATGGCTAATTCTATTATTGTGTATGACCAGAGTACGGGGAAGACGATTAGAACATGACATGAGTCACAGGCTTGTATCACTTCTACAATCCATACTTACCTGCAGCCTTCACTTTAACTACCTCTCCCGACCTTCTTCATCACCGCTTTGGTCATCCAAGTATCCATAAACTTCAAAAACTTATTCTTAGTCTTCCTTAGAATGTGAGTCATGTCAACTTGGGAAGCAAACTCGTAGTTCTTTTTCTAAAAGAGTCAATAATAAGACCATATGTCTATTTGAGTTAGTACAATCCGACATTTGGGGTCCAAGTTGAGTCTGTACAACTGTGGAATTTCACTATTTTGTTACATTTATTAATGATTATTCCCGTTGTACTTGGGTATATTTAATGAAAAATTATTCTGAATTTTTTCCTTTTTTCAAAAATTTTTGGTAGAAATCCAGAATCAATTTCATATTTCAATAAAAATTTTACGAAGTAATAATGGTAGGGAATATTTGTCATCTTTTGTCTCCAACTTTTTGTCCTCACATGGGATCACTCATCAAACTTATTGCGCTTACACCCCTCAACAAAATGGGGTTGTAGTGCGTAAGAATCGACATCTTATTGAAATAACCAGCACTCTTTTGATTCATCATAGTGTCCCACTTCATTTTTAGGGTGATACTCTTCTTACTGTTTATTATTTAATCAATAAAATGTCTTCTTTAGTATTATAATATAAAATCCCTCATTCTCTTTTGTTTCAAGAAGAAGAGCCTTATCACTTACCATTATGAGTGTTTGGTTGTACCTGTTTTGTTCATGATCACACTCTAAAAAAGGACAAACTCAAGCATAACTTCATCAAGTGTACTTTCTTGGGATACTTGCGACTCCAAAAAGGCTACAAATGCTATGATCCAACAACAAAGAAGTATCGCATTTCTGCTGATGTAACCTTTTTCGAGTCATCGCCATATTTCTCACCTAATACTGAATATAAGAAATTCATCTCTAATGTTCTTCCGGTCCCAAATCTAACTTCACCACAAACGGAGTTGACAAAACAAAACCCACCCTTCTGAGTTTACTCAAGGCGACATTATCTCCCCACTCATAATACTAATCCTTCTTCTGATACAGGTGCAGTATTGAATTCCAATGACTCTTCTGCTCCATCGTCACCTACTCCAGTCATGCCAGTAGCAGATGCAGGCACACCACCTATTGCCACCAAAAAAGGTACTCGTTCCACTCGCAACCCCTATCCAATGTATAATTTTCTTAGTTACCATAGCTTGTCACCCTCATATACTACTTTTGTTTCTATCTTATCTAATGTCACTTTACCAAAGACTGTGAATGAAGCATTACAACATCCAGGGTGCCATGATGCAATGATAGAGGAAATGGCGGCGCTACACAATATTGGAACTTGGGAGTTGGTTCCATTATCGGAAGGAAAAACTACGGTGGGGTGGAAATGGGTGTTTACTGTGAAGGTTAGACCTGATGGGCAAATTGATCGACTCAAAGCAAGCCTTGTCGCTAAAGGCTACACTCAGGTTTATAACATTAATTATAATGACACTTTCTCTTCAGTGGCTAAAATTACCTCTGTTCGTCTTCTTATTTCTATAACAGCTATGCACCACTGGACTATCCACCAACTTGATATTAAAAATGCATTTCTTCATGGATAATTAACTGAAGAGTATATATGAAGCAACCTCCTGAATTTGTTGCTCAAGGGAAGTCTCAATTGGTATGTCAACTAAGACTATCATTGTATGGTTTAAAGCAGTCTCTACGAACCTAGTTTGAAAGATTTAATTCAGTGATTCAAGAATTTGGAATGATTTGGTGTCAATATGATCATTCGGTATTCATCAAGCATGACATTCATGGAAAATACATTTATCTAGTTGTCTATGTGGATGACATTGCCATAACAGGTAATGATCATTATGAGATTTGTAAGTTGGAGAAACATCTGTGTTGTTACTTTCAAACCAAAGACCTAGGAAAACTGAAGTATTTCTTGGGCATTATGGTGGCACAGTTAAAAGCAAAAATTGTTATTTCATAAGGAAAATATTTTCTGGATCTACTAGAAGAAACAAACATGCTCAACCGTAAATCTGTGGATACTTCTATGGATCTCAATGTTAAGTTAGTTCCTGGACAAGATGAGCCATTAGAAGACCCTGAAAGATATCAGAGGTTAGTTGAAAGATTAAATTACTTGACACTCATATGACCTGATCTCATCTGCAGTCAGTGTAGTGAGTAAGTTTCTCCAGACTCCTTGCAATGATCATTGGGATGCAATTATTCGGATTCTTAGATATCTTAAAGGAGCACCATGACAAGGATTATTATGTGAAGATAAAAGTCACCACCAGATCATTGGGTGCTCTGATGAAGACTGGACATGTTCTCTCTCGGATAGGCAGTTCACTTCAAGATATTGTATCATGATTGGATGCAATTTAATTTCTTCGAAAAGCAAAAAGTAAGAGGTGATTGCTATATCAAGTGCTGAAGCGAAGTATCGAGCTGTGGCTCTTACAACATGTAAACTTATCTAGTTAAAACAGCTTCTTCAAGTATTAAGATGGAAAGAGATAAAAAATATGAAGCTGATTTGCGACAATCAAGCTGCACTTCACATTGCCTCTAATCCAATTTTTCATGAAAGAACCAAACACATAGAGGTTGTCTATCATTTTATTAGATAAAAGATTGAGTCAGGATGTATTATCACAAATTTTGTCAATTCTAATGATCAACTAACGGATATACTCACCATATCTCTCAGAGGACCTAGAATCAAATATATTTGTAGCAAGCTTGAAGCTTATGATCTATATGCTTCAATTTAAGGCTAAGGGGGAGTGTTGGAATGTCTAGCCATATAGGTATAGGTTGATAATTGTATGAGTATGGGTTGATTAATGTTTAATTATTTTAATAAACTAGAAAGGTGTAGTAGACTATATATATATTATTGTATTTTGAGGAATGAAGGTATCAGAAATAAGAGAAATCAACGTATTCTTCATCTCTTTCTCTTCTCTACCTGTTAACACTTCTGATTATAGAACTCTTAATTCTCAATTTAGGAACTCGATCATTACAATTGATTGGGTTTTCTTCATTTTTAGATCCAGCAAAGTATTTTGACATATCGTCGATTCCTTTTATATGTTATTTTTAAACTGAACCATCCAGATTTGTAATACATACTGGTATAATATCAAACGAAACCCAATGTCATTATCAAACGAAAGCCAAATACATTGCATTTGAAGTTTGTCAAAGAAAAATAATAAAAAAGAAAAAGAGGAGAATAAAAGACTTCTATAATCAACACTTTTTGACATTCATGTGAAAAGTGAAAAAGGATAAATGTACGATATAAACAGGTTCTCGTGCTAAAGAAATACATGTACCAGGTAACAATTCCAGTTTCTAAACCTACTACTGAGTAGAAGCTAGAAGTTAAACAATTAATAAAAGCAATGGATTGCCATAAGAAAAGGTGGAAAATAGGAAACTATTCATCCCTCTTCTCCTCGGAGAGATAGAGAGAGCTCAAATTTTCTGCAGGTGGGGAAAAAGAATAAACCCTACCGAACAACAGTGCCCATTGATGATGTACAGAAGGCTCTAAAACAGTCACCTAGTCAACCAGAAATATGCTGCTCAGTATCCATCTTCCCACCTGATCAAGTCCTGCAGAGTATTAGTCAGCCCAAACGACGGTCGAGAAATTCACATTAGTTCTCTGTTGGCTTAACTATTCCTGTTCATCTTTGCTTTCTTCAGCTACTGAAGTCATCTTCACATCATCAGATGTACAGGACTCCAAACTTGGATTTTTGTTACCAGATTCTGATGCAGAAAGATTGGACGGATGGTTATCATTTGTTGCACTTGGCAATCCTTCAGCAGCATTACTGTCATTCGCCAATGCATCCGAGGAAGATACAGTTTTAGCAGCATCTATATCACCATCACCACCTTGATTCTTTATATCCACTTCAAGCTCACCATTTGGAACGAGAGGTGCGTCTGAAATAGATGGATCATTGGAATCTGGTGTCTCCCTCCATTCGACCCATACCGGCGGTTTATCATTTGTACTATTTTCTTTTAAATCTCTGGACAAATTGTTCCCAGATGTATCCTCTAAACTCAGTTCAGGGACTGGAGAAGAAGACGCAGCGTCATCCAAGTCGTTATATTCGCCAACCATAACCTCATCATTGCTCACGCCACCAATAGCACCAGTTTCTTCATTATTAGGCGAAGGAGAAGCCAGTGCTCCTGCAGAGCGTTCACTGGGGACTCTCTCATCCTCATAAGCGAACCAGTTGGAATTTGTATAGAGGGAACCACTGCAAACATCACAAGATAAGGCAGGTAATAAGCAATATATGAAGTATTGAATCAAAACACCATCACCACAACTCTGCATAGGCACATGCTCCATACATGGATTCTAAATTCATAACAGAACAAAACGAAGATACAGGCAATAAGTACCGTATGAAATATTGAATCAAAACACCACCATTGCTACTGTGCATGCACATATGCTACATACATGGATTCTTAATTTACAACAGAAAAAAACGATGATCAAATAAATGGCAAAAGCAAGTTTAATATTTATATTTATTGCATTATCCAAAATGGGAAACCTAAGCCAATATCTGTAACATGCTGTGAGTATCAACATCCAAAACTTAGCCTTCGCTTAGCTGAAACTTAATTGTTTAAATTTAGAATTTTACATTGACCACAGAAGCTCAATTGTTCATTAGCTGTCCAGGAATGTTTTAAAGCTCATGAATGTCACAAAAATCTCCATTTCTTAGCCTAAAAATGGTAGGTCTGACACTCACCAACAAATTGATAGATAGCAGGCAAGAAGAAAGCAAGAAACAAAAAAAAGAGAAAATGATATAACACTAAGCCAAATTACAAATAAAATTAACCTAATGCAACATCAAAATTCTAATGAAATATCACATAGACATGAAGAACAAGAAGGCTAACCTCTCCTGGTCATCTCCCAAACGCAGAGAAGAAATAACAACTTCGGCAGATTCATCATCAAAGTAGACATCCTGCCAATTATCTCAGTGAGAAAATCAATAATCTAATGTACCTTAATTTATCCTGCAGTGATTTTATAGGGATGTGCATCAATTTCTTTAAACCCTAAATTTGGTTTTTTTAGGGAATACAAAACATGATCTTAGCTAGCCCCAACCCCAAGAGATAAAAGTTGAACATAAGCCATCTAATCTAAGCATGATACTAAGAATGACCACATGTCATGAGGCATGAATAAAACAATGTATCTTCCAAGTTTTATTAAACCAAACCACAATTACTTTATTTCATTGTAGCTAGGAGATAAGAGGACAAAACAAAGACCCCCATCCAGATGCGTTTGAACTGTCCCTTCAGTCACATAATCGATAAACTATCCTACTTGTGCAATATATTTTTCTTTAGAAAATGGATATTATCACCTCATCATCTCGTTCAAGTGATCCATGAACCTGCAATTAAAGAATACGAGAATCTTGATAACAGGCAAAAGCTGCTTACGAGTGTGAGTAGCAATAATTAACAGAAAGCTAAGATACATGCTAAAGGCTGTATAGATCCCAACTAGTTTAGTATTGCCAAATAGTTATACTCATGTATTTGCTTATTGTTTAGCAATGAAGATTACAAAGTGACTACATTTAACTTCTGAGTACGTTTTCAAGGTGGCTGGTTATAATTTTCAATGGATTGTGTTCTCTAATCCATATTCATGTTGTCCAAAGAATTTTCGATATGATTTTACATTGCTCATGTTCACTTTTAATCTGTATGGTTCTTAACTTTTACTTGAAGTCACATGGTTATGCAATTGGAGATTACTTTGATCCAGCACTTGAAAACTAAGTCTTGAAGGCCTTGAATGCCAATGAAAAATCCGCCACTAAAATTGAGTCTTACCCTCACAGAACCATTGATTCTATTGTCCCAAGTATTATTATGGAAGAACCTACCTCTTTCACTTTCATAATGCCCCTAGTTACAAAATTATTAGATCATGAATTAAAAAGAATAAAAAAGTAACTGCAGTTTTCAAGTGTTCTGAAATGTACCTCATCAATGTCATCATTGCCATAAATGCCATATCGAAATGCCTGACTTAAATTATTTGCTAGGACTGCAACATCATAATCTCTGTCTTGGTAATCATCATCATCACTATCTCTCCGGTCTTGCAGAGCAGATGGCCTCCTGTTACAAATTTTCTCTCTTACAGTAAGTTATCATTTGACGGAAAAAACCAAAACCCAACTACATAAAGCATATTGGCACAATTGAAGCAACCATCACTTAGAAGATGTGAGAAAAGGAAAAAAAAATTAGCAGGTCAATACACACTTCCACATTCACCGACAAAATTGTCATCACTTGTTTTTCGCAATTCCTTTCAAGTTGAAAACCAACTTTGGTTGAGATGTCTTCTTGGACCAACAACTCTTGGAGCTGTATTGTAACAAGCAGCAGATGATATATATATTGTTCCTTCATTTGCTTAGACAAAATCCTCGAGCCAAGGGAAAGGGATACAGTTGACAAAACAATCACTGCAAATCACTCCTACGATATAGGAAGTAAATATAACTAGTGAAATTAGAAATGCATTTGATTGCACTGTATTACATTTCATTATAGTCTACCAAATATACACCCTTAATTTTTCCCTTGAATAATGTTAGGAAGAAGGGTAAATAAGTAATACCCCATATCCCTTTCACCTTACTCCTAATGTGGGACAGAGTATTGTGGAACCCATAGCAAATTTTCCATCTATATTATTCATCCCCTCCACTTTCTCATATCTTCTGAACCAGAAAAGGGTTAAAAAAAATCTTTCCCCTCTTCGTTCTCTCACTCTCAACTTCCCTAACATGGTCAAATATTTAAGTTTTATAAACAATAACCTCCCCTTGTCAGCTGCTGAAAAGATCATATAACAGATGCAGTCCTTCGAATTAAGATATGTAGAATGTTTCTCTTTCGCCCTGTTTGGCCCAAGTGCTCAAATATCAAGAGGAACACAAATTTGAAAGTAAAGCTGTCTGCAAGTGTCTAGTTTTCCTTGAGTCGGTATATCATTATATAAGCACTTCTCTATGAAATATATAAATGAATATATATGCACTTAAATTACTTGAAAAAGTAAACTATCTCCTTGATATCTATAATCAAACCAATCAAATTCAGAAGGGCCTACTGTAACTAAAATCAAAACACGAAAACCAAGGTAAGAAACCAAAAATGACAGGTAAAATAAGCATAAGCATAATCATAATAACAGTAACAACATGTTCAAAGAAGAGAGTACCGACTAAATAGACTCAAGGATTTCACATCCTTTCATTCAAGTTAACCTCTATGGCATCAGTACCAACACCTTTATAGCATCAGTACCAAAAACATGCAGGCCACTTAGTCACGACTACCCTATCATTGTTTATTCTCTAGTTCCTTCATTACCCATGCTTCCTTTTTTTCTTTTTCTGTGAGGGGGAGGGCACCAAACAGAAGATGCAATTGCAATGAACTCTGAAAGAGAGAAAACAAAACCCACCCACAGGCCCACTGACAGACATTTTCCACTGCATTACGCTTTGTTAAGACATTTGCATGCCATTCAGCCCACTCACTCTTGTCCTGTCAAAAGAAAATTACACTAAACTACATTAAATGGTGAGAACAAGTAAACACTAATACTAACAAAGGAAGCATATCGAATATAGATAATATTTTTTAGAAGAAAGTGAACTTCAAAACAATAAAGAGGTTTGTTTTCATGCCAACAGAATAAAGGTAATATCTGTTGCCAACTACAATTAAAGTCTGTTAAAGGTCCAGGCAAAAATGAAGACTTGCACAAAAAAATTTGTAGACTTCAATATTGTAATGTGTACTTAACTTGAGCAAGAGATGAATCGCAAATAAAGTTACGGAATTGTGTTAATTTAAGCAAACCAGTTCAGCAACATTCACAAGTCAGACATATTGTTTGCACAAACTTATTACCGCATAAACTGATTATGTCAAAAGAATAGGATAAACCTGCAAGCATGCTGAAACATCACTGCTGTTGTTCCCCAACTGAATAAGCTTGTTGGATATACGTGTCAAGTGTCCAATATACCCTATCCTGGGCGGTGGTCTAGCATCAGCAGGAACTGTTGGCTGTAGAAGAACGAACAAGCATAATGTTAAACTACCAATGAACATCCAAAATGCCAAACATACTTCACACAATGAATGATTTATAGAAACCCAAACAAATCCTAGGCAATAAATCATAGAGGCCATGGCATAATTTTAAAGGACATCAGATTACCTTGCCTGGGTCAGCGACCAAAGTGCAATTTTTCTCTGCCTCAAGTATTTTACCAACAAGATCACATTCATGGAGAAGATGTCCAATAAGAATAGCATTCTTGCTCTCCAAGCATGAAAATATAATGCTTTCTATATGGTGATGCAAAAAATTATTGTAAGGATACCTACAGCCACAAAACAAAAATGAATAAAACCCATGACCTGATCCCTTTTCCTACCATGTCAGGCATTCTAATAAAACTCACTCAAAAAACAAGTCTAAAATCCTTTGGACCACTCTAAGTTGAATTAATTCCTTCTCTGCAGCTTCACTTCTGGCTGAAAGTAAGACAGATATAAATTCCACAACCTGCAAAAACAAATTGAGTTGTAACCAAAATTTGACCCGGTTCAAAACAAATCAATTGAATACCCAATGTAAAGGTTTGATTATAGAACCATTAGCTTAGTCATGTCATCACTTTAGATGAATAAAAGTCAACTGAAGTCAATATCAATTGCAGCAACCCAAAAAAAAAAAATTTAAAGGATCCAATATTAGTAGAAAGTTCTTTCAAGCAATGAATAAACCTTACCTTCAAACGATGCTTTCCAAGAGGTGGTTGCAATTTACCATATGTAGTCAACAAGACATTTTCTGTAGATGAAACATCCAAAAGCTTCAGCAGATCACCTGAAAACAAAAACACAAAATATGTTTACTATATACTGCTGAAGAAAATGATGAGATGAATCCAAAATGATTAAATGAATCCCTTTTTCCTTCAGTTTTCCTTTATTTAAGAGTACACATCTGTCACTAAGTGTCAGAAATTTTTAATCTCAGTCAATTAATGACAAATTATCACAATAAATATTGCTTGTACCCTGCCAGACTCTGATTGCAGAATCACAATTATAGATGGTAGGAATTTAGAAAAGTTGCTTAAGATCTCATCATGATGCTTGCAGCTACCTTTTTCTTTCCCACACAGCAAAAGGTAGAGGAAGCAGAAAGGGCATGAAGTATTCTCATGAACACTATAAAAGAGAAACCTTACCCAAGCTCCCCAGCATGCCTTCAATGGTCTCAGGACTGGCAGTCACTGTGGACACGTGATTAACTTGGCAGTTATACATATTATAAGTCCCCGATGTTAACCTCTTTGGGTCTACCAAGGATATACATATAGTTAACAAGTTAACAAGGACGGATCTCGGGCGTGATTCTTCCAAAGCATGACGAAATAACCTTCCAATAAAACTACATAAAGACAAACAAACAAAGATTTATATTCAGATAACAACGAAAAAAAATGTATAAACTATAAATATAGGTGCTTGCCACACTACATAAGAAGAACCAAACACTACTTTGGACTGGAGATTTTAGCAGCAAGACCCGGAGGAGCAAATCGAGTTATTGCACAAAGCGTTTCAGCTGCATTAGCATGCACCTCAGGGGAATCCTTCAAAATCAAAGTCCAAACAAATTGGTTAGAAACCAATCAACATAAATAGATTATAATTCTATTATAAAGCATAACTTCAACCTGCATGATCTAGAGAAGTTCAAGAGATGGCTATATACAACAAGATAGGGAAAAGTGATAAAAAAAAATTGCCAAAAAAAATAAAAAGAATAACTGCAACTCACAGAAGAGCTGAATTTGTCTACAATCATCTCCAGCACATCAGTTTCTTCTATCCATTGCATGGCATCCGTATAGTTGGTGTATATATGTTCATCAGCACCAATAAGACGTATTAACACCTGTACATTAAGGAATGAGGCTAAGCATAATCTTTACTAGTTGTTGGACATAAATCATCACTTCAGAAAAGAACCTCAAAACAGCCTACATAATTTTTTTATTGGCTATTGCAATTTTTAATCATGATAGAAAAGAAAGACGGTTGCAAATTTAATATATATATATATATATAATTGTGTCATTAGGATACAAAGAAAATGAGAGCAGAGAAGCACATACTATACAATAGTTTTACGTACAAAACAGTAATTTTCCATAAAAAAACAGATGCATTAGAATGAATGTCAATATCAAAAGCTAAAAACAAATGTAAATTAACAATCAACCTCCATGAGAGATGTAATGCCAATCAAGTCAATCAGCTGACTAAGAATTTCCCGATGAGCCTGAAGACAACAAGAGGATAGCACATCAGTTAAAAGAAGCATAAGCAAGTGTTATGACTTCAATAGCAAGTCAGTACCCTTAACAGAATTATTAGAGCAATCAAGAAGTATATAAATCCAAAAGTAGAAAAATTAGATTATAAAGCATTGTCTCAACAGCAACAAGAATTAAAGAAGACATGAAGTTGTCAACATCAAGCATATCATTTCAAAAAGGCAAATATATTATCATGAGAACCAAGTAGCACAAAACATTGAAAACTGTAACTTAAAGATAATAAACCAATTATGTTAGTTCTGAGGGTTGGCATTATGGACATCAATAAAACGGTATGATGTCCTTCAGATTTAAAAGTATCTGGCACACAACAATGTCATCACAATTTAAACAAAATGGCTTTCTCACAGCAACTAAAACATAATCAAGAATTGGCATAGTTTATGAAAAAGGTCACAGCAAGAGCAATAGCGTAATTTCAAATCATATATTGAAAATTACAAATTACTAAAGCAAAGGTTCTGTCCTCTTCAAATTTTCAATTTTTTTAATAATTCTGGAAGAAAAGATATTAATATATAAAAGACAAATTTATAACTATAATTGCAAAAAGGGAACAAAGGAGTTGCTCGTAATCGTGATTTCTCATCATCATTTAACTTCTAAGCACAGAATAAAAGGTAAAAGAAAGACATTTTATGGCAACTCCTTCTACCCTTACAACACAATTACCACGCAGGCTGATGTAGGCCCTAGATTGTTCATTTAAAGATTGTCAGGAATAATTTAACAAAAAGGATATCAACACAAGGGGAACTCTAGTGCACAATTTCAGATATAGAAGACCGGTGTAGATCTGAGCATTAAATTTAGTTCAGAGTTGAAAAAATTAAAAAAAAAAAAAAAGATGATGAACACAAGCCTAAGAGGGGTAAAAATAGAAAACGGTAAAAACCTTGTGTCCACAGAATCAAAATTGCAATAAAAAGCATGAGCAGAAGGACCAACATGAACCTTGCTCACGAGATGAAAATACCACAGGGAATTAGCCTTTTAAGATTGCCACCAGCAATATATAACGAGTTTCCAGAAGTTACAATTATATTCTAACAGTCATAGTAACAAAATTCATTTCTTCAGTTTCTCTCTCCATAAGAATGTGCATAAGTCGCAATAGCATGCATTAACACATATGCAGAACCATCCATGAGACAAAGGGTTGACTTACCTCAATATAATGCAAAAAAGGAACTGTCTTGCGCAACAAAAGACATATGACAACCTGGCAACAAGAAATTCAAGGACATCAAAAACCAGATACAATGATTACTGCAGTTCCTCTTCTTTGGTTCTAATATTCCAAAAGTTCAATTTCAGATACCTTGCTAAAGTATCCAGCCAATAATGTGCTATGGGAGTTTTGGGGCTCCAAAAAGGAAAACAACAAATTCATCAACTGTAGACATACAATGAGAAAAAAGTCAGTGTGAAAAGCTTTACAAAGGTGATGCATCCATGAAGAGAATGAATTCCATACCTCCTCATCCTCCACAAGTGTTTTGAGTATGATATCAACCTCACAAGTAAATATTTCACATGCAATGAAAGGAAACCTAAGCAAAAGATTACAACAGTATCAACAAAAAAATCCATACCTGAACCATCATTACCCAAAATAAACACAAAGCAAGCAAGATAAAACCCATTGAGGTATAGAGTGAAATCTAGCACTAATGCTAAAACGAATATGCACAGAAACCTACTTGAATATTCGTCTCTTTTCAGCATCATCAGGAGCTTCTACCACAATATAGTGAATAAGTTGCTCAACCTGAGGTTTTTCTCGCAAACTGCAGTGCAGGACAACATATGAATAGCAATATGTGAGAATAACCAGCAGAAAGAAGATCCAATTTTGGAGGTGGTCTTAAGCATATATGACTATTAGCAAATTGGTACTTGCAAAAGACTTATGTCTTGAACAATCAAACTAAAAGATTACACAAAAAGAACTTTACAAATATTTTTATATGCATCCACTAATCGTTCTTCACAATCCTAAGATATGAGGCACTAAGAAAGATATCCAAGGAAGAAGAAAAAAAGAAAAAAAAATATTATTTATTTATTGAAAAGAATTCCATCATATCCGGTCAAAAATATGCAATGTGGCCAATTCTTGAAAGCGAAATAAATTTCATATATAAACACATTTGCAGGTCATCAAGGAATCAGCCAAAAAAAAGGAACAGTGTAACAACTAAGTAACAAATATATAGATACATAGCTAATATATAATAAACCTTAGAAGAAAGCTGCCTCACACAGAAAGCACAATATCAAAAACTGAAATCTTTAATGAATGGAGGAAAATGAAGAAACATGCAAAGTACATGTGAAGCAACTATTCCATGCAATCTTGATCACACTTCTTTTTTGGTTCTCAAGAAGAATTAGGGGAAAAAAATGTTTTAGCAACAATGTTTAACCACATGCAAGAACTTGTTATGAGTTATCCTACATAACTGAAATAAAAATCATTGTGATTAGCCTAATGAAGTCCGCCCCTTTTATTTAAGCAGACTTCAAGGGGATCAAGGTTGTCAATTATCACACATAAGGATCCAAAGAAGTGGGAGTTTTACAGTGGATCATGAACATAAACTGCTCTTCACCTTTTGGTTTTGCTTATCTAGCAATTTAATATCTGTCATCCTTATTTCCAACAGAAATCTTCAAGGTACTTGGTTTTTCAAAACTTTTTTCCTTTGAATATTTTAAATTATAATACGCTATATTGTCACAAACTAGAATAGAATTCAGTTTTTTTTTTTTTTTAAAAGAGCCACTGCCTAGCTTTAAGTTAGGCACCAATTTCTGGGCAAACAATCACCTACCAGCTCCATAACAGTTTTGTAACTCAATTCAAGTAAGCCTCAGTCTCAAGCTAGCTGTGGAATCAGGGGTATGAATCATGTACCTTGATTTGAAAGAAAAAAAAATACCTCTCGAAAACAATCTCAATAGCATATATAAATTAGTTCAATTGAATGACTAAGAAGCAACATGGCGATGTAAACAAAATGCTTAAAAGAGTAACAGATGGTAACAGGAAAATGAAGAAAGTGATAAAAAGAGCATTACAAATTGATAAGGCGCCCGTTCAGAGCTTTGCACTCTTGAATGATTTCATCCTCATCAAGAAGCTCCTCCAGTGCAAAGTTCTCCTTGTCTAAAATTGTCTCCATCTGCAATATTAACTACTCAAAAAAAATTTTCAAAAGAAGCCACCACCCACACTTACACAAAGCATCTAACCTAAAATGGTTAGCACTTCAATTAGGCAACCATCAAATATGAGCCATCTGAAATTGCACAGTTGTACAAAATGAGGGATCCAAACTTTCCCACAGCTGAGATATGGAGAAGGAGGGAGTTCAGGGTAACAAATAGGATAGACAGTTCATGACCTCCAATTTTGTTGAGATGCCATTAACAGGACTGCTAATATCATTCTACAAAGAGATAAAATGAGTTGGAGAGGAGCCATGATAAAAAGAACTCAGACTTTTCCATGTCTGTTGCTCTGATGCTTAACTCTATCTCAATGCACCCAAGTCTGGCACATATTAGACATTTAAAAAAGATATAGATACACGAGCATGACCCCAGAACGTAGGGAAAATTATGGGGAAAGAAATATCATTTGACATGGATAGACACCTACAATTCATTTCTCTTTAAACAAGATGAACCAGGAAACTAAACATATTCCAGTCCCTGTATCTCCCCAGCACTTCAATTTACAGAAAAGCCGGTGTGGTGCAAAAATGGAAAGCATCTGGGAAACATCAATTATAACTATAACCACATCTTTCAAATAAATATGACAGTTAAAGTTTCCATGCAGTCGCATCTTTTCCCATAAAAAGGGTATCAATTTCTAGTGTTATTTACAAATACAGTACACCCTTTTCCTCTTTCAGGCAGCATATATACAATTATGTAGCAAATAAAATGGCATTCCTATCATATATTGTTTATTCCACATCTAGGCATTGCTACTATAAACCTTTATCTAGGCACCTCTTCTACAAGAAAGTAGGAAGCTGATTTGGCAACCCACTGTTCAGATTCATAAACGCCGCTATGAGATGAAAATTGCTACAGAGATACAATCTTCAGCATTCTGATCTGACAACACTTCTGAAATGACGATGACAAGGAACAAAAGTTGGGGACCACAGAAATTCAAGGCAGCACCTTATTGTTTCATTTGACTTTTTTTCTGGCATTCTTGGATTGGGCATTCAATGCCAAACAAGAATAAAGAGGATGACGATCTTGTTGATCTCTCTAAAGTTGCTAACTCTACGTTCTAACAAAAATAGTATAACAAAACAAATTAGCAATTGGCTTAAAAGCGAATGAACTCAAAATATTCAAGCTATAAAACCCAGACTGTCGTTCAAAACATTAAGCAAAATGTGCTCCCGACCAAACCCCATCAACAAAAAAGTAGAAATTCAAAATCTTAATACTAGAACTATTCGTTATAGTAATGAATCAGACAAAAGTTTGAGTTAATGTGGGTCCCGAACACTAAAAATGACTAAAATTTAAAAATGCCCATTCCCGTCTCAATTTCCAACACCTTCCCAGCAACCAAAAGCAAAACCCACAACTACAAGAGCAAAAAAAAAACCAGAAGAAGACACACATGCGATCATAAACACAAATGAACATGAAATCAAAACAGAATAAAAACCATGGATCAAGAAATGCCAAAAAAAGAAAAGAAAGTACTCACCGGCGACGCCGTGGAGAGCCCTGCCATACGCCAAAACATCTTTAAAATTTTACCAGACAAAAAAGGCAGCCTTCTTCACACGAAAATTTAGTCAGATCTGCACGCTCCCACACAAACCCTAAGGCCCCCAAATAATAATCCCCAATCAACAATTCACAAAAAAAAAAAAAAAAAAAACTGAACCAAAACCAAAACAAAAACCCTAGATTTTTCCCAATCATACAACAAGATTCATATGTGCTACTTGAATTTGGATCGAATCAAGGGTTTGATAGATAAAAAGAAAAAGAAAAGAGGAACCCAAAAGAACCTGTAATCGCGAGGGAGAGTGAAAAACTATTTTGCGATGAAAATAATAATAATATATATAGTTTTTGAAGGTGAAATATAGAGTTTTTGATATATAAATATTTTTTATTTATTGAGCTGGCAGTAAAAGAAAATGAAAGTTGCCAAAATAATTATAAGTTAGTTGCCTCCCCTCTAAGTTGGAGGATTGTTGTCCACCTGCTTGGCGGGTACATTTACATCCCTATTGTGTCCATAAAATTTTATTTTAAAAAAAACATTAAAAAATTTTTCAAACTAAATATAATTAATGAAATTTTAGCAAAATATATAAATAAATTTTATAAAATTAATATTAAAAATTTTATAGAATTTGTTTTGAAGATTAATATATGTATTGTGAATATTATTATATTTATCTTGAAGACCATTGTTTTTATTTTGAATATTATTAATATTTATTTTGAAGATTCCAGTATTTATTTTGTATTTCAGTGCACATCTTCTTTTATCCTCCGAAACATGTAATTTCAACTTATTTGGCCCAAAACAACCTGGTTGATGAACAAATGAAATAATCTTTCACAGTTGTCAAAATTCTTTTATCCACCTATGTTCTCTTTTGCTTACCAAGAGTAAGGTTATCAACTTGGCATACAGCACCTAATTTTACTTACTCATCTAATTATTTTTTTTTTTACAATTTTTAAATACAACTAATAGATTTTCACTGTTGTATCGGTCGTGTTTATTTACAAGCTGCATAGAAACATTGATAATTTTTCTTTGCTAGCATAATTAAGTCTCATGAGTACGTAAAATTCATCACACTCAGCCATATTATGGTCTCTCCGTATTTGAATGAAAGCTCATCCATCTTCGAATTGTGTATTTGTGTGAAAGAATACTATATGTATCAATTTAGGCTAGAAACTCAAGTTTTATCCTTCCGTATTTAGAAGATGCTAAACATTGTATTTACAAAATAATTCAACCCCTAACACAATAGAGCCATCATGAGTCATGATGTCATAATACAAACATATACATATAATAATAAATATATAACTCATGATTGTATCATATTACAATATCTTTGTTTGTTTTTTTATTTAATATAGTTTAATTGCAAAAATAATCCTACTCCGTGAGCCCGTATAATTAACTTTAATATATACCTTCATTGCTATGGGTAGACATCAATCGATTCGATTAATTAGCAGGCCGAATCGATGGATTAACCAAATTAAAATACAAAAAAATTATTAATTAAATTTATATTTCGGTCGGTTCGATTAATTAATCGAATTAAATTGGTCGATTTAGTTAATTAATCGAACCGATCAATTTTTTTAAATTTTAAAATAAAATTATATTTATGAAAAATTAATATAATTAAATAACTAAATAAAATTTATTATAAAATAAATAAAATATAACTTTATTTTATAATAAAAATGTATATTTATAATAAAAAATTATATAATTAAAAAAATAAATAAATAACTATTTTTTTTTTAAAATAATTTGATTAATCTATCGAATTGAATCGGTTAACCATTAATCAAATTAAAAATTAAAATATTATAAATTTTCAACCGAAACGACCGAATTATTCTACCGATTAATTAATCAAATCGATCTTTTAGTTAGTTAACTGAAAAATCGATTGCTTAACCAACTTTTACCTACCCTATTCACTGCTTAATGTGGATAGCATATGATATTTCCTGCAATAGAGGTAGCAAAGATAATATTTAGATTTCTAATATTCAATTAGCAAATTAGAAGAGTGTTAAGTATTGCATACATCTAGAATATCTTGTTGTTTTATTAAACCAACGTCTTACCCTCATTTCATGTTCAGAGTATAAAATTAGCTTTTTCTTTTACTTTTTGATTTTCACTCTAGGTTCAACATCACTTTTTCTTCTTTTAAATATGAAACCCTTCACAGTAGATGTGTAAGTGCCTAAACTGAGGACTTTTCTATTTTTTTAATTTGCTATTGGAACTTGATGACGCTGATGCGTTAACACGTTGATGGATTTAATGTCATTGTATCTAATGAAAAAACGAGACATGTAAATCAGTTAAAGCACAATGTATGCTTCAATAATACATGTGTATATATAGAACATGGCCAAGTATATATAAATACGACCATATATATAAGGAAAAATATGCAAAAAAAAAAATTACTAAACTAACTGGGGGAAAGCAGTTTGAACCCTAAATTTTTTTGTGGTCCAATTATGCTATTTTTCTGTCAAAATTAGGTCAATTAAGACCCTAACATTACCAAATTTATTTATTTTTTTTGTTAACTTTAGCCTATATGGCATCTTGGGTTTCATTTTTTATATGTGTCATATTCCCATTAGTTTGCACAAAAATAAAAAAAAAAATCATTTTCTTCTTCTTCTTCTTCTCACCACCAAAGTTTCATTTTTCTCTTTCGTCGCTACCCTGCCTGGCCAATAAGGGGAAATCTCTCCCCTTCCCTGCCCCATGAACATAGAATTTGAGAAATTCTTGTCCTATTTGAAGCAAATTCTCTTGAAGATTATGAATTCTCTACCTCATTGTCAATCTTACTGCAATGAAACCAAGGTTGATTAGTTAATTTTCCTAAGTAATAATTTATTCAATTTGTTTTTGAGAAAACTACATCATTTACTACATTTTAACTTTTTTTTTAATTTTACTGCTCATTATTTTTTTTCACTTTCAAATTTTCTATTTTTAACTTTATGGTATGTTACAAGTTTATTTTTTTCAACTTTACGGTATGTTTCAATTTCTTTTTTCTTTTTTTTCTTCTTCTTCTTATTATACTTTTCTTCTTTCTTGCTTCAACACTATATCCAGATCATCCATCATCACCACTGCTACCGCTTCTCCATCAACGACTCTCTTCTCCTCATCATCTCTATCTGTATTTTTTCTGTTTCTTTAGTTTTGTTTTATTTGTTTTTTGTGTTCATCAAAATGAAAAGAAACATAATTTTGTTGTGGTTTTTTATTTTGATTTTGGTATGTTGTTTGTAAATCTTTTATTTTTTTTGTTTGTTTTATTTGTTTTTGTGTTTCAATGGTAAAGATTGGGAAATTTTTTTATTTGTTAACTGTAATATACTTCACGTGCTCGATAAAAATATTTTAAAGAAATAATTTTATAATGTTTTACATTTCTATTACATTTAACATATTATATGCAATATATAAAATATATAACAAATTATTTGCAATGTATATAATATATAAATATCATATTTAATATATTATATGTAACACAAATAACATATAATATATTATATATAACATATATGAGGACATATACACAAAATGTATACATATATGAGGATGTATATATCATATAATTAATCATATAACACTTATATACTATTATTTTTCTCCAATTTATCATATGTGTGTCTACTTATATATAATATGTATGTCATATTACTAAATATATAATTGTTATTTCTCTCAAATTAATCATATGTATCCACTTATATGTTATATAACTAAATATATAAATGTAATTTCTTTTTAATCCATTATATATGTATATGCAATGACAACCATATACATTATGCAAAAATCACATTTTATAAAATTTCAGATAACTAAGTAACTATATACATTATGCAAGAATCACATTTTATAAAATTTTAAGTCATTTAAATATGTACTAACATTATTCCTTTTTCCAAGCCAAACTCAAAACTTCACCAATTTTATCACTTTGGTCTACACATACACAATCTAATAATAAACAATATTATTCATTTAAAATCACTTATACTTCCAATGTATATCAAACCATCATTATTTATATAATTTTTATCAAAATTCCATTAAAATCCTAATTTCACAACTTACTACTTTGTTTGAACTTCAACCAACTCATCCCATTTTCAAAATTTAATCATAAAAACATTACTTACATATCAAAATAATATCAAAATGACTCATTTCAATAGTTATATCCATCTCCATGCAAAATCCTAATTTCATATAATTTATCCATAAACCCTAACTTCATCTAAACTCATCCATGTCAAAATTCTTATCATAAAATCATAACATATACATTGAAACAACATTACATTATTTCATTTCAATAATTATAACCATCCACACCAAAATCTTAATTTACACACATTTACTACATAACCATAATTTGATCATTTTTGTTTATCTTCACAAATTAATCATCAAAGCATCACTCATCCCTCATATTAATTCAACTATTATCAATTTAAACCATTCAAATATACTCTCTCTTTAAACATTCCAAACATAAGCTTTAAAACTCAAAACTACAAGCTTTGAGAGAAATACATACTTATTTTCTTGATTTTTCCTTAAAATCTCCTTGAAACCTTTGAATTATTATAAAAATTTTGATGATTGGAAGATAAAAAATCTCTCCTCTCTCTCTTGAATATCTCGGCCTCAAGGAAGAAAAAAGGAGAAGATAATATTTTATTTCTTTTCCATCTTTATTTCTATCCATTTATATTAATTAATTAACTATTTATTATTTACTTAATTTTTTATTAATTCCTAGCCACACATTCCTTTCCTTCTTTTAATTAACTTTATTTTCTCTTATTATTTATTTATTTTTATTAATATTATTATCATCTCCCACCAACAAATCTATATATATGTGCATATGTCTCATTTATATGTTGTATATATTTTATGTATATGTATATATAATATATATATTGTATATATCAAGTATATAATATATATATGTATATTGTATACATCATGCCCATACCTTATATTCCTCTCTTCAATATATTAATTACTCTACAAATTAATTATTAAACAGTATTTAAAATCTTCGGGTGTTACAAATGGAAACGTTAGCAAACAAGAGCTTTATGCATTGTATCAAATATACAAAGGAGAACCATTTAATTATGCAAGAGCTTTTGTAGAAGCTTTTAGAGATGATTCTTTGAAAAACAAAGGAAAATTAGTTATGAGGATGTATCACTACAATAATATATCAGATTACCGACATAAAATTTTTTATTGGTAATACTGATAGAATACCGAGAGAAATGATTAAAAAATAAATTAAAAAATACACCGATAGAATGCCGATAAGAAAATTTACTGACAGATATTTTGTCGATAATAATAGCGCTAGCAAATGGCGCCAATAATTACCGATAGATTTTACTGATAAAAATATTTTATGCAGGTAAAATTACAGACGGAAATATTTTCTGTAGATAAAAATACCGATAAAATATATTTTCTGTAGATAATATCGACGGAATATATTTTTTGTAGGTAATACTGTCATAAATATTTTTTATAGATATATATTATGTCGGTAAAATTACCGTGAGAAAGCATTTTCTGTTGGTAAAATTACCGAGAGAAAGTATTTTCTATCGGTAATACCGAGAGAACATATTTTCTGTAGGTAAAATTATCGATAAAAAATATTTCATATAGGTAATACCGACAGAATATTCTGTCGATAATTTTCTGACAGAAAATTATTCTCTCAGAAAATAAATAGTCACAACCTAATTAATTAAGCGAAAATTTTACCTCCATTATTTGAAACATTTATCGAAAGAAATTATTTTTCTATTGGTAAATTTATCGAGAGAAACTGTTTTTTGTTCATAATACCGAGAGAACATATTTTCTGTAGGTAAAATTATTAATAAAAATATTTTTTGTAAATAATAGCGACAGAATATTTTTTTCTGTAGGTAAATTTATCGATAGAAAACTATTCTCTCGATAAATAAATAATCGCAACCTAACTAGTTGAACGAGAATTTACTACCATTATTTAAGACATCTACTGAAAAAAATATTTTTCTGTCGATAAATTTATTGAAAGAAACTATTTTTTATCGGTAATACAGAGAGAATAGATTTTCTGTAGGTAAAATTACAGACAGAAAATATTTTTTCTCTGTAAATATCTCAAATAATGGTAGTAAAATTTTTGCCTAACTAATTGGGTTGTGACTATTTATTTACCAAGAGAATAATTTTTTGTCTATAAAATTTTCAAGAGAAACTATTTTATGTTGGTTATACCGAGAGAACATATTTTTTTAGGTAAAATTACCAATAAAAAATATTTTCTGTAGGTAATATCGACATAATATTTTTCTGCCTGTAATTTTTTGATAGAAAATTATTCTCGCAGTAAATAAATAGTCACAATCCAATTAGTTAGGCAAAAATTTTACTGCTATTATTTGAGACATTTACAGAGAAAAAATATTTTTCTGTGAGTAAATTTACCAAGAAAAAAAATATTTTTCTGTGGGTAAATTTACCGAGAGAAACTATTTTCTATCGATAATACAGAGAGAACATATTTTCTGTAAATAAAATTATCAATAAAAAATATTTTTTATAGGTAATACTGACAGAATAGTTTTTCTGTAGGTAAATTTACCGACAGATAATTAATTCTTTTAGTAATTTTTTTTATAAAAATATATTTTTTCTCTCCTTTCTCATTTTTGCCTATTCTCTTTCATTTTTTTATTTTTTTCTCTCCCTCTATCTGTCTCTGTCTATCCCTTTTCCTGCTTATAGAAGAAGAAGAATAAGAAGAAGAATAATGTATCTATTTTTATTTTTTAATTTTTGATAATTTTTGTAATATATGTTAAATTTTTTTTATTTATTTTTAAATTTTAATGAATTTGATATTTTGTTTTGGTTTTGTGAGTGTTGTAGTTTAAGTTGATTATTTATATTTTGGTTGTGTATTATTTGATTATTAAGGTTATTTTAATTAATTATAATATTATTTTAGAAATTTTTAAAATTTTCATAATATATTTAGAAATATTTTTGTATTTAGAAATTTATTTAGAGTGTTAGATTTTTTTTAAAATATTTTTTCAATTTTTTAAAAAATTTAGAAAAAATTGATTTATTTTTATAAATTTTAAAATAAAAATTATAAAAAAATTAATTTTTTAAATTTATCTATTTAAACACAATATGTTTTAAGAAATTTTAAAATTTTTTATTATATTTTTAGAAATTTTTTAGTAAATAAAAATATTTTAGGGTGTTTTATGATTTTTTAAAAAAAATTAGCAAAAATTTATTTATTTTGATAAATTTTAGAATAAAAATAATTTAAAAAATTATTTTTTCAATTTTTTAATTAAATAGAATATGTTTTAGGAAATTTTATTTTTTTTTATATTTTAAAATTTTTTTTGATAAATAGAAATATTTTAGGGTGTTTGATTTTTTTAGGGTATTTTTTTAATTTTTTAAAAAAATTAGGTAAATTTAATTTCAAAATTTTAATTATAAAAATAAACTAAGAAAAAAATATTTTTTATATGTAATACGTACAGAATTTTCTCTTGTTAATATAATATAATTTTTTATCAAAAATTACCGATATAATTTTCTCTCGGTTATTTAATGGCAAATATTTATTTTTATCGGTATTTTCATTACCAGCAAATAAAATAACTACAAAAATTTTCTGTCGGTAAATTTAATTACCGATAAAAAATAAAGATTACTGACGATTTTTTTTGTCGGTAATTCGGTACATTCTTATAGTGTATGTGACTAGGATAGCTTCACATTTCATATGCTTCACTAAAAGTGATCTTCAATATGATATAAAACTTTTAGAAACAGAGGTTATAGGGTGCAACTCATTGAGGGAAATGAGCATTGCCATTAGAGACCCTAATAACAAAGAATGGAGAAGGGCTACACCTGTTGAGATTAAAAAGGGTAAATCTCTGCGCATATGTGATGATACACAAGAAGATGATGATGATGAAGAGTTAGGAAGGGAAGAAGGGTCTCGAAATGAAAATGATGATGCAGACCAGGAGAACGAAGAACATTTACGGAGGTGGAAACAGACAAGAGTTCAAGTTGGGGAAAGTGTTCTAGAAATACCACCTTCGTTTACTATTAGCAATGACATTGTTTAATCATCAATCTCTATTTTTGAGTTAAAGCTATCATATTTTGAGATAAAAAGATAATTTTTGAAGTTCAAGCTCAAATCACAGAATGATCTCAAAAAATAGATAATGTGTAGTCAAGTCAATAAGCAATAAGGGATATGGTATTTACAATGCAAAGGGATAGTTTTAGAGCTAAAACAATTCAATTTGATCCATTTGAGCATGCTACAACAATTCAACATGATCCATATGAGCATAGTATACTAATGTAGCATGATCCATATGAGTATACTACAACAATGCAACCTGATCCATTTGAGATAATAGCTACAACAATGCAACTTGATCCTTCTGACCATGCTACGATTGAGACTCATCTATCTTCAAGTGAGCAATTTATGGATGTTGCTAATGCATATAATGCCAATGCAAGTCATTCCAATGCAGTTTATGCAGTGGCAGACAGTGTCAATGCATGTGATAGCAATGCAGGGGATACCAGTGCAGATGAATGAGAGTCATATGATAGGGATTCTAAAGAAGCAAAAGATGATAATGATGTTGATGGTACCACCTCTCCCAACAACAATTCAGAGAAAACTTATTAGTTTAATTTGATTATGTAGTTATCATATTAGATGAAATGACTTTTGTGTTTTAATGGATATGTGTGTATTCATACTTACACAGTTACAACGATTTAACTGTATTGTGTTATTGTGAATTACACGTATTTATATACTTTTTAAACCATAATGGTTTTTAACGGGCGTTAAAATAAGTTTAACCAGCGGTATGTTTATCATCACCTTTCATATACTTCTTTTAACGCTTGCCATTGAAACTGATAAGCGGTACAAAATACTTAATTTCATACTTTAAGAGCTTTACCACTTGTTAAAAAATATAACGAGTGATAATGCTTAGTCATCTCACAATGTTGGAATTTTAACCATCACTACAATATTTAACCAGCAGTACAATTTAACGTATTTTACATAGAATGATTTTTAACTCTCGTTAACAAATTTAATGGGCGATATATAGAAATATATTTCAGACATAGTTTTAACTGTTCATTATATTAGCTAACAAACGTTCATTGCAAAGAACTTTTGCAAATTAGCAATTTTCGTAAATTAGCATCCATTTACAACAAAAAGTACATTACAAAATAGAGTATAGTATGATAAAATGATACTAGTATCATTCATAGTTTACAAACTTAAACTAACATTTTCATTCCTTCCTCATTTGGCTTGTCGTCAATTCCTACATAACAAACCCAAATCACCAAACATATTATGACAATGCCAATTGTTATACAAAATCTAAATATAGGAGCTGACCTAGAGGTTGAAGAAAAGCAACCGTAATTCTTTTCCTCTTTCGTCAAAGTAATGTGTTTCATCAGATGCTCTTTCTCTATTTCCATTACTGCTTTTTTTTTCAATGCCTCTTGAAGACAATCTTCAAATATTTTGATCTGTTTGGATAAAAAAATTACTTTTTGACATTCACACAATAATTTTTCTTCCACTAGTTTTTTCTCATTGTATATCTTGTTGAAAATGGCCATCTCTTTTATAGTTAGCTTAGGATCAATCCAAATAAAATATTCACAATCATTTTTCTGGCATATCAGAACTTAAGTTAGCATCATTTACAATTATATGTAAGTACTATTAAAAAATTGATAATTTTAACCTAAAACTACCTTCCATAAGAGGCATCTTCGAAATCTTCTGCCTGGATTCTCTACTTTCCACGAAGTATAAAAATGAGCTCTCCTTCAATGTTTGCATCACACAATTCTCCCCAGATGAAGTTGCATTTGATTGCACAGGGTGACTACTCGAACTATTATTGCTCATGTATAATATATTCGATAAAAATAATAGATTTCATTTCTAGAGTTGGAATATATACTGCATAATTAAAAAATTAACGGGCGTCACTATCAAGCTATATAATAGTGATGCCCATTAAATTTAAACTACTTTTTTTTTTCTGAATCTAAGATTAACGGGCATTAATTTTCTACTGATAAAAACTAATTTCCGTTAATAATTAAATTCATATAAAAAAAATTCATATCGATACGTCATCGATCCACCTGGTAATATATTTTCAACTGGTGAATTAATAAAAGTGAAAAAAATTAAAGTTACCTAATAAATTTATCGAAAAAAGGTTTATGATAGATATGAAAAAATTATAAAATTTAAATATTTTTCAGTATTTTTTATTTAATTTTATTTTAAATTTATTCGCAATAAATATATATATTGAATACAATTCTTTTTTGCTTTATAAATTTGACACTCTCTTAACCATATCTGGATTCAGCCATTGATTTTCATGTTTTTATGATGTCTAATAAAAAACTATTTTTTGAAACTTTTTTCTTTTTGCAGTATTTTTGAAAATTTTTTATAGTGTAGTATTTTTAAAAATTATTTTTTTAAAAATTGTTTTTTGTAATTTTCCCAACCTCATCGTAGGACGTTTAAGAGAAATTTACTACTTACAGAGGAGCGTGTACTAAAACGACAACGCTGAATTTTTAAATTTAATTTTGTTTTCGTAAGAAATCGTTCCCCGGCCACAAGTGAAGCTTAGGGTTTTGCAGGCACTTGACTCATTTCATCATTTCACTTCACCAGAGATACAGTTGATTTCCATCGACGACAAAGCAACAATGCCAACGGTGAGCGTGGTGAGAGATCGTCTGTTCGCCGCCCTAGGAAGAACTTTCAGTAATCTCTTTCTTCCCTCTCTTTCTCTCTATAACGATCACTTGTTTCATAATTTAATTGGTTGGGTCTTTGTTTATTGAATTGTAGCTCAGGAAGAGTTCGAAGATCTCTGCTTTAGATTCGGTATCGAGCTTGATGATGTGGTAAGTGATTTATTTTTCAGTGCTTTACATTGAAGTAATTGAATTATTAGTTTTAAGTGATTAATAATGTATAATTACTTTGCTTGTATTAGACAACCGATGAAGCAATGAGTCGGAAAGAGAGGCATGAGGAACAAAAGGCAATAGAGGGTGAAGAAATTATTTATAAAATTGAAGTTCCTGCAAACAGGTATGTCGTAAATAGTGTAATTTTGGCCTATTTGCTACTTTGATTCACTAGTGTTTCAACTCTCTTTTCCTATTAGCGGATTTTTTTTAGTTTGCCCAATCTGGTTGTTCTTTTTTTAGAGTTTAGCAGCACTAGTTTGCTTAAAGATTGATCTTTAGGTTGGAGGTTACTTTCTTTGGTTAAAACTTGAAATATGTTTCTTTTTAATGGGTGAATGGAAGAAAATACGTTGCACTGTTGGCATTTAATGAAGATTGAGGGAAAGATTTTGATAATCATTTTGTATTGTCTATGTTCAGATATGATTTACTTTGTCTTGAAGGGCTATCTCAAGCCCTCCGTATTTTCACTGAGCAGGATGAGACACCTACCTATACCCTTGCAAAAATTAGCAAGGAATCAATGCATAAAATGCATGTAAAAGGAGAGGTATTTGTTTAAACTTTGCATACATAAGTTAACTATGTTTTATTTTTCATTCTGATATATTTATTTGGTTGTGGCATTTGTCCTTGCTGTAGACATCATCTGTTCGCCCCTATGTTGTTTGTGCTGTTTTGAGGGATATCACATTAGATGAAGCAAGTTACAACAGCTTCATTGATCTCCAAGACAAACTTCATCAAAATATTTGCAGGTAATAATCTGACTGGATGTTGTGTTCTTGAAGGATTGTTGAGTGTTAATTTAGTTTTTAATCCCCCATAATGTTGAAACCCCTTCATGTTTCAGGCGGAGAACATTAGTTGCAATTGGGACTCATGACTTGGATACACTACATGGTCCTTTCACCTATGAGGTGGGCTTCAGCGACTCACATTTATTTCATATAATATTATCTTGAACTTTCTTTATTTTTAGTAATGACACACCATAGTAGCCAAGTGGGAAAACTCCAGTTATATGATGATGCTTCAGCTTGATATGAAGTCCATATGGACCATTGGATCACATCAATTAGTGAGCATGTAATTGCCATCTTCATACTCTTGTGATGAAAGAATTTGTCGGTAATGTTGTTTCCACTTTGTTCAATTATGTATTAAGAGTGGGATTTAATGTTTATTGCAAATCCATCAGGCTTTTGGTTTTGCTTTCTCTGTGCACAAAATACATATTGAGTTTTTAAGTCATTTGTCTAGAGCATCAATGAACATGTTTGGCATGAATTGTGTTCTCTTTGAAAGCTTTCCTTGCTTTTATGTGCTTCCCGTAAGTCATGTTCATATTGGATGAGAACTTCATTGATAGACTACTCCATTGATAAGACCTCTTATTTGCTTATTTCCAGGCTTTGCCACCTCAGGACATCAATTTTGTTCCATTAAAACAGGTAAGCTATTCATTTTGAGCTTCTTTATATATTATTTTAAACAAAATAGTTTTTTGTGTTATAAGAAGATGAATGGCACATGATCTTGTTAGGGTGTATTTTTTTTAAACTAGAGAATGTGAACAACCACTTAGCTTGTTGTTACAATTAGATTGTTATTAACTGTTGGGATAGGTAATTACGTCCGCACGTTGTTTCTCATGAATCATCTATATATTTTATTGCATTATGATACTTGGCTGAAAACACATGGGATTGCTGTGAAACATCTATCTAAGCTGACTGTTTCTCCCTACTTTTCATGTCTTAAAATTCGAACATTTTTTCTAATCCAGCCATGCTGTATACTTCTTATTGTCGATGCCCTGTGCATTATGGTTATTGTTGCTGGAGAAGTGTTTGATTTAACTAATTTTGGTCCATTATATATTTGGTTCTTGTTGTTTAGGTCAAAACCTTCAGAGCTGATGAGCTGATGGAGTTTTACAGGGTGAGTTGATACACGATATTGGCATTTCACCGTCCATTTACCGATTGCCTTTTATTTTCTAAACTTGATTATTTGGCAATTGTAGGAGCATGATTTGAAGCTGAAGAAGTTTTTGCATATAATTGAGAACTCACCAGTGTTTCCTGTTATATATGACAGTAAAAGGTATAGACAGAGCTTCTTAGTGATGTTCTTTAATTATGAAGATTTAAGTTCCTCTCCAGGTTAACTCATTTATGCATGATCATGATCCCTTATTCAATATTTGATTTTGCACTATAGATCCATATGAATCATTATGGGTAAGGGGTTGCATGTGTACTGGATTGCATGTGATCTTCGCCTGGAGAAAGGAGAAGAAAATGGCACTGACCACAGCAGCGCTAGTCATCTCTTTGTTTATTGTTGAATTTAATAGTATACGGGCAACAATGTGTTAATATGATCTCTATTCATGTTAAGCATATGGAAACATAATGTTTCTTGATGCATATTAGTGATAACAATTTTGCTTTTCTGATTGTAAGTTTTATATTTTTTAAATAGTTTAATTTTCTTTCTCCAGAACTGTTCTATCTCTGCCCCCAATCATTAATGGTGCACATTCAGCTATTACTTTGAAGACAAAGAATGTTTTCATTGAATGTACAGCCACGGATCTGACAAAGGCTAACATTGTTTTGAACACAATGGTAAAGATTTTAAGAGTTCTGGCTGCTTTTATTCGTTTGTTTGTAGCTCAAATCTGAGTCATTGCTTTTTTCTTTTTTTTATGGTCTTGATTTCCTAGGTAACGACTTTTTCAGCATATTGTAAAAGAAAATTTGAGGTGGAACCAGTTGAAGTGATATATTCTGATGGCAAGTCGTATGTCTATCCTGACTTATCTGTCTACAATTTGGAAGTTCCACTATCATACATTACTGGCTCAATTGGAGTCTCTTTGAAGACAGAAGAGGTATTGAAATTCCTTTAATTTTTGCACTTCTTATTATTACTTTAGTCATCGCTTCAGCTAATCCGTGTGCCCGTTTGCACTTAAATTTTAACAAGGCATCAAATCTGCCATGCAGATGAGCATTGCCATTTATATACTATTTTGCTGGAAAGATACTGATTATGCTTCTGATCATAACTGGGGCTTAAATATGATACAAAGCAATGATGGGGTTAAGCTTGCTCTATTTCTTAAGCAAGGGTCCTCTAGATTATTCAAATGTACTTAAAAAAAAATTTCGATTGCATGTTTCACAAAGAATGCTTCTGGTTTTAATTTCCTTGCATGTTTCATTTGGTATAAAGTATGAAAGAACCAAGGGAGAATATTCCACATCATTCCTGTTCCTGTGTGTTTTGCACATGATTTTCGTTAAAAGAATCGCATACTCTCCTTGCATTGTTATGTTCTTTTATAAGTTCTTTTATATTTATTACGACATTTAATGCTTGGACATTTTCCTTATTCTGTTCCACATACCAAAATTTAGATGGCCATGGTGATTGTTATTTGCTTATCCTGTCTTTACCCTGCAGGTCACCAGTCTATTGAACAGGATGCAATTGCATGCCGAGAAATCTTCATCAGGCGCTGACAAATGCAATATCAATGTTTCTGTACCTCCAACCAGAAGTGATGTTCTTCACCCATGTGATGTTATGGAGGTAGTGGTTGTAGTCATTTATCACCTTTAGCACCAAATTCTATTGGGGGCATTTCATGATACTCATAAGTTATTGTATTTACTAGGATGTTGCAATTGCTTATGGATATAATAATGTTCCAAAGAGAAAGCTACCATCATTGAAGCCACTAGCCCTGAATCAGCTTGAGGATCTTATTAGAGTGGAGGTATTGGAAGAAGATTTCTATCTCCCCCTCCTTCCATGCCTTCGTCACCCTATTCTCTCTCTACAGACACTCTCTCTGCTGCTTTAATCTTTCTTTTGCTTGGTTTTCTAGGGTTTTCTCCTTTGCTTGCTATTATCATCATTAATTTTTCAGTTGTGCTTTATTAGGTTGCAATGAATGGCTTTACAGAAGTTTTGACATGGATATTATGCTCTTATCGTGAGAATTTTTCCATGCTCAATCGGAAAGATGATGGATCGACTACTGTGATTGTTGGAAACCCTCGGTCCTCTGATTTTGAGGTTTGTATGCACTTTTTTTTCCCTTGGTTAGGGATTTTCTTTTGGGTGGATAAGCAAAATATTGTGGTTATGGATATTTTGAGGATGACAAGAGTTGCTTTATCAGGGCATTCTTTTTGTTCTGTTTTTCTGTGGCAAGAATTTTTATTGAACCAAAACTCAAATTGTTGTGGAAGTATTGTATTAGCACTGTTGTTTTAAAATAAGCAGGCTCTGTATAATTAAACACTGTCTCTCCTGAACTTGTAGTTGAGTATGATTAACTTCTTCTGAAAATATTCCTTTTCAATTCACCTTAATGAACTTGTTAGTTGAGCATGTTTCTCTTAAACTTGTTAGTTGATTATAATTAATATCCTCTGAAAATATTCTCTTCGATTCTGCCTTTGTTATCTGAAGTCTTGTTTGAAATTTTTTTGACTCATTTACCCTTCAAAGACGATTTAATATGAAGAAATCAGATATTGCTATTACTCTATAATTAAACAATCTTTCATCCTCTACAATTATTTCTGAAAATATACATGCATGTTAATGGCATAGACTTAATTTTTATTACTTAATCAAAAGTTTACTTTTCTTCCTTACATAGGTTGTCCGAAGGAGCCTCATGCCTGGTGCTTTGAAAATAGTTGGACATAATAAAGATCATCCAAAACCAATAAAGGTATTCTTTTTTTTTGTTCTCTGAAATACTTTGTTTCTTCACAGAATTGTATGCATCATCCACATGGCAAACTTAAGGCAAATATAGTTGTTAGTGCTAGGCCATGCACAACATTGATGAAGCACAATAATATTCATGATAGACTGGGCTCTGTTGTAATAATTAGAGCCGCCTATTAATGTAGGAGGAGGATGCTTGCTCTTCACAAAATAATTACTTTCATGTTGGAAAATTTTGTTGCGAGTCCGAGGTTTATTGATTAATTTGGCAAGACTACAGACAGCTGTAGCTTTTATATGTGTGCATGCACATATATGCACACATGGAACCATTATTTCATGTAACCTCAATATTATAACATTATAGTGTATTAAGTTCCTGCTCTCTGTTTGTTAATATGTGATGATGTGTATAGCTTACAGCACACTTGAAATTTGCGCTAGATTTTTGAGGTGGGTGATATAGTACAGCTGGATGAGAGTAAAGATGTTGGTGCAGCAAATCGACGCATACTTGCAGCTCTATATTGTGGTACTAACTCAGGATTTGAGGTATAAGTTTCTTACTTGCAAGGATTTTTTTGTCCTTTTTTTGTCAAGCCACTAGGAATGTTAATGAGTTTATTATGGTTATGCAATTGTAAGGTGATGCATCAATTTGTTTCTTAATTCTGGCAGATATTGCTAATTAATTCTCTTATTTGAGGGCACATTGATTGCCTATCAATAACATGACTGCGGTGTTTTGAACAATATTTTAGAGCCTTTAGAAGTGTTAAATATGCGAGGAAGGGTTGTGTATGTTTGAGGTTTATATCTCATGAAACTGGATAAAATGAGCGATGAGCTTAACTGTGGTATGATGGTTACAATAAGGGACAAACACGCCATTGTTGAGACTACATACAGGATCAATTGGCAATGAATAAACTTCATATACAAATTGATAAAAAGAATGTTACTCCTGATAGTAACATTCTTTTTAAAAGGCAGAAGTTCAGACCATTATTTACATATATATTTTTTATCTTGAGGGTAAAGGTTTCGAGGTGGTGGAAGGAGGAATGAGGCAGGATAGAGGTGTACTAGGGGCGGGGGACAAGAATGCCAGATTCAAATGCTCTTTTTGCACATCAATTTGATATATTGAGTAAATTTCATTATAATCCCTGCCATATGGTTTTATAAAGACTCAAGCAAATGACATTTTTTAACCTTGTCTGCAGTTGATTCATTCCTTGGTGGACAGAGTCATGGAAGTGATGGGAACTCCTTTTGTAGCCATTGGTGACAATTCAGGGTATCATATAAAGCTTTCTGATGTAAGTATATAGTTGTTTTGTCAATTATTCAATATACTTCTGGAGTTTTCTCAATGAGTTACAGTAGAGCTATGATGTTTGACGAAGGCACCTGAGTTTCTTCCGGGTAGACAAGCAAGCATCATTTACAAGGGGAAGCACATTGGCATTTTTGGCATTGTGCATCCTGAGGTATTTATCATTATTCATAAAGCTTCATTAGCCCCAATTGACGATATATTTGTATACATAGGCAAATTCCTATATAAGTTCGTATGTCATAAAATCAGCGTGTTGCTGCGAATATGAATTCCTTGAAACTGTCACTCTCTCATATTTGCTTCTCTAATTGAAGTTCCAACTTTCAATATATTCTCAAATAAGATTTTGTTTTTCGCAAGTTATGTGCATAGAGAGATTGAACTATGTGCTTTACGGTTAATGTTCCTCTTTAATTCTTTCTCAGGTTTTGAACAACTTTGATGTTCCTGATCCATGCTCCTTCTTGGAACTTGACATTGAAAGTTTCTTATAGGGTTCGCTTGTCTCTACAAACGTAAGTCATTTTAGAGTTAGGGGAAAAAAATTCCTTGAAACACATCCAAGCACTAAGTCTTACCCTTATCTCCTTTTATTAGGTTTTCTGATAAAGAATTTTACTTGTTGAACATGCAGGTATATTGGCATTGCTTCATACCCAGCCTGTATACCTGATTGTCTTGAGATGTATTTCGGTTTAACACTTGGAGGGTAAAAGTTATTGTCCAGCTTAGGCAACATGCCTTTTCCCTTTTACGAAATTTTTGTCTCATTGAAATTGCAATTTCAATTTTGTGTAGAATTCTCACAAATGTAACATTTACCAATTACTTATCATAATTCCCCATCATGGTTGAGCTTCTCAAAAATGTCTTGGCACTTTTGAATGCTCTGACTGATACAACTTTGGTTCTCAAAAGTTAGCATGGTTCACGAGGTTCAAATGCAAATATGAAATACACTAGATGCATGAACTGATAATAATGCTGCTGTATCAATTTGGAAAAATTATGAAAATAAATTTTTGATGAATTACATTAATTATGTTCGACTTTTTCTAGTCATTAATTATTGCTCTTATCAAACAATCACATAAATCACCTCATCATGTTAATTTCTGTAGTTACACCGAATTGCAGCGCAAGAGTTGTGGCATGTAAAACAATCACAAGTAAACACAAAAAAACATAAATATAAAAAATAAAAAATAAAAAATTTCTAATGATCTGATGATGACGAATAAATATGTGTAATAACAATTATTAGCATGTAAAATAGATTAGATATAACACTGATAACAAATATACAGCAACTGCTGAATAATTCCAGGCTTCAACAATTCTACTACAATTAAACGTTAAATTGAGGTAAAATTTATTGCTATTCTCTAACTTCAGCACAATAATCACAATTCACAGCACTGACAGCGGTGGCAAAAATAAGATAATAAAAATTTCATGTAGCAAGGTACTGAAACACCACGAAATCGAATGGTTCTGCCATTTACATGATTATTGCAATCGGCCTTCAGTGTTTCATAGACTTTGCAAAATCACAAAGAAAGCCTTCTGGCTTTAATCATCACCATTATTTCTACAATTCATTCTCTTGCATGTTGGATAAGCTCCATCTGCACAAAACAAAAGCCCAAAATATAATTACACATGTCATAAATAGTTAAAAGAGTATCAGGAAAATATGAAAAGATGTCTACTTAATTACCTAAAAGTACCTAAATTTAACTCAATTTGCAATTTTATTGTGAACTAATTTTTCGCAATTTCTGCCTTCGAAAGACTTGAATCACACGAAACATGAGAATTCATTTATAAATGAATTCTATGTAGAATTCATTTAATGAATTCCAAACATAGTGTAGGTTTTGATGTGGGTATAAAGTAAATATTTAAAGATTAAATTTTTGGCAATTTCAGAATCTCTTCCTTAACTTGTTCATCTCTTTCCTTCCCAACTTTTAAAAGGATAAAACTTAAGGGCTTTTTCCATTTTTCCACTATCAAATTATAGAAAATTGGTTTCTATGTCCACCTCTCTCCTCTCTCCCAACATTTTTAACTGTCAGATTCAGATCTCAATTATTGACAACAAAGGGACTTGCATGAAGAATTGCTTACAGAGGGGGGAAAAAAAATTCACAGTCCACATATTGGCCAATCAAAATTGTTAATTTATCAATCTTCATAGGTTAAATAAATCATTATCAAGGTTTTCCAGCCAACACGTTATTATTTAGCTCTATGGGTTGAAAATACTAATATGTCATTATTATTAGATGGCCTTTTTTTTAATGCAGAAAGAGAATAAGAACACCATCTTGCAGAATCGACCATTGATTGATTTCTTTTATAGGGAGTATATAAGTAAATTAAAACTCAAATCTTTTAATTTCTCTCCAAAAATGGGAGGAAATGCTTTATGGTATTTGGGAAATTCTACTACTCATTCACTTTTAATACCCAAACAAAGAAGTAACTGTAATTTCCTTTCTTTTCCCCTCATTTCCTTCAAGACAAACTAGCATAAAAAATTAACAGCCTAAATCAGATTAGTTAATTTCAGTAGATCATTTCCAGGAATTGCAGTCTAAAATAACCTACAGTACATCTTTTCTCTTCAGCCAATCCTACAATATTTTATTGCATTCCAAAGGGGAAAAATAGATCCTATAATACATAAAGATCTTTAGAACTTAATATTCCTAACTTAACCTCAGAATAGGAAAAAAAAAAAATACCCACATCTGGCTTGAATTATAACTCATTGCAGCAAGATATTGCAATTTTTAACAGGTACACAGACAGAAAGGGTAAAGATGCAAAATTTCCTTAATCCAAGTTAAATAAAACCCATGATGAGATTTCTTAAGGACTTCCATTCTTGCTAAAGTGATGTTTTAAAAATACCTAAAAATTATTCTAAGTAAAAAAGAACTACAAGACACTTAGAACCTGCTTATCATTAAGATCTCCATTCAAGAACCGTTAAGCCATTATCTAGAAAACCAAAATACAAACACTCAAATAAAGAATCCCATACAAATTGTATAAGTGAGTAAGTAGTACATCATATATCATACATGTTGACCAACAAAGGACTCACATAAATTGAAGACATAACAGTAACGCCCATATCATCCTTTTTCTTTTGAAAGACTACATGAATAATTGCAATTCCACAAAAAATCTAACCCAAAGAAGAAAAAATCTTTCTCATAGCTTAATTATCTTGATTGTTACCATCAGCTTGAACTCTAAAAATATTCTAGCATATTATGCACTAAAATTAAATACTAACTATAGGCCACCTATCCTGCTGGTATTTATGCATAGATGTCATAGACAGACATTTCAAACATTGACATTGTTCACGTTAATATAAATGAAAAGGATTTGTTTTCAGAGAATAAAGCAAATCAACTTTACTCCTTTGCAAGCATAACTACCAAGGAAATGCATTATAATTTCACATATATCTGATCACAACTAACAGCAACTTGAAAAGCAACCAAAGCACAAGACTCAAACAAAACCCTCAGTCCAAAAGCAACTAAAACCCATCGTAAGCAAAGGCCTCAATTCAGAAAAGCAATTAAACGAAAAACCAATTATATTAAATCACATAAAAAAATCTCAAATCTCTGCTTACCTTATCTAATTTTCTCCTTCCCTGAGCTCCTTCTTGCTGCCTCCTTAACCTTCTCAATATATCCTTCAATAGGAGGAGTCAAGGTCGCCATGAACCTATTCACAGGAAATGGAGTCAAATCAGGAACCAAAGCAGCCTCTTTTAACTTGTCAGGCAATGCCTCAATAGCTTCTTTCTTCAATCTCAAAAGGGTACTCTCAGCTGCTTGTCTAGCCCTATGTTTTCTCATCAAAACCCTACTATACTCCTTAGCCAAACTCTTCCCATCCTCTTCATTAAGCTCATATTTAGGAATTTTATCCTTATCCACCAATCCAAGTGCAATAAGGTCCAATCCAGGAGTCCCCATAATCATGGGCTCATCAGGAACTCCCATAGCTTGCCTCCCACCTTTCTTGAGAATCTCCTTCTCTCGCTGCCTCTCATAGCTTGTAAGCCCCATTTTCTCTCTCTCAGCTTCACGGGCACGCTCTTTAGGCTTGAGGAAGCGAACTGGAGTTGGCCCATTGATACATTGCTCATATAATCGGTATTTCTCGGCATCTTGACGCGAAATGGGAGGTGATTTAGAGGGGTCTTGATTTTTCTTCGCGGAGATTTTTGAACGTTTCTTGGGTTGCCCATCTTTGATCTTTGCCTTTCCTTTGGCTGTTCCGCTCACAGAACAGCTTTGGAGGAATTGGTGGTGGGTAGTTAAGTATTGCAAAGGCCTTGCTTTTGCGATTCTAAACATTTTCTTCTCTTCTCTATGCTCCTGTATTTTGTAGGAAAGTAGTGAGAAAGAAACAAGAGTATGAGATTTCTGGGAACGCAATGCTAATAGGGTTTTAGGCTTCTATTCATTAGTGGGCCTAAGAACAAAAAAATATTTTCTTATTTATAAATATTTCTCAGAACTATAAAAAGAAACCCTCTATGCATTACTGCCACTAAAACGGTTGCGTTACGTTGAGGTTCACCAGATGTAAAGATCTGAACTTTCTCTCGTTGCTAGCATCTGTTACCTTCTCAATCGATTCTCCTTTATAAAATTTCCATCTTTCTTTTCCAAAGCCCCAGTTTCGCACACTTCGAAATTTCCCCCAAATACACAGAAATTCCGATTTCGATTCTTAGGGTTGTTTTTAGCTGTTGAATTATTAAAACTAACAAGTACCGGAGACCACCGTCGTGATAAAATGTTGGGTGGGTTGTACGGTGACCTCCCTCCGCCATCATCGGCGGCGGAGGAGGATAAATCCTCTGCTAACTCGTCCACTGTGTGGTCGAGCAGTACCTTAATGGCGCCGCCAACCCTCCGTAAACCTTCT
This sequence comes from Garcia nutans, assembly GCA_947685225.1. Lineage (NCBI taxonomy): Eukaryota > Viridiplantae > Streptophyta > Magnoliopsida > Malpighiales > Euphorbiaceae > Garcia > Garcia nutans. The sequence continues at coordinate 2,649,298 of CANTUV010000071.1, forward strand.
ACAGTCTTGTCTACACCTCAGACAATTCTAAAATCTCAAAACAAAACGAAAGTCCAAAGCTCTGCTTCCAAAATCATATCGTCTCCAGCGGTGGTGCCGCCTCTGCCAAGCCCTGCGGTGCTACCAGAAGAGCAGACTCAACTTGTGGGGGTTACTTCTGTGGTGACCGAGGAGTATGACCCAGCGAGACCGAATGATTATGAAGAGTATAGAAGAGAGAAGAAGAGGAAAGCATTGGAGGCAGAGAGATTGAGGGAACTAGAGAGGAGGAGACAAGAGGAGGAGGAGAGAGAGAGGAGAGAGAGGGAAGATAGGGAGAAGGAAAGAGAAAGGGACAGGAATATTTCAGGAGAGGAGGCTTGGAGGAGACGCGCCGCTATGAGCGGTGCTGTTCCAAGGTCGCCATCGCCTCCCACTAATGCGGATGGGTTTACTATAGGGAAGTCAGAAACTGGTGGATTGGGTGTTGGTGCGGGTGGACAAATGACCGCCGCGCAGAGAATGATGGCAAAGATGGGTTGGAAGGAAGGACAAGGGCTTGGAAAACAGGAGCAGGGAATTACAACACCGTTGATGGCAAAGAAGACTGATCGTAGAGCTGGTGTGATTGTGAATGCGAGTGAGACAAAACAAGAAAAGAAGGTGAAGAGTGTGAATTTCAATGGACAGCCTACTCGAGTTTTACTTCTCAGGAACATGGTATGTATGCATAGTCTTTGAACCCCATCCAGAAATGTTGCTTTTGGTCATGGGAAAATTCTACTCAATTGATCTAAATGGTGACAATCAGGATTAGTGATTAACAATTAGCTATTTTGAAAAGTATGTGCGCAAAGAATAATCTTGCTTGTTAATGAGAAAAACTAATTGAAACACAGTAGTATTTTTTGCAGTTTCTAACACCTTAATAATCTTTACATTATTTTAGTTGTTTTAATTTTTCTTGTTTAGTAAGCACCAAAGTTTATCTAGTGATGAGATTGATATCCAGTACAGTACTAGGAGGTTATTGAGATTACTTAGTGTTTGTTATTGTGTTCAGATCAAGGACTAGGTAGGGAATTTGTCAAAAGAGCATGACGATTATTGTTTTTCTTGTTTTTATAATGGTTGACTGCTAAAGAAGAAGAGAGGGATACATTTAGATATGCATACATGAAGGTAATTCCATGATTTTTCCACAAGAATATAAGCAGTGCAGATTTTTTGAGTTTAGGTATAGATATAGTTTTCATCTGTTATCCTAAACATAAGGGTATCCCCTAGCTTTGTTTGTTATGTTTGTTGAATGACCTAAGTAGGTAGGTGATTTTCAAAGGTGGAAGTTGTTATTGTCTCCTATTTTTGTAGTCAAGTGATATACTGCAATAGTTATAATTATCCAATTTTTTAATTCAGGATGTGCCGATGCCTATAATAATTTTAGAATTAAGCTTCTGTGTTGCTAAAGTACAAGTGCACTTGTTTCCTAGATAGGCTCTTTATAATGCAAGGCTTAAGTAGGTAATCAAGTTGAAGTATTTGTATCATTTGTTGACACTTCCAAAAAAGGTTGTCACGATTGCTGATCCTGAAAAAATCCTAAATTTTCTCCCCCCTCAAACTTCAGAGCGAGTTTGTTGATTTATTGTGACCACATGATTTGGTGTAGATAAATTTTGATTACTAATAAGCAAAGAAAGTCAGATGAGGGTTTTTTTTTTAAAATTACAACTATTAATTTTTATTTATTTTTTTCTTCTTGGAAGCTTTAACATGTTTTGTTGTGTTGTTGGAGAGTAATGTTGTAAGATTGTTTTATTGTCTGTATCAATTAGTTTAATTCTGTTATTATATTTGCATTGTATAATAGCACATTGTTTGCTGTGGGGTATTTTATAACTGAAGACATTGGGAATTAGGAATAATGTAGAAAGTTGTTTAAGTGAAAAAGCTGTGGGGCTTGTGATGTTGGGATATAGAAAAGAATTGTGAAATGGGTGGATTACTACAAAAAATAAGTGCATGTAACTTCAAGTTTAAAAAATCCTTCTGGCATTTTTGTTGGTTATTAGTTGACTTCTGAAGCTTATTTTTTGTAATAAGGATACTCTGCGTGCATCAATGTACACAGGGTGAGGGATGATAAGGAACTATGCCATGAATGTTTTTGTACATGATATCAATTAGGGCCTCCACAGGGAAGAGATGTAAACCTCCTATCATAAACTCTTATTTAACAGGAATCTGTAGATAGGGAGAGAGAGTTTTGCTCTGGATTATGTTCTTTAGACTCTTAGCAGTAGGGGATTATTACTTTTCCTATCAATAATAGTTTTTTTTTTCTTTTATATGTATATATATATATTTTTTTTCTATGGTAAAAGTTTTTTTACTCGCATAACATATGATTTGTTTGCAAAAAATCTTTTGGCAGGCTTCTCCCTTTTAAATTGAGAATTATTAGAATCTAAAAGATCAATTGGAGATAAATAACTTCAATTTTTCTTAAAGGCATGAGGATTGATATTAGTGTTTGGAGGAAAAATGGAAATGAGGATTGAGTGAGTGGCTGGCTTTGGTTCCCACTTAATTGTTGAAATTGGCTATTTTTCATGTTATATACCCTTGAGACTGATAATTATGACTTGTTGAAGAAAGGGAAAAAACAATGGTGAGAAGGGTTTCGCATTGTTAAGATGCATTTAAAAGTTCGAACAAAAGTTAAAAGATCTTTAATTGTTTGCCATCTGATTATGTTATTGATGCAAGTTTATCACCTATAAAGTGGAGGCCATGGTGGAATTGTTGAAAACATGAACTAGTATGAGCATTGCATCTCGATCTCTCTGGTTCCTGGAGAAACCGCTTGACACCAAATTGAGTCTTTTCATATGTACTGCTTTATCTGTAATGGAGGTGATGATTAGTTGGAGCTTTTCTTGAAACTTATTTTCTGCTCCCTACAAAATGAATTTGTATAGTAACGAACAACAATCGAGGCAAATATTTTTTTTATTTTAATGTGATTGCTTTGAGTTTCTTACATTTCCTTGTTCTTGGAGCTCGTTTCTTTGAAAAATACCTATAGCGTGAAACTGGATAGGCACTTTAGTGTCTTAAATTTTAAAATCTGATTCCGTGCTGTGTTTGTGATGTTTGATGGAGAAATAAGGAATTAGTATTTATTGACATTTGCTTTCTCTGGCAGGTGGGTCCTGGTGAGGTAGATGATGAGCTGGAAGAGGAGGTTGGATCTGAGTGCGCAAAGTATGGGACAGTCACTCGGGTTCTCATATTTGAGATAACAGAGCTAAACTTCCCCCGCGAAGAGGCAGTCAGAATTTTTGTACAGTTTGAGAGGTCAGAAGAAACAACGAAAGCATTAATTGATCTTGATGGTCGGTACTTTGGAGGTAATGTTGTGCGAGCAACATTCTATGATGAGGAGAAGTTCAGTAAGAATGAATTGGCTCCTGTGCCAGGTGAAATCCCTGGATTTTGATAGATGTTTCAATAACTTGCCTAGTTTTCTTAAGTTGGAAAATGCTTAGAAGTTTGTGATGGACTGGGTTCCCAATTTGTTAATGTGGAGAAGTTTGTGTTGTAAGTAGGCTCGATTAGGTAGTCAAAATTGTGCGTCTAACTGATTGGTAACCAGTAGTTGCAAGAACTGATACCAGTTATATGAACAAAAACAATTTTTTGTTTCCACTTTCTGCTCTTAAATCATGATTTTTTTTGGGTAAATTTGGATTTTTATTTTTGAGGGAAAAATGGCCTTGTAAGTTCTAAACTCGGTGTTTTCTTATCTTGCCTTTTACAACTGTCAGTGTTGGACCTAAACTGGAAAACGTAAGAACTAAGAACTAGTTTTCTGCTTTCAATGGATTGTAGAGCCAAGGAATAAAGCTGTTGGTGCTAGCAGTACGAGTTAAATTTTTTTTGGTTAATTTGGGTTCAAATTGGTAAATCTTTAATTGGGAATTCCTTTGTTGTTTCAAAATTGTGAACTTTTAAAAGCGGTTTTTAGCGATAGAATTTTGGCCTTTTGTCTTCTTATAACCTGCAACAGGTTTGCTTTGTGTTCTAATATCCCAAGGGAAGAAAATCAAATCTTAAGGATGATATATGGATGAAAATTTTTTATTTATTAATGTATAAAATATAATCTTTTCATTTTAAATTGATAGATACGTTTTCTATTGTATGAGAAAAAATAATTAATTTTATTAGGAATATAAGTTTATGTATATATATTTTTTTGTTTTATTTTTATTTTAGTATAAGATATATTTATTAAATATTAAATATGATTATGGAAGAAATTTAATATATTAATTGATTTATTGCAATAATATTATATTTTGAGATTAATGGAAAAGAAAATAACTAAATGCATATATATTTTTTTAAACTTATAATATTTAATTATTTAGTTATTTTATTTATTAAAATTTTAATTTAATTATATATTTTAAATTTATATTTTTTTTAATTTATAAATATGAGTTACATCGAATAATTAATATAAATTATAAATATTTATTAATATAAGTATATGTTGATATAAAATATGTAAATAAAAAATAAAGTGATTAAAATAAAAATTAATAAAAAAATTAAAAATAAAAATTTTATAAATAAAATAACGAACCGTTATAAATTTAAAAGACTACTTGAAAATAGAGCCGTACATTCTTATTATTATTATTTTCTTTCCCAATTCACTTTTTCCTGAAACGAAGTGGAAATGCGAGTGGTTCAATCCAAATCAAAACTTTACCGCAGAAAATTCTGAACAGTCCACAAAAAGTGGGAAAAGGGTGTCTTCTTCTGCAAACACTATCGAAAGACAAATCAAGTAGTTTTCATTTTCAGTTGTAGTCTCTAGTCCAGCAGTGGCGTAGCCAGCAAGTTGTCGGCGTCCGGGCTCTGCTACTGCTCTTCACCATTAACGGCAGCCCGGGCTCTGCTACTGCTCTCCACCATCATATCTGCTCTATTAACAATATTTGCTCTATTAACAATATTTCGTTTCACAGTTTCACAATACGTTCGTAACCCACAAGTCATGAGCAAACTTGTCAGCTCTTAAGCTGGGAATCGAATGTTAACAGACCATGTTACTCGCACATACCTTTAATTTAAATTTCTATTAAAGGGTTATCAGTACCATGTTACTCTGCTACTGTTAACATGGTGGAGAGCAGTAGCAAGTTGTCGGCGCCCGGGCTCTGCTACTGCTCTCCACCATTAACTTCTTGAAAATTTTTCTCAGCCAGGCCTGGGCGGCTGCCCGGGCATGCCTAGGCCTAGCTACGCCCCTATAGTCCAGTGAGCATTGGATCCTATACCTGTAATCTCCCACTCCTTTTTATAAACATATTTTATTTTCAGTTTAATCTGTTTTTCAGCAAATTAAAAAGATTAAACAAAAATCTTACTTATAAACTCAATATTCATATAATAAAATTACAGAAAATATTAGCATTTAGGATGAAAATGAGACAAAGGCTAAAATTTCAATATCAAATAACAATTAAAAAATAAAAAATAAATAAAAATCAGCTAATATCAGTGATGGAGTGATGAGCAGTTAGCTAACAACCATATCTTCTCACAGTCACACTTTCTCTAACTCTCTTTCTTATGCAATTCTTTCTTTTCTCCTTTTTCCTTTATCATGCAAAAAACATATATAAACAGACCTCTCTATTTTTCTACTATATTTATGTATACATATTCCTATAAACAAGAAGAAGAGAGAGCAACAAAAAAAAATGGTGGTTCATCAACAAGAAGTGACAGTGAGAAGGAGAAAACAAAGCTTAGAGAAAGACAAAGAAGAGCCATCACTACTAAGATCTTCCATGGCCTTAGAAGACACGGTAGTTACCACCTCTCTCCCCGTGATGATATCAATGAAGTCCTCCGTCAGCTAGCCAATGAAGCTGGTTGGTTACAACCTACCGCTCCAACTCCAAGGTTTTCTTCATTATATACTTGTTTATCTATAATAGCACTCTTATTTTGTTTAATTTAACAAAACTTCACTTATTATTTGCTTCTTTTTTGTTCTCTAATTAAGCTTCTTAACCGCTGCCCAACTTGTGGGACTATTCCATTTCCAAATAATACAAGCACCACCGCTGCTACCACTCCCACGACCGGTACTGTGGTTGTTGGAAGCGGAGCAGGAGCAGCTGGTGGAGAGTGTTCAACCACTGCATCACCTCATAGGATTGATCCCACAACCATGATTATGGACAGCAACAATGAAGAGCCAACCACAACTACTGCCACCTCCACCACCTATATCTGCAATGACGGTGGCTCAGCTGGTTGTGAGGTGGATATCCCTCTTGCATTCTACATGTGCAGAGGAATTGGTACTGGGTTCAACCAGCAGCCATCTACAACGCTGGCCAGAGGTGGAATGACGGTGGCTGTGCTTCCAAGTCAGGAGCAAGGGATGTACATGCAAGAGGTCAGAGCTTCTAACCAGAACACACCTGTGGGATCACCTCTGCCCCTTAACAACTAAAACTGAAGCTAGAATGGTTGGAATCACATTAAAGTTAGTCTACATATTATTAGATATTAATCTTACAGACACTGACAGAATTGTTATGACAGTTGACTTACTAAACTCGTTAGGCGGTGTTAATATGTTATGATCCTTAATTTAGATCATGAAGCTAATTAAATACTTGAGTTTTTATTTTAACTTTTAATATAAGATCATCTATTAAACTAGTTAGAAGATGTTAATTTGACTCGATTATTTTTTAGATAAATCAGGTTATTTTTTACGTAAATCAGGTAATGAATTCAAATCAGGATTTTAAATCGCAGAATCGAAATCAGTCACAGTAAAACGAAAATGGATTGAATTATTATGAAATGATCTGAATCAACTATTGCTACCATGAATGCATTTTAAATCACTTAATCAGATGAATTGAGTAACGGAATCATTGAAACATAATGAATCGAATCGATATAAAATAAAAAATAAATATTTTTTATAATAAATGAATTAATAATATATATTAAAATCAATCCATAATAGTAATAAAGATTAAATTGTTATTGAAAGTTATTTAAAAATAATTATATAGAAACAAACTTTTAAAAAAATAACTATATTGAAATAATGAAATAGTTTTTAATAATAATTAAAGAAATCTTATATTATTTAAAAAAAATGCATGAGGTAAAGCCATTAAGCCTAATGGTAACAAAATGTTTATATATCCATCTCTTTCCAATTCGACCCATGACTTTGCTTTCATTTTTTTTTTCTTTTTCTTCTTTCTTTAAACATATTTTATTTGTATTTTTTTAAATTTTTTTAATTATTTATTTTTTAAATAAATAATTACTTCTATTTCTTCTTCTTTCTTCCACTTCAAAGAAAAAAATACTATTCACTTTCACAGTTCCTCTACTATTCACTTTCAGTCTTTCATAATTCCTCTTCTTCTTCTTCAGCTGCAAAATCAAAACCATTTTTTTTTCTTCTTCTTCTTTTAATTTCACAGTTTCACTTTGAAAACAACACACCGGTTCATCAATCTCAAAACGAAACACATCAGCAGATTCACCGATTCAACGATTTATTGTGCGATTCTTTGTGATTTTCAGAGTTGAAAAATCTCATTCATATAACGGTAAAACTCGTATCGATAAATATCGGCCGTTTCAATATGGTACAGCCGATATTTAAAATCTTGATTCAAATTAAAGCTCATGCTTTTATCTCTCTGGCATGTACAATTTTCCCCACTAAGTTACAGAAAAAACATGACAAAAAGTTGCGGCATCACAATAAAACTGAACAGACCAAACCAGAAAGCACAAAGTTTTTATGAGATTTAGCCTACGAACTATGCAAACTTGCTATGATCTGATAGAGGAATGTTATACCAATTCCACTCGTACATGCACACAGGCCTTACAACTCTTCAATAGAATCAGCCTCTTCATTCTACCACTGGCACTGATCAAGTTAATCAGCCTCTTCATTCTACGACTGGCACTGATCAAGTTTCAACTTCCTAGTTTTTCAATGAAGAGCTTTGCACAGTGTAACACTTGCCTCCAACTCTGAACAGGTTTCTTTAATTTTGACCCTGATTTCTCCATTTCAGTTGCCTTCCATTTTGGGATAGTCAGTCAAGTATCAGTGAATACCCTAGATTTAAAAGTAATGCCAATTTATATGAGAAACAAACCATACGATATTGTACCAATCAATCTTTGGAACTTCAGAGCCTTCTACAACAGAAAACCTCAATTGGAAACTGCTAGCCACACTGCTGCTTTCTTCCCATTTTGATTTGGATAAATTATGATCAAACTAAAGTTGTATGTCCACCACCTCATCAAACCATGCATTCAGCCAAAACCAGATAACATGCCAGCAATGATAGCAGAAACTTTTGACAATTACAGAAGAGCTGCATCTATGATGACAATTATCAAACCATTTTGGTCACGCATATCGCCAATTTGTGATAGATAGAATGTCTAATCTGATCCCTGGTTTTTACGATCTTCCTCCAAATACAAGTACAAATAAGTAATAGTAAAATGCAAGCAGGATTCAAGATCAGTACACTAATTAATTAGAATCGTAATTGCTATCAGAAATAAAAGATGCATCCATGCGTTTTATAAAATTGAATGAACATACCTCACTGGTTAGGGTCCTTTAAGATTTTGCAGGAATGCAAACCAAGCTTTCTCATATCCAGTCTAACCAACCTTAAGGCATTTCCTTAGCTCCATTCTTGGTGTCCATTATACGAGATACAATGTAGCCAACACAAACTCCACTTTCTAGTTTCATGCTCTATTTATGTTTCTTATACATAACAAGATCTCTAGGATTTCTATGTCCCAAACCCACATTTATTAGTGAAACCCCCAAAAAACAAAGAAGGGGGCAGAAACACTGGTTTTGGAGCATATTCACTCAAAAACCACATATATGGTCAAGTCTTTTTCTTATTTTATTGCATAAAGCAGAAGAAGAAACCAAAACAAAGCGCCTCAAAATCATCATTCTGCACAGAATTTGAAAACACAATGTGCAAATTTCAAACCACAAGTTCCTCGACTGAAATTGATCACTTCTACTAGTAGGAAACTACCACACACCATAGCTCTCAGCATCCATTCAAGATGAAACAAAAGAAAATAGGGTTAAAATGCAATTAAAATAAAAATAACAAAAAAAAGAGATGCTAGAGAACAGGGTTAAAAAATGCCACAAATCAACCACTCCATTTCTTGAGGCAATGATATTCAACATTTTTAATCAAAACAATGAAAAGGATGATAAAATTTTGCAGAAAGAACAAGCAAAGATACATCGGGGTAGCTTCACCTAGTAAGGGAAAAACATGCAAGTTACAGAAAGTATCATATTCTACATGCCCTTCACATTTTCTATAATTGTCTCTAGTAGATGCAGCCATTGTCCACACATCTAGTATAGCAATTAAACATTTTATATATTCACGTCCGACCCCAAAAAAAAAAATTAAAGAAGTCATTACTTTTTACTCTAGTTTCTGTCAATAACGGCGTAGCAAACAAACATGTCTGGCAACACGATGCTATTGCGGCACTTCAAGATCAGGTCTTCTATCAAGTGCTTCTTGTGTGGATTCATCTGGAAATGCATCTGGGTAAGCAGCCAAAATTTTAGCCTTCATGCTCCTACAAAGAAAAATCAGAAGTATAGAATGAAGGATCAAGCTCTAATGATGACAAAGTCTAGACCCAAAAGAAAACAAAAATTTTAATTAGGACTACAACCAAATCAATTAGAGAACATTTAGAACAGAAGGTGCACAGCACAAACTCTGGAATGGACTCTTCACTCACTACTTACCTAATATCCTCTCCTGATAGCATCATGGAGGTTCACAGGATTTCTATCCTACATAGGCCAAGGCTACACCTATAAAGTTACAGAAACAAAGAAAACTCAAATCAAACAATCTTTAATCCATCTCTGATAAACAGACCAATTCATCAATAGAAAAATGTAATCTGATTCATGTAATAAACCGCCAATACTAAGCAAATCTAGGCAAACCGTAATTTTCCATTTTCTGCTCTCATTCCTCCATAACCTTGCCAATCAAATTAGACCATTTCAAATTTAGCCCATTAAATGCATAACCCAAATGTTAAAAAAAATCCCAATAAACAAGAGCAGTTTAATAAAAGAACCCAGGAACATGAACTACCTTAACTTTTGAAATATGTAATCGAGGTCGGACTTCATAGACTTCAAAAGACGAGTATTTCTTGAAAAATCAGCAGAAACCTCAGCAAAGCAGTGCTCTGAATACTCACTGAAGTGAGTTAACACAGCGTTGCTATCCTGTAACCTCCCCAATCTGTTATTTGATTCGAACACCAAATATTCATTTAAATTCAAGAGAAAAAATTTGACAACCAAACAGAGAGAGAGAGAGAGAGAGAATTGGAAGTACATGAGATGCTGTAATTGCTTGAGAGAATCCAAATCGTCGACGTTGATTAGGGTTTTGAATTCTTCTGATACCTGTTTCGACGCTTCTCTTATCGATTCCTTCTCCAATTGCTCCATCGCTACAGTGATCACACTATACAAAAAAGCTAAAGAGCGAAGAAGAAGAAGACGCGTAAGGTTTGGGCCAGGGCTACTGATGTGGACTTAATTTTGGGCTTGTCTGAAACCTTAATCGGCCTTAACTTTTACTTCTAGTATTCTGCGGTTTTTGAAAAGCAACTTTCAGGAGCATTTTTCTTCAATTAATATTATAATGGAAGAAAATCTGAAAATATCAAATTTAGATCTGTATCCTGTCAAAGTGAGGAATTATGGAAATCTTTTTTTTTTTGCTATCTTTTTTCCAGAACCCCAAAAATCTTTTATCCCCTAAATGTCATAGGAAATTAAAAATTTTAACTTCTTTCAATTTGAAAATTCAAAACGATATTCACATAAATACATAAATTTTTAATAGTAATAACAATGGTTTCCAATTTAGATAAAAAAAAACATTTTTAAGGGTTTTCTTTTATAAAATTCCAAAAAAAATAAAAAAATATATAAATTTATCAAATTTTGAAAATACTTAAATTGCCATTACAAACCTTTTTGGTTTTTTTTCCAACTTTATTATTAACTTATTTAAGCTATCACTCAAATAATAATATGATAAAATACTTATATATGATTTGAACATAAAAATTCAAACTACATTTAATTATTTATAAAAATATGAATAAAAACAATTTAGAACAAAATCATATAACGTATCATTTTGCTAGTTTAAAATGTATTTTAATCTTAAAAATCAATATTAAATATTAAATTCTTCTAAATTTACAAACATTGGATTTCATATATTTATGAGTAAAACTATAATATAACAATTTAAAAAATGCATGTTCTATTCAATATATTGAATAATTTCTTACAATATTATTATCTATTGTATTAAATTTATCTACTCAATTTTTTAAAATATTCAACATGAAATTACTCAAAGTAAAAAAGGGTAACAATAAAAACAAAAATCAAATCTAAAATCCTTGCCTATTTCTAGGAAAAAAGAAAGCAAATCGGATTCTAAGACATAATTTATAACACCAAAAATTATTGCTAAGCAAAATGACTTGCATATTGTTATGATATACTCGATTTTATGCATAATTGTATATTACAATAGCTATGAACATTGACATTAACTAATAGATTTTTTCCTATTTTTGTGATTCACCTATTTCTTCCTGTTTTGTAATCCGTTTTTTCGTATAAAATCCTCATCTAGCTCGAAGAAATAAGCTATTGCTAAAATATTCATATTTCATCCAAATTTTTCCTTTATTTTATATCTAAATTAACATTGGTATTAAAACCCCAGCATTTATGCCGCTCCATCTCTTCTTTGAAGTTATCTATTTCACCACGGATGCCCATCAAAATGTCGGAGAAATCTCATCATTTTAAAGCTATGCGTGTGACCACACGTGGTGGCGCCATTTTCCGCCGAAGCACCACACATCGACTCGTGAGCCCTTTTTTAAGTAGCATTTTCATACGTTACCTTGAATTTATTTTTGGTTAAATAACATAATAAATTATAATTTTAATGTTTATATATTTAAATTAATTATTCACAGTGTCACGTTTGTAATTGAGTAAAAATTTAAATAACTTGCTTTAAAATTATAATTTATATTATATTTATTATTTTAATTATTTTTTTATAATATTAAATAATAAATTATGGATATACAAATACCACTAAATATTTTACTTAGTGTGTTATAATTTTTGACATACAAATTAGGCGGACTAGAATAGATTTGACAAGTAAAATCTTAGGGTTCTAAAGATTAATTCAAGCATCTTAAGGTGTCTCTTCTCTTTGAACAAACTTTGGTATTATATGTTTAATCACAATTCACATAATAATATTTTTATTTACATGACAGTTATATAATTTTAGATACAACTTATAATTTTTTTAGGACTTAAAATGGTCAAGTTTGAGGATTGTACATGATGTAAATTTTGGATGAGATATACTTTTTATTTTGAACTGGTGTTTGGGCTTTAAGACTTTATTGAATGACATTATTTTGGAATATATATATATATATATATATATATACAGGTTGATATGATATTTGACTTGGATAATATGGTTGATTATTGATGGAATGATATAGTTGGGTTTGAGTTTGACTGAAAGAAAAATAGAAGTGTTTTTTTGCTGGTAGGTAGAAAAAAAATTAGTTTTGAATATTATAGAGTAAACTCTATCGAAATTTATGGCCGGATTGTTTTTAAAACTTAATTAAGATTTGTAAAGGATTGTTAAGAACTCAGTAGTATCTTCTAATAGTTCTCTAATAAGATTGTCATCATGTGTTACACCTAGGTCATCCTAGTCGCTATAAACTTTAAAAATAATCTCCCTAACCTTAAAAAAAATGGTTTATATTGTTTTAAATTTGTTTTCCATTAAATGCGGGTCGTGTTAGCTTGGAAACATACCAATAACACTTTTTCCTAAATAATTAAATAATAGAATCCCATCTATGTTTCATGTTGTTCACTCAATTATATGGATTCAAAGTCGTATTGCTACCGACTTGGATTTTTATTATTTTATTACTTTTATTGATGATTATTTTAATATACTTAGTTGTTTCTAATAAAAATATATTTAAGGAGTTCAATATTTTCAAAAACTTTTATGTTGAAATTAAGAATCAACTTGATGTCTCTATTAAAATATTACATAGTGATAGTACAAGGGAATATTTGTCTCTTCCCTTTTAAAAATTCATAGCCTCTCGGAGCACCATTCACTAATCTTCTTGTGGATATACCTCTCAATAAAACGGTATGGTTGAACGCACAAGTCAACATCTCATTGAAACAACTCACACCATGTTCATCCATTATAATGTGCCATTCCATTTTGGGGAAATGTTGTCTTTAATAGCATGCCTTCTTTAGTCTTAAAAATTAGAGTCCTCAATCTATTTTATTTCCAGACTAGCCATCTTACCCTCTCTATACTTGTGTATTTAGGTATATTTGCTTTATTCATAATCATACACTTTTTAAAGACAAGCTCCAACCCAAGTTCACTAAGTATGTCTTCTTATGATATTTTCATCTCCATAAAGATTACAAATATTATGATCCAACAATTAACAAAAATTTCATCTCAGCATATGTAACTTTTTTCGAGACATCATTATACTTCTAAAAAAACAAACATGGCATTATTGAGGCTCTCTCAATTTCCATCCTTCCTATTTCTGATGTCCAATCATCCTTAAACTATTCCAAGTCTATTCTAGATGACTTTCTCTTTATACTTTTTATGTTCTTCTTGTAGGTACAGAACTATATGTGTTCTACGTGACTTATCTCCTACATCACCAACTTCTCCTATGCTAGTCATGCCTCCAACAGAAGTACGTACTCCACCTATTATTATCGAAAAGGATATTTGTTCTTCTCATAATCTTCACCCTATTAATAATTTCTTAAGATATCATCACATGCCAGCTTCATACTATGATTTTATATCAAACTTATCCATCATGTCTATTCTAAAAACTATTAGTGAAGTACAGGTTCATCCAGGTTAGCAATAGGAAATAGTTGAAGAAAGATTGCTCTTCATGATAATAATACTTGGGAGCTAATTTTGTTACCATTTGGAAAAACTATAGTTGGTTTTCGTTGGGTTTATACAGTGAAAGTTGGTTCTGATAGAAAAGTATACCATCTTAAAGCTCGTTTGGTTGTCAAAGGTATACTTAGATTCCTAGCATTGATTATGGGGATACCTTCTCTCAAGTTGTTAAAATTGTCTCCATTCATCTCTTTATTTCTCTTGTTGCCATGTACCATTGGAGTATTCACCAACTAGATATTAAAAACACCTTTTTACATCAAGAATTAACCAGAAAAGTTTATATGGAGTAACCACTAAGGGAGTCTAGGTTAGTTCATCAATTTCAAAAAACTCGTTATAATTTGAAATAATCTCCACAAACATTGTTTGAATGGTGTAGTATTGTTGTTTAAGAATTTTGGATGCATAGTAAGAGTGAAGCATATCATTCAACATTCTATCGTCATATAGCCCATGGAAAATATATTTTCTTAGCGGTATATGTGGATGATATTACCATAACAAGTGATGATCATAAATGAATCGTCTCAACTCAATTAACATCTTTTTAATCACTTTCAAACCAAAGACTTAGAAAAGTTAAAATATTTTATGGGCATTAAGGTCCCAATTAAATATAAGTATTACTATTTCACAAAGGAAATATGTAACACCTTATACCCTATATATGTACTGTATATATACCTCGTATATATACAATATACATATAAAATATAATGATGTCACATTACAATGTTGTTTAAATATCTACCTTAATTTCACATCAATTATATATTTAATAAAAGAATATTTTATGTTATCAAATCCCATTCTTTTAAAAGGAACATATCCAATATTATTAAACTTTTCATTAAATTACATATATACATTTATATATTATCTTTCCAAAATTCACTTTTATACATATACATATGGTCAAACTACAAAATAATAAAATATACATGCATGCACTACCTTCTAGTTGGTCTTTGGCACACCCTTAGTCTTCTTGTAGCATAATTATCCGACTCTCAGATCAGCAATCTACTTACCTGCGCAATTCACACAACCGTGCTAAGCTTCAAAGCTTAATGGTATATATAAATAATATATACATACAAATACACAAATATAAATATCACATCCTTATCCACATATAATATACATAAATATAATATTGGGATTCACATCCCACTTACACATCATTACACTATTGAAAACCAAATTCCATATTCGTACATAACTATTGGGCTCAATACATCTATACAATTATCATGTCCAGTGAACACAATCTCATGATCTAGCTCTACTCGGATCCATCACAAATCTCAATCACATAAGTAAATTATAATTAAATATAATTTATTAATTATTTTTGTATATATTTAAGAGTTAATACATAATTTAAATTTATTTATCATTTAACCTAATCTAATTATTTTTTTGCATTATTTATTTTTATAACATAATCTTTTATAATATTAATTGGAAAGCTATTTTATTTAGAATTTGTAATAATTTGATGTTAAATGTTGGATATTTTAATTTTATTATGTATGATTTATAATATGTGTTTTTGGACTACAAAAATAAACATTGCATTTTTTTATTGCTCGAACAATTAAACAATATTCTATTGCTTAAATTTGAAAAAAAAAATCTTTCGAATCCAAAATAATGGAATAAATCTAAACCTCCAAATCTTTAGGTCCCTATGGAATCGAAACTTATATGTTAGAATTGAATAAACAAATTGTATTGTTCTGATATTTGGAAATAATATAATACGGATATTTTTGAGGTTCAATTCAATTTCCATTCCAATTATATTAAAATCTTCAAACTTTAGTTCAATTTTGGAGAGTTCTAGATCTCTATATTGTTTCAGTTCATGCTTAATTTAGTTTTTATTAGGGAAAATCTCATATCACAGAAAAGTAAAAAAAAGTGAGATGTAGTAGCAAGGTCAACAAAATATCAAGCTATGAATTTGGTTAGTTGTGAATTCATTTTGTTAAAATAATTAACTACTTCAAGAGCTAAGGTGTGGAAATGCAAGCCCAATAAAATTGATATATAATAATCAAATAATACTACATATTGTTTGAAATTCGGTCTTTCTTGCAAGAACAATAACAATATAAAAATAAGTTATCACTTTTAAGATAAAAAATTGAATCAGCTGCATTGCTACTAATTTTGTAATTTAAATGATTAGTTGATAGATATTTTCACTAAAAGTCTAAGGAAATCTTAGATTAAATATATTTATATCATATCTAGACTTAATTTTAGATTACAATAGCTGTGAATCTTAATATACATTAATATTTTTTTCTATTTTGTAATTCACTTATTTCTTCTTATTTTATAATTCATCTTTTAGTATAAAATCCCTTCTAGCTTGAGAGAATATTCAAGCTAAAATATTAGAACTTCACCCCAAAATTTCCCTCTTTTTTCTATCTAAATTGACATATACAATTTAACTATCCTAACTAATGAGTGAATAGCTGAATTAGTAAATTGATTAACCCAAAAGAAGGACAAACTATTAAAATTGTTCCTCAAATCCAAGCAATCATGAAAAATACCACCCACCATCACCATTCATATATATATATATATATTACATGTACTTTTAGATTTATTTAGAAGTATTTATATAATTTTTTATTTAAAAAAAATACTAGAACTACTAAAAAAATGTAATTTTAGAAATGGAAAACATGAAGTTAAGGATAAAACCATGCAGACAATAAAAATTTCTAATACGAACAAATTCCTAAGTAATCTAAATCCCCAAAATTCAAAACCCTAAAAACAAACCCTCCATCATTTCTCTTCTGAAAAACTTCCAGAAAGCTAATCAATAAGTAGTTCCCAAAACCCTAAAATTTATTCTTCCCCCCCCCCCCCCCCCCCCCCCCTAACCATACACGAAAGCATGAAAAACTCACCCACCAGTGGCAGTCAAAACCCTTTCAAAAAATCTTAATTTCTTAATAAATTCTACATCAGATCATGATAGTCGACTAAATCTCTCACATCCTGATTCTGAAACCTATAAAGATCCCTTTAATTTAATTTTTGTTTTCACTACACGCAACTCAATTAATTAATTGCTAGGGTTTCCACTGTAATTTTCTTAATTAATTTCTTTTCAAATTTTAAATTTTGAATCATAATTTATTAGGGTTATAATTAACCCGCCTATCTGAAGATAATAAATTTAAAATTAATTTTAAGTGTATCATAAAAAAAATATATTTTTAATTTATAAATTTTGTTTTTCATTAATTCACACTTTTTTAAAAGAAAATGAATGTTAAGTTCCTTTTTAATAACCCTCATATATTAAATTGTAATAATTATGAACGTTTTCTCAAAAAAAATAATTAAGAACGTTTTATAATGTAAAATAAATATTTTGACTAATATGTATAATATATATATATATTTTTACTATCATTTGAAACTTAAAATATCAAACTATTTTATTATAAAAATAAACAAAAATTTTCACGTTGCAGTTAATATATAAAGCATTATAAAAATTAATAAAAAATAATTTTATTGTTATAATAAGCAACATAATATATTTTAAAAATGTTTGGTTTGGTTTATAATAATAATAATAATAATTAATATTGAATAATAATAATAATAATATAATTGTGATATTTCATTAGGCAATTAGGAAGAGACAAAGAGGCATCGAAAAGTACCTAATTAGAGCACGCTCGATGGACTTAACTCTGTCAAAGCTTTTAATTCTTTCTTTTTCTTTTTCTTTTTCTTTTTTTTTATTTTAGATTTTAATAAAAAAAAACTGAGTACAGTTTAAGCATGACATGATAATTCATTTCTCAAAAGCATTACACATAATATATAATACTATATTATTTCCATATATATATATAATACTATATTAATTAGCATACATCCACGCGCACTGCCACTTTTCTCTTAATTTATTTTTATTTTATATAATAAGAGTAAAAAAATTAATTAATTAAATTTTTTGCAATTTTTTACTGTTATCTCTTTAATAACTCCGCTGGTTATAAAGTTTGAAGTTATAATTAATAAAAGGATGGTGAATTATTAATGTTGTGTTTGAAAAAAAAAAGAACTATGTA
Source organism: Garcia nutans (assembly GCA_947685225.1). Lineage (NCBI taxonomy): Eukaryota > Viridiplantae > Streptophyta > Magnoliopsida > Malpighiales > Euphorbiaceae > Garcia > Garcia nutans. The sequence continues at coordinate 2,667,635 of CANTUV010000071.1, forward strand.
CGTTAAGGTTTATTTATAAAAAAAAAAATACATTTTTGATCAAAGTGTTGTTTGTCAAATTTACATTATAAATAAATATTAATAAATATTTTATAATATTTTTTTAATATTGAGATTGATTTTAAATTCTTTTATTCAAATTGATAATATTTTAAACATTCTTCATTATATTTTATATATTAAATTAACATTCTAATGCTAATTATTTAAGAAAATTGTTAATTGCAAATACTAGAATTTATAATTTGTATCAAACAAATTAACATGGTTAATATATGATATTCTTGATTTGTATTTATCTATTATATAAATACAAATAGTTATAATTTTAAGTTATATTATTAATTTATATATGTTGGAAGACTAAGTTATTTTGCAAGAACCTTAATTTTTAAGTATTTTAATTTTTTTTCAAAAAAGTATTTTAAATATTTTTAATATATATAATAATTTAAAATTTTATTAAAACACTTTAATTTGATTATTAAAATTAAAATTGAGATTGATTAAATTAAAAATCTAAATTTAATCAATAATAATAAGATAATTTTTTTTTCATAAATTTATTTTACTCAAGGAATAGGTATTTGTATTATATAATATTATATGGTATGCTAAAAGCATCAAGTTATGATAAATTAAAATGAATATTTATTTTATTATAAATATATATACAATTATTATAAATATTATATATTAAAATCTTTATTCTATCCTTAACTTATTGAAATTTTTATTTAATTCGTCTTGATTTTTATAATATTTTTTATCATAAATTATTTTATTTTTAATAAATATATTTTTAATTGGGAAAAAAGGGTAGGCTAAAGAAACACTCGGCTCGAAGACAACAAGAAGGGTGGGCCTTTCGCATTCAGCTTTAAAAAACGCCTCGCTTTTCAAACGCTGAAAAGTGCATCCCTATTTGTTCTATTTTAAGCCCTACGCTACCTATGTGGGGTCCATAACTTTTATCATCATGTTAAATACATGCATTTTGCACCATGTCATGCATTTTGCACCATGTCATGTGTCCATCTCTATCTATGTATCATCCATCCATCTCCCACGTCGATAATAATTTTTTAAATCCATATACGGTGTCGCTTTATTTATTCAATTTTTTTCCTATTTTTAGGAATTTTATACAGTTAGTATACGTCAGTAATAAAGATGAACATTCTACCCATAAATTAATTAACCGATTAAATTTATCCGTTAATTAAATTAAAATTTTTAAAAAATTTTAGTTAAATTAATTAATTTTAAATATTAATTTATTAAGTTAATTATCTAAATTAAATTAGTTTGTTCGGCTAATTAATCGAACAGATTAATTTATTTAATTTTATAATAAAAAATTTATTTATAATAAAAAATTAATATAATTAAATGACTTAATAAAATTTATTAAAAAAATTTAAAAAAAATAATTTTATTTTATAATAAAAATTTATATTTATAGTTAAAAAATAATATAATTAAAGAATTAAATAAAAAATTAATAAATAAATAATTTTTTAATTTTTAATTAATGTTAATCTATCAAACCAAATTAGTTAATTATTAATTGAATTAAAAATTAAAATTATTTAAAAATATTAACCAAATTAACTAGTATATAATAATTTTAATTAATTAAATTAAATATTTATTCAGTTAATCAAAATTTATCGATTCCTAATCAGTTGTATTTTCTTTGCAGCGGTGATGGTTGTAGTGCGGGGGCTTTTGGAATTTCGTTGCACTCATTTTCATATATTATATAAAAAAGTACTTTGTAATTTTTTTTATATTTTACTAAAGTAAACACACATTTGTTGCCTCTAAATTTTATGTGATATAATAATCTCCTAAACTTTAGATGGATAATTTTAAGTCCTTAAATTATATGGATCGATGATTTTGAATGCTTTTTTAACAAAGATTAAATGTATAGCCTTCAATTATCATAAAAATTGAAAAAAAAAATAAAATGATGTATTTTAGTTCTATAATATTTTAATATCAAAATGCATTGTTTTAAAGAGTTAGGGGGTACAATTTCATCTCTCTCTCTCTCTCTCTCTATCTCCAATTCTCAATTACTAATATTTGATTTTAAAGGTCATGGATAGTATTGAAATGCTCTCTCATTTACAAGTTATTCTCTCTCTCTCTCTCTCTGTTTTTTCTTAAATCTATTTAAATACTTTTTGAATCTAGTGAATAAAAAGAAGAATAGTTTTTTTTTTGAAATAATGTATTTTTTAGCCCCTTAATTTTATATTTTTATATATTGAGCGCTTGAATTTTTATTTAATGACATTGAGCCATTCAAATATATAAGTTGATGACATTAAATCTTTTTATGATAATAATTAAAATGTATAATTTTCAGGCGTTACTAATTTAACAGTTCAATGTCACTAAATAAAAGTTTATGGGCTTAATACGCAAAACTTATAAAGTTTAGAGACCAAAAAATACTTTATTTTTTAATTTTTTTTATCAAAATATACCATTTTGCTAAAACGGTCACGCAATTTTAACGCAATTAAAATTACGCATTTAACTTTTGTGAAAAAATAATTAATGTTATCAATCCATATAGTTAAAAGACTTAATATCATTAAATAAAAAATTTTAAATTTAATATGCAAAACATGTAAAGTTTATAGGGCCAAAAAACATATTTTTTTCTTTTTTTTAGTAATGTCAATTCTAGCTCTTAGAGTATCTCTAATGGAGAGTAATATCGGATCCCATTAAAATGTCACATAGATATTTAGTGAAACTAAAATAAAAGTCATTATTTTTATTAAAAAAATATTTATATCTATAAAATTTATTTTATTTTTTTAATAAAATGACAACTCTTTATTAGTTAAATAAGTGAAACTTTGGTGAGACTTGGACTTACTCCCTTGTCCCAATATTTTGAAGGGATTGGGACTTGAAAAACACCATCAATAATCTTCGCGATCAATTAATTCATATCTATATTCTTGGATGCAGCGAGTATTTCTATCTATCTTTTTTTGTGATATCTATTTTCTTAATTTTCTCGGTTGTATCTGAGTTATAAACTAATTAGAATTTGCAAAATAAATTGTACAAGTTGTTCCCTGCAATTATCTCCATTTCAAAGACCCTTGAAGTAAGTTCATCTAGAATGTTGAGTTCTTTGCAACCGGTAAAATTACGAATTTAGGTAAGAAATATGGGATTTTTCACTTGATCTTTGACAAAATGGTTGTAAGATAATCTAGTTAAATTCAACATTTTGAATAAATTGTTAAACAAATCATTTTGATTTTATGGCATCAACTTTGATTTAATCGATTTTGACAATGGGTGAAGAATACGCATTTAATCTCTATTAAAAATAGAGTTTTTAATCACCAATCCATAATGTTCAGACACTTAAAAGTCACATATCTAAGTTAAGAGGGCGGTTAATACAAGAATCACTCAAAGTTCAAGATAAAAAAAAATATTTTTTTCTTTAATAAAAATATTTTAGATATTTTATAAAAATATATAATAAGCTCGAAATAAATATATAAAATTATCATATGTATAATAAATTTATAATAAATTCATAATAAACTATTCAAATCTTATAAATTTATACACAAATCATAAATTTTGAATTGTATAATTACTTGTTATGTTTGTGTATTACTTCAATTTGAGCATTTGAATCAAAATATTTCTATAATTTAAGTGACATTATGTGTTAATTTTAATATTTAATATTAAAAAATTTTCTACCAAAATTAAAATTTTTGCAATTAAAGATAATAAACAAAAAAAAAATTATTATCTAATGTAAATAACTGAATCCTAATCAATAGCATGAAAAAGCAAACCCATTTAACTACACAAATACATATTGTAGTAATATAAAGAAGAACATGTATATTTCTTTAATTGTGTTTTAGTAAAATTTAAATTTGTATAGATGTCAATATATATATAATTAGATACATGTAATTATGCAAAAAGATTCACATGTTAACCTAATAATGACATTTTTAAACTACACCTAATTAATTATGCATGCAAAGTTGATACAATTATGACCTACAACCAATAAAAATTATTATGACCTATAATGCCTTTTAATGAAAAATATTATTAATATATGTCTATTTTATTTTAAATTTTTAAGGTTAAAGTTTAAAAATATTAAGGTTAAAATTTAATATCTGAACTATTTTTCAACAATATTGAGGTTAAAATTTGAAATTTTATTATTTGAAGATTTTATATTTAGAACTTTTTTAAATACTGATTAACCGATATGAAAATGCAATGACTCTAACATGCAAGATAAAAATAAATTAATTCATATTAAATAATTAATTTAAATATTTTATTTTAATTTATATTTATTAACCTAAACTACCCTGAGCATTTTATGTTCTGACTGTTCTACCATATATCATTTTAAAATAAATTATTATATTTTATACTTTTTAAAAATTGTTCACAATTATACCCTTTGATTAAAACTACTCATAACTCATCTAAACCTTTTTTTTCTTTCTCCTTTTGATATATGATATAAATAAAAAAATATAAAAAAAAATATATTACTATTTAGATCACATAATATACACAAAGTTTTCTTATTATTTAATGGAAAATTTTAACTATTTTAAATTGAATTATTTAATTTTAAAAATAAATGTGAGAAATCAGTTAACTCATTTCTTAAAAAGAGTGATGTACTTTTTTTATTAAATTAAATATGAAAGACTATATAATATATATTATGTCATTTATATTTATATTTATGTTATGTCATTAAGAGAGAAAAAAATTTAAAATATTTTTATCAAATAATATAATTGTAAGCAATTTTAAAAATTTAGAGTATAATAATTTAAAAAAAGAAAAAAACTATGGGATTAAGTTGTCACATATTGAATGGGGGTAAAATAAATTTTTAATAAAATAAAAATTTTAATATGTAATGCAATAAAAGTAAACAAATATCTCTCATGATTTGTCAAAATTTAATCTCTTTTGAAATTTAGCGTACAATAATTTCTTTGTAAAAGGTATGATATTATTATGAAAAAGTTAAATGTTTACTGTATTTTGAGTAAATAAAATTTTCATTTATTGTATTAAATAATTTAAAAAATACCGTAGACAATAGAGAGGGAGAGAGAGAGTTTGGAAGGCAGCAACTGGCAAGTTTGCAGAGCATTTTTTGCTTTACTTGAAAAAAAAAAAGAAAGAAACGACGACGTACTAGCACAGGAATAAAAAAATAGAAAAATGTCATATCGAGATTTGAGGACCAGATGATAGTGACGTGGCATGAATTGGGTCGTAGATTTCACGGGTCCCACTCTGTCGAACAGAAATAACGATTCATTCCTCTATTTGTGGTTCCCATTCTATTGTCAACAAGCCGTATGAATATTAATTGATAAGATAATTAGTGCAAATTTGTTTACATTTATGTAAATATTTTTTTTAACTTGCAATTTTTCAAAATATACAATAAGATAATTTTAAATATTAATATGAAGTAAATACATGAATCTGTCAACTTTAGCTATACTTAAAAATAATATGTATTTTTTATCAAATATAAATAATTCAGTTGATTAAACAGAACTAAATAATTGAATAAAAATACGAGTTTAAACTTTATTAAATAACTTTTTAAAAAGAGACAGAGTTTTAACTTGCAATTTACATTCCAAATAAAATTAGTTTTATGCCTAAACTGTTCAACGGATATAAGTAGAAAAATTTATGGTTAAACAAAAAAAAATTATATACTTTTTTATTTATACAAATTTTAATTAAATTTTATAAAAATACAATGACATTATTAAAATTAATAAATTAATTTCATATAAATTAATTTTTTTAAAAAAATACTTGATACATTATATATGGTGAAAATTTTTCCAAATAATTCTTACACTTAACTCTTATTTAACATAAACAGATAGATTTGGCATTTAGTTATATCATTATAAGTTTAAATTCACAAGCTCATAATTATAAAAATAACTTTTAATTTATTAAGTTAAAATATATATTAAATTAAAATATGAATATATCTTTAACTAATTATTATAATATTTTTTCGAATTAATTTTCTATTTTTTTAGTGAACTAAAAAATTGAAAATTACTGAACTAGTAAAAAAAACTCTCAATTTTCACATGATGTTGGATTGCAGAGCTAAAATGATAAGAAAATTGACTTGTTTGCCAATAATTTCTCTATGATTAACTATTATCTTTTAATGAAATGATAATTTTTAAATATTTGATTTATCTAAACTGAATTTGGTTAAAAATCAAAATTGAATCAATAATAATATAAAAAAAAAAGAAATAATGAAATGCTGACAAATTTAGGTTCTAGAAGTTAATTATATAGATATATGAATTAATTATTTCAAAAGAAATCATAAAAAAAAAACAAAATTAATTCAAATAATTTGAGGACTCCATCTTAGGCCACTCCATCAGTCAACAATATAATATTTCTCTCAAATACTAAATGTAATTCTTTTCATTTCAATGAATATACTTAAATTTAGGGACATTTACAAAAATAATTTTAAAATAAAAAAATTATAAAAATTGTGTTAAAAGTTTTAAAAAATAATATATATATATATATATATTAAAATTTTATAAAAATAATATACACATACTAAAAATTTATAAAAATATGATGTATATTAAACATTTTTTTAAAATATATTGAATATATTTTTAACATATATTGCAAAAATATAAAAAGAAAAAGAAAAATTTTTATAAATTAAATGATAAAGATAAAATTTACCGAAAAAAAATAGTATCCCATATAATTTCCTTTCAAATTTATAACATGTTTGCATTCAAACATTTAATATAATGTTAACTAGAGCATATTATCTATTTTGAAAAAAAAAAATCTAAGTTAAAAACTGCTCAAAGCATTGACTTGAGAACACAACACTTTCACTAAAGAGACAAGCAAAAACAGCATTATAACCTACTAAAGAATTTTACCCCATTATTGGTGATCTGAAAATGACCTTTAGATAAAGATTAGTAAAATGAAACAAAGCCAACCACCCTAACCAGAAAGTGGGTCCCCTCTTCCACAACCCTACACTTCCTAATAACATCAATCCATTTTTTATTGAAATTTCACCAGACTTGCTAAGACAACTTTTTATAGATATAGACTCTGCAACCACACCCCATAATCAAAGGAATATGCAATAAAAAGACCAAATGCAATCATAATATTTTCCCATTACTACATTCAAAATGTCAAACTTTGCCACAGTTGCTAATAACAGTAATATATATATATATAACTTAATACATAGCTATATTTTTATCTAAAGTATCATCACACAAAAGACCAATTCATGAACATGAAGGCTAGGCAGTGGTTGGTATCATCCTCATTAAGGACTTTCCATGCAATGGCTTGGTCGTAGGAGATTGGCCTCCCCATGCTTGAAACACATATACCTGCTGGCAGATATGCAAATCCCTGAAATTCATAATAACATGTTGTGTTAAAGAACCTCCCCCAGTAAAACAAGCCATGCTTACCATGAAGAATTGATTTTCATCAGACAGATTAAGATTGGCCAAAATCTTAGGAGCCATTACCAGGTATAAATAAAAAAAAAATTATTCTTGGACAATGAAATTTTAGCTAGGTCCACAGAGATGCAAAAGTTGGCTTATGGATCTACTTATAGACTTCAATGACTTCAGGTGGTATCTAGAATTTTACCTGTTGCATGATCTTAGAGAACTCAGAGCAGAGAACCTTCCGCCCTGCTTCATCTAGAATCTTGTCAAGCATAATATCTTGAAGGGCTACTAGAGTAGTTTCAAGCATATCAAGTCCAGCCTGGTTTGCAAAGGTGAAGACAGGAGATGCCTGCAGTTTTATTTTTAATGATAATATTAATTTCCCTAGTACAAAGAACGATCACAAGATCAAGAATTCCTCTAATTGGTTAAGAAACTAACTATAAATTGATTACATTAGTTTTCAAGGAACAGCACATGATTGCGTCTGAATGGTTCCAAAGTTGCTTTAACAATGCATCGCCAGCTTGGGATTCAACCCGGAAGAGATCCCCTGAGGTATGGATCCTGTAACACATCATAACATAATGAATACCAAACAAAAAAAAAACAGCAACTAAAATTACTCGGCACAAACTAGTTGGATTCACTATTTTAATTAAAAAGAAAATATCAAATGTTCGTGTTTTCCAAATCAAAGCCATCTTAAAATGACAAACTTCCGTACAAGACACATCAGTCACATCTTCAATAGTCATCACTCACAAATTGGAAATGATTCATTGCAAGTACTAGCGATATTACTAAACAGCCTGTCAAACAAATGAAACTTCGACTAAAACTAAGCAAATTTGAAGTATATCTTTCACACAAAAGAATAATGGCATACCTGTAGCTTCGGTAAATCCAACGTGCCAAAGTAAGAGCCTCAGGAGAACCAGGAAGCGACTTTGGCCCTATATGGGAGCTGAGTCGCGAAGGCGATATAGCCATTGCAACCCTCTGAACAGACCCCACAACACTACGCACGTACTGGCGAGCCATAGCAGCCACATTGTCTCGCAAGTGATTCTCAAAAGTAAATTGGAATGCAATGGTCAGGACTGACTTAAGGTTAAAACTGTTGGTGTCAGCTTCACTAGATGGACGTGCACCATTGGCACCTACTTCAAGTGTAGAAGCCAGATCTAGTGTACGAGTTGCAGCAGGCCCATCCTACAGAAAAACCGAACAATAAATGAAGTATCAACAAAGAGAATGCGAAACCATTTCATATTCCGAAATTTCATTGGCATTTTTAATAGTGCATGATTAATAGTAAACCTTCTTCTGTTGGTTGAATAGAAAGTTAACAAATGAAAAGACTACCAATTTAGCCTAAGTGGTGGAGCATCACAAAAAAGCATTGATTTCTGAACAGCATGTGAACAAAGTCCGTCATTTTATATTTTTACAATAATAAACAATGTCAAAAGAATCTTTGATTGTGCTATGTGAAACTTCTACATGAATGATTATCTTATAAGATGAGAGGTCACCCAACTGTTTTAGGATCCAATGGTATGACTCGAAAACCAGACGGCAACAAAGGAGCATTGTCAGCGAATGATTCATCAATAGGTGCAAAGACAAGCTGGGCACAGGCCCCAACAGCATTTTCATCAACCCCACTGCATAGCTGTCAAAAATGGAATTTTGTAAATATAATCAATACCAAGGATGCTCACTGGATAAAAAGAAAAATTTCCTCAGAATGGATAGTAAGTAAACCAACCTGTAATAAGTACATTTCCCGTGCCAAAGCTACATCTTCAGGGGAGAAGGCATGACCCTCTAGCCGAACTACCTCCAAGAACTATATGGAGGGAAAATCCAGAACTTTTCAAGATATGACTAAGAAATTAAAATCAAGGATATATGAATTTGGTTAAAAAGCTGTTACCTCCTCATGCTCCACAGTATGGGCAAGAGGTAAAATGACCTGGCTGCTAGGGAAGCCCCCGGGTCTTGCACTAGGAACAGCATAAGGACTAGCTTTTAGACATGCAGCAGAGTAAGTATCAACCCCATAGTCAGCCCATTCTGAACGATGCTCCCTCAGAAAACGAACAAGCAGAGCAGGAGGGACATTCTGTAGACCACATATGCAGTTATTATTAATATATATGACAGTCAATTATCAAGGAATCAAATATGAAATCGTGAATGTAATGTTTCATATCTGACAAAGCAATATGTCGAATATAAGAAAAATATCTACAGATAGTTGGGTACAATAAACAAAGATATTAAGCTCAGAATAATCTGTTTGATTTCTGCCGAATACCTGCAGCAACATTGATGCCTTTGCACACAACACACCTCCTCCAAAAGTCGGGAACATTGATTGATTATATTGAGACCCAAGAAACTTATTTGGCGATGAATTTATGACAATGGTCACATCCTCCACACCATCACCACCAAGAAGTGACCAGCCATCATCTGCAAATCCATTGACAGCATCATTGAAACCCCTGATATACAATATGCATAAACAATTAGTTAACAGAGAAGGGGAGAAAAATCATATTCCAAAGTAAATGAGACTTAGCGGTTAAAAGGAAAACAATTTAGCATTGAAATAACTATGCTAGTTTTGGACAGTTGGCCATGCCCAATTATCAAATAGTGAGTTATTTAGGCCTTACCTACAGAGCCTCTGACTAAATGTCCTCAAAACAGCAGGCTGGCGACCTCCACCATACTGAATTTCTCCACTAGTCTCTTGTGCAATTTGCCGTATATGCTGCAAGGCCTAAATAATAGAGGACAAACTCAGTAATGAATATAATTGAGCAAATCAAAGAAGAAATGATCCAAGTCATAAAGTAGTCCTTACAGCCAGGGTCATTTTCTGAGCAAGAATTTTGGATGATTCATAAAGTGGCCTCAGAACCTCGGGAACACTCCATGCCTAACATTAAATAACATACTTTAAGGTAATCTGGAATGTGAATAAATTGAAACTATGTTACTGGAAAACTTGAACAGTTGAATTATACACAGTTTTTACATCTAAATCAACATGATCAACAATGTGAATGATGGAGCCACCACCCTCGCAGGGTCGAATTAGAAAGCCACTAGGAAGCATTTCAGCTCTTGCAAAACTAGAAGCAGGTGGGCCACTTGGGCCACCGGTACTAGTGGTTAGAGACCTCTCGCAAATCTGGCATAAATTTTGCAACAAAATGTATTATAACCAATGCCATTTTGCAAACACATTAAACAATGAATAAATTAGAGGAAAAAGAGGGAACACGCGGCTTACCACGAGACTGCCATCTTCCAAAGTTGTAGTGTATCTCAACGTCCAAAAGTCACGTGCTGCAGCCAATGTTGTTGGGGCATAAGTCTGGTAAAGAAAGAAATAATAAAGATCCATACAAGAATATAGTCAAAATCAGAAGTTCAAGGACTCAAAAGAAGGCTAAAACTGTGACTAGTTTAAACTTTATTGTTAACAAATTCACAAACCTGCATGTATATGAGCTCAATTGTGCCACCATTTCCCGTAGGAATCACACTCAACGTGTCAAGGCATCGACAGTCACGAAACCAAGATGGACGATCTTTGAGAATTTCAGCAACCTACAGGGACACACTCTCATCATGAGCTTTACAACAGAGCAAGCAATATATGAACGATTCAACGAGGAAGAGAAAAGTACCTTCGTGGGCTCTAGACTCACGAGGCCACAGGCTCGTGCTGCTACCCCACTGCAATTGCGGGAAACAGCAACGATGCCAATAGAATCCGGACCAGGCTAAATAGTTATCAATAGGAAAGAGTATTATGTATCAGCAACAGACAAAAAATATGCATTAAGCATAAAGAAATCAAGCACCACAAGTAAATATCAAATGCTTAGGAGTTCTTACCTTCATCCCAATCATCTGTACCCAGTCGACAGCAGTTCCAGTAGCCTTGGAAAGGAACTCTGCCAGGGTCTCCTCAGCTATTGCGAGAAGACTACCAAATGATACAAGGTTTAGAAGCTAATTAGAAAAGGTGAGACGCATAGCATTTTGATTAAATTAGCTCAAAATCAGGAATTACTTACCCAGCTGGGTTGTTAGCATCCCGGTGGGGATGCTGAGGTGTTGGGTTTTGCTGTTGTTGCTGACCACTCATGACCACAGACTCACAGCTATTGTCTGTGGTCGCTGCTGAAGCCTGTTAGAGAAATTACATTAATATGTATGCATAAAAAATACCTGTTTGATTTCTTCATGATAGTTACATAATGGTAATAAAAATATGCAAAATATGACTCATGGATGGTTTTAGTAGAGTACATATGAAGGAAAAACAAATCCATACGAAATAAATGTTTATCAGCAGGAATTGACACAACGAAGAAGCAAGATGCAAGAAATGATTTCTTCTTGACATAAGATCACAAAATTTAAAGAACAGAACTAGTTGATAAGGCCAATGAGCTTACGGTCTGCAGTTGTTGGCGCATGTATCCATTCTCATAGACCAACTGCGACACCTGCTTCTGTAACCGGTCGTTCTCTTCCATCAACAGCTTGTTCATAGCAGTCAGCTTTCTATTCACAGTCTGGAGATGGGAAGCTTCCTTCCTCTGTTTTTCGCGACATCTGTCACAAAGAAGGAATGGACAACATGAGTTAAGTATCACTCGAACATTAAACTTCTTTTCTCACAAGAGACAATTCAATCAGAAATGTAGAGGCTACAAAAACTCCCCGTGGCACAACATGGAATTCGTCAGAAAAAAAAATAATTGTCAGAAATATAATCCACTGAACAAATGATGTAAAACTCACAGCAACCTTCAAGCACAATTAAAATAGGGACGGAACAGTTTTGTTCTACCTTTTATTTACTCTTAAGGTGCAATTACTAATTCCTAGAGAGAGATGGTAGCCAAATGAGAAAAAAAGAGAAAGAAAATAAAAAAGAAATTGCATTATTTAATTACTCCGGAAATTATTAGAAAGGAAAAATACAACTAATAGTAGATACAATGGAACATAGAAATTGCCCTTTAAAATTTTATTTCATGTAACATTAAACAACATTCACACCCAAAAATTCTGTAAACTTTTCAAGCTCAGCAATAAAGATTCATAAAAACAACACTGAGCAAAAACCAATTAAAAAAGATGAAACAGGTTTCTAGGTCAAAACACATACATTAGTTGCATAACATAACAGTTAAAAAAAGTGAGATCAAGTCATATACTTCTCCTGTTCAAAAGAAACCCCTAGCTAAGATGCATGTAACTTAAGATAGATGCTTGAAATAATATACCAAAAGGAGTGGAAAAAAAATATTCCTGACCTCAGTCAAAGATTCATTTCTTGATCTTTCTACTGCAAGAGGATAAAAAACTTTCTTCTTTTGTTTTTTCATCGGAAAAAGGACAGTAGAGAAAAACTAGTGAAAAAATGAGAAATATATGAAAACATTAACAAAAGTGACTTCTTAAGTTGTCATTATCATCCATTCATTCAATTTCAACCCACGATAACCCATATTCAGTGAACAAACCCATGATGATTCACAAACACAAAAATTTTCAAGGGAAAAAAACATAATCATACGAAAATTGCATTTTGATACCTTCTGCAGAAACATAAATAGGAAAACTGATAAATAAAAAATTCCGATAAAACAAAGATATGGCTCTACATTGAAAGATAGCGATATAATTCCGTCCATTTATTATCAAAGATAACGAGAATATAGAAAGCATATAAAAACCCTTCAAGGAAATATTAAAAAAACTAAATATAACAAGTACATTGCACAAGTCATTTACTTCAAATAATATCGTACAGGGAAAATATATCACCCCTCTCTAGAAGAAAGCATGAAAGGTTGCATTTAAAAAGTTTTATCTCAGCAAATACATAGGTGACACCTTTTCAACAACAAAGTTCACACAAAGAATAAAAACTCCTAAAAAAAAGATAAACCACAAAAAAAAAAAAACTGGCATTTTCTTTTCAGAATTTTACTTTCTTGAAAGAGATTAACACAAGGAAGAAGAAATCCAAAAAAAGAAGGCCAAAAAATTTTCCAAAAACAACAGACCATTTCTCTTAAAATTTTCACCAAATCCAAACATTGCAGCTTTTTTTCTTATAATTAAGTTTATTATACTAAAAACAAAATAAAAATTACCAAAAAAACAAATTATAGGAATCAGAATACCTAGGGGAAAAATAGAACCATATTTCATTCCTCATTTTCCTGAAATATGAACCACAAAATAAAATGGCACCGAAAAAGCAAAAAATGAACTAAGGTAAAAAAAAAATACTAGTGCATCTCATTTTATTTTTTTTTTTAAAAAAAAGAAGAGATTGAATATCATTAGAAAAAAAAAAGAAGAGATTGAATATCATTAGGAAAAAAAACCATTTTATCAAATCTTAAAAGAAAGAGGAGGATATATATGCATTTAGAGAGGGAGAGAGAGAGAATTGTGGTCTTGTTCTCTATAGTTGTTGAATGTGTATTTACCTGCGGTTTTGAAACCAGACTTTGATCTGTTTAGGCTCTATGTTAGAGAGGATAGGACACTCTCTAATGAGCTGCTGCCTTCTCAAAGAACTAGGCTTTGGGCATTCTGTGTAAACTCTCTCCAATGCCTCCACTTGCTCGGGTGTATACCTCACATACTTGCTTGAATCCATCTGCTTGTTATTTCCTTCCTTATTGTGCATAGAAAGAGCCATATACAACAACCACACCCGCCAAAGCAACCCAAAAAGGAAAAAAGAACACCTAAAAGATAGAAAAAGACTAAAAAAACAACACAGACGCACAAACTTTTTTGGGTAAAAAAAAACCCAAAAAATACAAAAGTCCAGATAGTATCTTAAGAGTTTTCAAGACAACAAAGAATGAGCTTAGTTTTTCTGGACAGATGGTTGTGTTGGGTTTGGTTCTTGATTATCTTCTTCTTTGCTAGTGTTGGCAGTAGTAGTGGTGATGGCGGTGGTATCAGGCAGGCTCTCTCCTCCAAGAGAGCCTCCTCTCTCCTTCATCAGATTGGTAGTAGTGTGGAGGGATTTGGGTTTTCTCTGTTATCTCTCACTTTTAATTTCTCTTACAGTCACTGTATGTATAACATCTGATATAAAAAACGAACCCAAGTGTTTAGAAAGGAGGTAGAATACAAGAGTCCAGAGATTTTTTATCTTAAGACACCAATCTCGAGATTCTTTATTTTCTGTAAAACATTGTTATTAGATAAAAAACAAAACAGAACAGAACCAAACCCAACCCACAGAAAGGAGGCTAATAGTATTTTATGATAGAAAGAAATGAGAAGCAAATGGAAACAAACACAAAACAGCCAATTGATAAAATGAGAAGCCAAATGGGATTATTCATATTATTATTGAAATTAGAAAGTTGAAAGCTTTTTCTTTTTTTTTTTTTTCCTGCGGATTCTGGGGTTTTCTTCTCTCAAATTAGTAACACAAAAGCTAAAAGAAATTATATATAAATGAAGAAGAAAAAGAAAAAGAGAGGGAATAAATGAGAGGCAGGGAGGCAGGCAGATGGGGTTGATATCTTTAACCTGACAGAATCAGAGACGTTTTTTTGACGAATGGGCTTTTCTCTGTTTTCTTTCTCTTTCTTATGAGAAAGAATCAAAGAAAGAAAAAGATCAAATTACACTTAAAAAAAGATCAATTTTTTATAAATATTTTAATTAATTATATAATAAAACAGTGTACTTGGTACTGCTACAGTGTAGCCTTTGTTAGCTCTGCTTCTCTCGGAATCTTTCTGTGTACTTATGGTAATGGGCTGTGGAGTCATGTACATTATGATGATGATGATGGCATGCTCATGCTGTCATGTATGCATGTGATGCTGGTTTTATTTATTTATTTATTAGTTTATATTTATAAAATCAAATCAAATAAAATAAGTTTGATTACTATGATGTGCAAATTAAATATATATACGGATGATGTGCATGCATGGGATTGGGATAGTTGGCGCGTTGAAGGCACAATAAATCTAGAGCAGTTGTATGTGTCTTTGGTTTTGTCTTCTATATTTATAAATTTGTCTAATTATTCATTTTTATTTATATATTTTATTTAAATAAATATTTATGTAATTATATATTAATTATTTTATTTTTTATATTTATATATTTATATTAAATAAATATTTATATATATACAGCGCTATATTTATTTATATATTTATTGAGTATAAAATAAATAAATATAATAAGTATTTATTTAATATAAAATTGATAAATATAAAAAATAAAATAATAAATATGTAATTATATAAATATTAATTAAAATAAAATAGAAAAATTTATAAAATAATTTAATTAATGTAAAATTTTAAAATATAAAATAATTAAAATAGATAAATATAAAATACTCCACATATATTAGGCCACGCTTAGAAAGAGAAAGAGGAGGAGAAATAAGAAAAAAGAAACGGTTGCCATTATTATTACTCACTCGCGCAGTCGCGCTGCCTTTTTTTTAATTTTTTTTTTATATATTACATATATATTATAGTAAAAAATTAATGTATTACATGGGGTGTAAAATTTTTTGAGTGTCGGGTGGGTTTTGACCCGAATCATGACTTTTGGCTCGGCGGTTTAAATTTAACTCCACATCCTTAGCTATTTGAGCTAATGTTGTTAAGGAAATTGGTGAAGGATGGTAATGAATATGTATAGATTAGGTTTCTAAAAAATTTTACCCTAGCTGATAAGCGAAATTGCATATATTATTTGTCATTTGATACACTTCGAACCGGATTAAATCAAGTATAATTAATATTATTATCACTAATTAGGCTAAAATGAATAAGATCATATAACAAATCGAATAAAATCATAAAACTTATAAAGTATATGAAAATTAAATATAAAAAAATTATAAAATATATAATTATAATTATAACTTTTTTCATAAAAAAAATATTGATAGTAAATGTGATCTTATTAGCAGGGTCGAACTTGGAGGGTCGTGGGATGGCAAACGACCTCTCTTTACCGATGGCCATAAAGCACTTACAATGGGTGTTTTTAGCAGCTGGCGGAAACGAGCTTCCTGACTCGAGTTGTAGAGACAGAGAGGGAGAGTGTGAGGTTGAAGAAGAGAGAGAGAAGAGAGAGGGAGCGAGAAAGAGGAAAGAGGATGGGTTGGACGGCGGACGAAGAGCTCACTGGTACGATAACAATGGAGATAGTTTTCACAGACGATGGAGAGAGATAAAAATTTTGTCCACTTTTTATAACCGCCTAATTCCACCGCTGCTTATTAGCATAAATATAAATTAAAATATAAGCAATATCATCATTGAAATATTAGCATAATATATTAAATAAATTTAATTGATTAAATTAATTAATTAATTTAATAAATTAAATAAGCCTCATATCTCATGTCTTTTATTTAAAATATATTAATAAACTAATATTAAATAAAAGTTATATAAAATATATTGATATGATATTTAAAACTAATATTTTTATAATTGGATTCATTTCGGATAGGATGATATATAATTTGCATCCAACCCAATTTTATTTTGGGTGTAATTTTTTTAATCTATATCTTATCCTAATTATAAATATATCGAATATAATTATGATCGAATGGATAAAATTGTCATCCCTAAAATTAATACATTACAAAATAAAAAATAATAAATTACAAAACTGGTGTAATGTTTTTCAAAAATTTTATATTTTTATTGTTCCAGCATGTGGATTTTTTTTTTTAATTTTGATTAATTTCTCAACTAACAATAATCTCATATAAATGTTGTAATTGTCTTTTAATTATAAAAAATTAATTTATTGGTTAATTTTTTTTAAAAAAAAACGTGCTTATTCGTTTGGACAATTTTTTGTTCTGATGAATTCCTCAATTATCAAATTATTAAGTTACTGGTTTTGAAACTTTTTAAAATCTGTTAATTGATTGTTTGGATTATTTATTTATTTATTTTTGACTAATTTCTCAATATAATTAACAATAATCTCATATAAATGTTTTAATCATTTTTCTTTTCTTTTTTTTTTGGAATGTTAATTTATAATTTTCATCTCTCTTCATTTATGACTGTCCCACTCCATTTAAAATCTTATTTTGGTATTCAGTAATTTAAAATTTTTTCTTTTTATTCTTTTTTCAATCTTAAAAATTTTAGTATCACATATCAATAATCCAATAATTAAAGAATAGTCGAAAATATTTATAAAAAAATACTTTTATAAATTAAGAAACTTTTGATATTAAAGAAATTTCTAAATATTAATATAACACATTTTAAAAACATTCAAATACTAATATAATTTTGCGTTTCAATGAAACACACAAACACCCATCTAAATTTAATAAATCTATTAAAACAAAATTGGTGAGTTTGAATTTTAATTTCAATATTAGATAATTTTAATTAATTATGAATTGCTATATATGGTTTTCATCTTCTCTGAGATAAATTTATGATAGACAATATTGAGTGAAATCAAGTCAAGTACAAAAATTTGTGTTCTCAATTCAAGTTTAATCTAAATTGATGATTTAGATCTAACATTTTACCCAAGCTAATGAAATATATATATATATATATTATTTAATTATTTAAGTGATCAATCCTATGTTTCTTTGAATTTTAAACTCTATCCATGTCAAATTGTAAACGTCAAATAAGTTGGTAAGAAAATAAAATTATTTGACCATATCCATGAAAATATATTATGCTTTTACTAATGGGATAGTAAAAATCATAGATTTTTAAAGAAAAGTAAAAATCATAACTACCTTTTTTTTCTTTGAGTTTTCATAGATTTTTCCTAATTCTACACTGGGTTTTCAGTTTATTAATTGGCAACAATTTCGTCAATCTTTTTTTTTTTTATCATTTTCTCTAATATATTACTTAATTTTGTGTTACTTTTTTTTTCTTGCTTTTATGTATAATTTATTATAAAAATAATTTTTAGAACAATATAAATTTAAAATTTATTTTTATTTTCATAATTCGCTATATTTTTTAATAAAATTAAATGTAATTTAAGTTTTTGTTATAAAATTTTATCCTTTCTTAATCGAAGTTATATATTCTCTTCAATTAGAGATTTGTTATTCTCTAATAAAAATTATTTATTCATTTTAAATGAAAATGTCTTTCTTATATTGAAAGAGATAGTAATTCAATATGCTAGCAGATAGAATAAGTAGTATCTCGCTAAAACTTAAATTTTTTGTAGCATATTATCTTTATTTATTGTTTGTATAAAAATAGTAACTTCCTTAATTTTATATATATTTTATACTTTAAAATTAGACGATTATTTCGCTGGCCATCACCGGCCATTAAAAATACCCTCTGTAAATACTTTTAGGCTACTAATAAGAAGGGATCATTTGTCCCTCCATAATCCTCCAGGGCCGTCCATGCACCATTTCAATAATTATTATAATCACTATGTTTTTTTTTTTTGCACGTCTTTTTTTTTTTTTTTCAGTTCTTCACATTTTAATGGAGGCTTTAATAAGTTTAATAAGTTAGGTCTTGCGATTCAATTGTTTGACTATGTTAATTAGTTAAATATATATATAATGGAATGGATAAAGAAAGAATAATTAAATATATATATATATTAATAAAATCATATCATCAAACATAAATTTCCAAATTAATTTATCCAATTGTCTCTAAATTTTTTCATTTATATACTATATAATGTTCTCAAAATTTAATTTGCCTGAATGAAATTTCATGAATTCCACATGGTCGTCATGTAGAGTTTTATGTTAGAAAAAAAAATAGTAGTTTTTCACTTTATTTTTCCGCACCTGTATGAAATGTACCTTTACTTTTAAATTTAAAAGCGGAAAATAACGCTATTATTTTATTTTATTTTTAAACGTATAACTTCATGTAGTCTCATGTGAAGTCCATTTAATTATTTACTCACCGAAAAATAAAATTTGAAATTTTAATAAAAAACAAAATTAAATAATTTTATTATGATAAATTATAATTTAAATTAAAAAAAATTAAGCATAACCAATAAAACTAAATCTATAGGCTTTTTTTAGATAACTAACAGCGTGATTTAATAAATATATTATATAGTATAGTATAGTAATAGAAATAATATTTATTATTTTTTAAAATATTATATAATATATTATGATTAAATAAAAATATTTTTATTTAGTTTAATGATATTTTTAAAATTTTAATGTGTTCTGGAGATGAAAAGTTATTTATTATTATATATATAAATTAAAAATTTTTATTTTGAAAGTATTTATATATTATAAAATGATAAAAAAAATAATCAAATTAGATAATTTAAAAATTTATAATTTTTAATCGTAAAATTATCATAAAAAAACTGGAAGTCAAAACAAAATTAAATCAATCATTCCGGATAAGTCTCCTTGTTGCAAGTGCGTTTTGTTGACTTTGTATGGATTAACAATAGTTAACACATTTTGATTAGGTAAATAATCAAACGATTATTAGTGGGATAAGATTAAGATTGAGAGATTAGCTAATTTTTTCACTGCAAACCATTATATATATTGGAATTTTTGCATTTTTTATATATTACCAAATTTTTTGAAATTATATACAAAATCTAATATGCACACACTTATCAACTTATTAAAAAAAATAATATTATCAAGATAACCCAATTAACTTATTATTATTATTATTATTATTATTATTGAGAGAGGTTTTGATTTATCCAATTAATGCATACATAGCTAACATGAAAAAAGCTAATTGAGTATGTAGTCCAACATTCATTCACATATATACTAATTAATTAATTAATGAGATTTTATTCTCCATAACATGTAGGGTTTGCAACATATAAATATGCATAATTAATTAATTATATTTTTATCTAATATTAATTATTTTTTTGTAGTAATTAATTGCATTTAGGGTATAGAAATCATTATACCAAGTCATTCATTCATAACAAATTAACTAGCTCTAATTTGACATGTTGATGATATGATTATGCAGGCTAATTATGATTAAATCTACTTGATATTTTAAAACATTTTAATTTAAGTTTTTATAAATTGAGATAGAAAATAAATAAAAAAAGAAGGTAAGAAAAATAAATAAAAAAAGAAAGTACTCCATGATTATTTCTTTCTTTTTTTATAAATATAAAAAAAAATCCTTTAAAAAATTATTGTTAGATTGTAATTAATTTATATATAATTTCATGTATCGGGATAGATATTGAATCACCATATTATCAATCAATCAAATAGCAAAAAAGATATTATGAATTTAATTATAATATAATTAGATGATAATGCAGCTGTAAGCTATCATTTTCAATGCAAATATGCAATCATATCACAAGGAAATGTATGTGATAATTAATATTACTGATTCTATATAATAATGTATAGTATTTAATTTAAATATATTAGTGTATCGAATCTGATTATAATGAAATTAAAAAAAATGCTATAAACAATATCATAAAATATTTATTATTTGAACATTATATACGCCTAATAATATCAATACTCATAATATATATTGATATTTAATTATGTTTTTATAAATGTATTCATCCAGTCATTTACTTTCGAATAAAAAGAGTGTCTCATTAATTAAAAAAATATAAAATTAATTAAAAATATATATAGGGTGATATTTTAATTTTAATTTTCAAATCTAAACGAATTTTAAATGTCATAAGTATAACTTTAACTCAAATTCTGCAATCTCCAAAAAGACTCAAAAAATTGATAATAATTTCTTAGTTTTTTTTATATAATTTGTTTTCCTAAGAAAAGTGGTTGATGGGTTGATTCATTGATTTAAAAATAATGATCGATACCAAAGTGGGGAATTAATGGATTTGGTAGAGATGAATCAAAAGAAATTAATAAATAAAAAAGAAAAAAAGAAAAGAAACTTTGAGCCAATGAAAAACTTCTGATTATGATTCAAGAAATGGCAAACAAAGCTGTAAGACACTAAATATATACATGTGTTTGAGTTAGGAAGCAATATTATTGTCCATTCATACCTTGTTTACATATACGTATAGTTTTCTTCTTTTTTTTTTTAAAAAAATAATTATAAATTTTTGTTGATGAAAATTTGAAAATTTTAATGGTGTTGGGATTGGCCCATTCAACACGTTTAGTAATGCTAGTTTTAAAATTTTCAACTAAGTTAAAATTCACTTTATTATATGATATATATTAAGGGGGTGTTTGGTTTACCTGTTTGATGTAGCTGATAGAGGTTTGAACCCCAAACAGCAGCTGTTTGGTAAAATTTGATGTTTGATAAAATTTTAAAACAGCAGCTGATAGCTGTTAGGAACCCTAAACAGCTGCTGTTTCAATAAGCTCCTACTCGGAGCTTTTTCATATCAGCTGATAGCTGATTCATATTAAGACTATATTAACCCTATTAAAATAAAATAAAAATTAATATTTATTAGATAATGATATGTTTATTGGTAATTTTACATTCAAACTGCAACAGCTATTGTATTTTTACCAAACACTAATCCGAATCAGCTACCAGCTATCTGCCACCAGCTATCAGCTATCAGCAACCGCTATCAGCTACCAGCTGCTATGAACAGCTAAACCAAACAGGCCCTGAGTCAAAGATTTTCAATCACTGAATATAATAAATCATTAAATTTCTAAATGTTTTTATAATAATGTAAAATGTTATAAATACAACTTAGTCTATTATTGTTTGATAATTTATCGCAAAATAGTTAATTATAGTAAATGAGTACTACGATAATGTATTGAGTACTAAGAGCAAAGTACACTCGTTTCATTATTTACATATTCATTATATTTATCCCAAAACAATTAATTTATATAATTTGTACATCATATATATATGGTGTGCAAATTGATTTTTCTTCTCTTAAATTGATTTTTAATGAAATTTATATTCGAATTGTTTGATGTGTTTTAAATTGAGTTATCTTTTTTTTTTTTTTACTATGAGCCATTTAAAAATATTTTTTCGAATTATTAATCAATGTGAAATTTATTACACGTCTACTTATCTATATTCTTTATATATTTATAATAATAGAGATAGTTTGATGAATTATGTGTTAATAATAAAATTATAAATTTTTGATATATATAGAGAGAGAGAGAGAGGGAGAGACACTTATAAATAACATCATATATAGCGCATTCTCTTAAATTAATTTTTAGTTAGATTTATATTCTAACAATAATTTAAAGTGTTTTAAGGAATAGATTATGATGAAATTCAAATGCATTTTCTAGGTTAGAATGTTCATATATAATATATATGATGAAATTTAAATGCATTTTCTAGGTTAGAATGTTCATATATATATATATATATATATAATATCATGTGCTGCAGTGCCATAATATCATGTACTAAGCCTACGATATATATATATATATATATGCATTAGGTTTTGAATATCTTATTTTTAGATTGGGAGTAAATCTGTATATTCGAGTCTAATAAGCATATAAATATTGTTCTAAAAATATACAATATTGGGATAGCCTGATAAATATACATTAATAAAAAAAATTAATAAATATTTTTATGAAAAGTAAAAAAAAAAGTTTTTGGATTTAATAAAACTAATTTAACATTCATCCCGAAACTTGATGTTAAAAACAATTATTAACAAAAATATATAATTTATAACAATTCAATGATAATATTACGAACTATTAAATAAACATTCATGATCAATTAACAATGCTACGGACAATTTCTGAAATTTTACATGCCAAAATGGTATTTGTTTTTAATGTTTGTGAACATCAAGTTTGTAACTAAATGAAATCAAATTATGCAAAGATCAAATCTTGCTGTTTGTAATTGAATATTATCGAACTCAAGACCTAGATGGAACAATAAGCGATCCTGACCAATACTAATATGCATCACATATCTAAAATTAAAAATGGAAACACTTAAGTGTGAAAAATGAAAAAAACTTATTGTAAGGTTCTAAACACTAAAATTGAAACCAATGTGTGGTAAATGACGTTAGACCAATGCCAACCAACCACTCCATTTTTGGTGCCAATTGAGAGTGTTTCCCACCTTAGCTCCCAACCCTTTACTCATAAGGTTCCAAAAGACAAAGAAAGAAAGAAAGAGCTTTAGAAGAGTAATGTTTATATAAAACTTTGGATGCTTTATAAAATTAAATTAAATAAAAATAAAGATACAAAAATCGTACACTTTTATATATATGGCCAAATGTCAACCTTGTGAAAATATATCTAATGAAAAGTCAATTGCTTTTCTCTCTCTCTCTCTCTCTATAAATACATTTATATATGTAATATATATATATATATATAATTAATGGCATATGATGGGGGAGAGGCTCTCAAGGAGTCAATGGCTACACAAACTCAGTTGGTGTCTTCTTGTCTCCTTAGCTATATATCTATGTATAATGATGATAATGAGGCTCTTTAGTTTTTTGGGTTTTTAAGTTTTTTTTTAACTTTTTAAGAGCTTTACTTCTTCTCTTTATATATCTCTATAGAAAAGAGATATATATACACAAAACTAATAGAGGACAATAAAACCCCACAAATGGGGCATATCCACTCACTCATAAAACCCCACAAATGGGGCATATCCACTCACTCATACTTTAAAAAAAAAAAAACAAAGCCCTAGCTCTCCTATATGTTTAAAAATTAAGGGACCCATTAGGGTTAATTGGCTGGAGAAGAGAAAAAGGGTAGACCCCACTTTTTGTCATGCACCAAAAGAGGATTTTTAGAGAGAGAAAGAGACATTCCCACATAAAATTAATTATTTGACCCCACTAATTAATTTGCATATTTCTCTCTCTAGAATTGTGTCCATTTTGCTTTGCTTCCATTTTACATCTCTCTTTTATGTAATGTTATAGTGAGGTGGGTTTTGGGGGTCCAATGCATGATAGGAGGTGTAAAGGTAGACATGTATAAGGATAAAAATCCCATCTCTCATGTGAGGCAAAATCTTTGATATCTTTGCTCCTAATTAATTATACCCCATTATGTATATTTATATAATATACATGCTATGATTAGGAGTGGTATTAAAGTATATGAATTTTATTTGTCAATTTCAAAACTCCCTTTATTATAAAAAGGAAGTTATCAAAAGATTTCATATGCCATACAATACAAATATTATTATTAATTACTTAAGGCCTTTAATGTCATTAAACAATATCCCAATTTTGACATGTTTTCAACAGTCCGTAATAAGTTTGTTTAGCTTTTCTTGTATTAATTAACAAGTAATTAATTCATAAGAAAGCTAATTAATTAATTAATTAATTCATTCATTCATTATATGTGTGTATTAATTTAGATCCATCAATTGATTTTGTAATAAAAATTAATTAGTTGTGATGAAAAATATAAATTTATATATAGAGTGAAGTATGTGCAAAATGAATTTGAAGCAAAGGTTAATTTCACTTAAAGTAGATGGTGAATTGAGGGAATATTTATGAAATGTCTCATATAGTCCAACACAATTACACCCTCAAAATGCAACTTTTAGTATGAAAGAAGAAAATGGGTACATCGCTTAACTAATTTTCTAAGTATGATATGTATCCTTTGTTGAGTTTTTCTTCTTTCTTAACCAACTTTCTTTCTTTAAATAAGCTCTTATAGGTCAAACATCAATTTATCTTAACCAATAAAAAGAAAAAGAAGATCAGAAAGCACATCTTATTGAACAAGATTTACTTCTTTTTTCAAAAAAAAAATCCTTGTGCAAAATTAAGAAATATAATGAATTTCTTAATTTGTAAAACAGCATATATATATATCCAAAGACATTTTTGGATTTTCAATTCATGCTCTCAACTTCTATATATATACATACATCAAAAGATCCCACTTATTATCTATCAAAGTTCTATACTTTGAGGCTTTTTTTAAGAAAAAAAAAATATTTTGGCATTATTAGTTTAAGTTTATTTCCCATATATAATTAAAGAAGAAAAATAAATGAAATTAATAATTACTTAAATTTAAGTTTTTACGCTTGATTTTTAACTAGAAAAATATATAATTTGTTGGAAAAAAATGAACAATATTGTCTTAAACCATAGTGTATATTAATTATGATATTTAATATTTGAACTTAGAGATATTTAAGGTGATATTAAATTAATTTGCAGAGACCATTTTATCGTACTGCATTATAACATTACAATAATAATTTTGACTTAGTCCTCGAAGGTATACTTCAACTAGTCACATTCTTTAAATTTTTAACTACATAAAATTTGAAAAACTTGTAAAATACATAGGCAATATAAAGAAAATTAATGAATTCTCCCAATTATAGTTATAGTGCTCCAATTAAATTTAATTTTGAGAGGATTAAATTACACACACAAACAAAACAACTTTCTCCTATAATAACGATCATATCTTTTTTTTTTTAGCATTACAACTTGGGAAGGAGAGAATCGATAATAAGTTATCCGGAAGAGTGTATTTGCTAAGTCTTAGTATGTAGCAAGCATCATACTATTAAATTTAGAAATTTATTATTAAATAAATAAAATTATAAAAATTAAATATTTTGTTAATAAAGTTAAGCATCATTAATATTGACCAAGAGAATGCAAACAAAATTAGCAATTGCTAGCTATATAAACACACACACACACACACATATATATATATATATATACAATCACTGGGATTAGCCCAGTGGCCAATTGATGTTACTCTCTACGGAGAGGTCAAGAGTTCGATCCTCCAAAAATAATTTCTGAGGGTCGAGTTTTTAAACAAAAATATATATATATATATATAGCTTATATACATATAGTCCAACAGCCAACAACCCAATTCTCCTCTAAATGAGAGGTGAAAAAAAAGATCATTTGAGGGTCCTAAAAAAGGACAAAATTAAAACCCAATGTTGGGAAGTTATGGCAAAATTGAAATGATTCAATTGTTTATTTTTTTTTAATTTTTGGATTGATAAATGAGATAATGTAAAAAAAAAAAACAAAAGAAGGTAATAGAAATACTTTGAATTTGGGAGATTCCACAATTGTTTTGATGAAGAGATTATTGAGAGATATCATATTGTTTGAATGAGCCATTTACTCTCTAATAAATCATTGACATTGGTCAATTTTAAAAGCCACTTTATTGACTTCATTTTTCTAATTTATTCTCCCTTTTTTTTTATTGATTTTTCTCTCCTGCCCACCAATGAGAATTTAACACTATAATTGAAAAGGACCATTTTTTTTATTATAAAAAAATTTTAGTTAAAAAAATGTAATCACTATTGATTAAAATTACATGTATTAATATTTAAGATATTACAAATAAGAATTTTGATATTTATAAATAATTTAAAAAAAATCATGCTGCAAATAAAATAAGTTTCAGATACATAATATTCATTTGGGGCTCGACATAATAATAATGTAAAAAATTTAACTTGAATGCTCAGCAAAAATGTGTGTAAAACATCAATAATTAATTAATGATGGAATAATTAGCTTTAGTTAATTAGATTATCATAATTAATTAAGGAGAGGAATTTCTTAATTCTTTTTATTGCAAACTTATCCAATTTATAGAGGAAGGCTGCTATATCAAAGTAAGTTGACATTATATCCAATTTTTTTAGATAAAATTAAATATTCTCAGTTTTTTTTTTTTACTTTTATCTAAATATTAAAGAATAATTCTACAATTTTTTTTAAAAAAAAATTCATCTTCTCTTATCTTATTTATCCAATTCCCATATTTTTCAAATATTTAAAAGAAAAAAAAATCATTCTCACAAATAATGTGATGGATGCGATTGTAATGGGATTTGTTTCATTATAATGTCTTTTGAAAAGTATATAAAATACTTTTCTTGTGCATGAATTTTTCTAGTAACTATTGTTGATTATTTTGTCCAACACACTAATTAAGATTAATTAATTAAGACAAGCAATATTACTGAGATAATATATTTTTTCTTAGTGCTTAATTGATTTCCTTTGAAAATTACAAGTGGGCATTTTCTAACTCTTTACAATTGACTCCGGATTAATTACACTAACAGTACCTAATTTTTTTTCTCTTATTCTATTAAAATTTTTAAACTTTATTTTATAATAATAAAATATCTGAACTTTTAATTTTATCTCAATAAAATCTTTAAAATTATTTTATGAAATATAAAATGGTAGCAATATATTGCCAAGTGACAAAAATTAAAAAAAAATTATATATTAAAAATTAAAGATAAAATAGGTCATTTTAGATTTATTGAAAATGTCTCGTGATAAAATATGGTTATCACGTCGTACTCCTGTTATTAAAAAATAGTTTTAAGGATTCAAATGAGATAAGATCAAAAGTTTAGGAAATTTAATTTTATAAAATAAAGTAAAAATTTTAATAAAATAATGCAAAAGATCAAGAATAATTGATGTAATTAAACCAATTATCTCCAATTATTTGTAAACTTTACAGATTAAAACTTGTAGCCCACTGTCTATCAATTATACAATTTTTTTTTTTTGAAATTTTTAGATATGTTGGTAGAGGTTATCCAATTGATAACCTTTCCCTTCAAAGAGTTTTTTTTTTTTTTCCTTTTTCTGGTATTCTGTATGATCACTTGACATTTAAACCCATAATGAATTTCATCTCATTTAAAAATTAAAAAGTCTGATAAAATGCTAATAGTTTCAAATTTCATAGCTTCTGCCAAGATTTGAGTTTTGTGGCAGACCTATTTGCAAGCTGAAATTAACTGGTGCTTGGAAATGCCAGCAATAAATACCCAAAGTTACATTAGTGTGATACGTATACTTAGAAGATTTTTATATATTTGTGTGAAACTTTCACACAAAATAAGGACAATCCAATATATATATATATATATATATAAGTAAACTCAAATTTCATTTTTTGGAGGTTAAAGCCATGGCCCCTCCCTGACACCGAAAGCTGACTGATTTAGAAGAGAGAAATGCTTGGCTCATTTTTGCAATCCCACTTAAAACCCCAACAACAACAATATGACCCAAAGAGGGAAGAAGAAGAAGAAGAGGGTTAGTATAAAGGATGATGCATTGCTTGGAATGCCTCTGTTTATGCAAAAATATAGTACAGAGCATTTATCAAACCATCCAACTTATTGGAAATGTCGAGTAACAATAAGTAATTGAAAGGACTACTACTACAGAGAAACAGCCCACCTAATCTTCACCTAAGCTAATCAAACATAATCAACTCAACCAATTAACACCAATCCAATTTTTTGTTAGAAAAGGATCTAGCTTGACTGCATTCCTATAAGCAAAGAAATGCAAGCAGACAAAACCTACGCATCACTCTCCTCATGGCAAAAAAAAAAAAAGAGAAAAAAGAATAAACAGCTACAATAAATCCACTGACAACTATCCATGCTCCCTTGACTACATTACCTGCTTCATTTTTTTGAACTCCCTGCAAACCAACTACTAGAAAAAGCTATACATACTAATGACTGGTAAAAGCCGGTCTATGAAGCAAATACCAACCGCTGGGGGATGGCTTTCCTGGACATCATATCTGATTTGCGGGCCCAGTGCAAGCACTGCCTACTTACAGTTTATTAAGACTTGTTATCAGAGGAAGCAATATCGTTTTTATCAGAGTTGAGATTGATGTTGGACTGTGATTTGTCACCTGAAGCCACTTCATTCTGTTCTTCATTCTCATTTTTCTTGGAATTGAGAAACCGACCCCCCAGTCCTCTTGCTCTTCTCAATGCATGCAGATGTCGAGATTCATGCAAGTATGGCTGCCAGATTAATTTGAGTTGGCGAGTCATGAAAGATACAATATCAAAATAACTTAGAATTCAGATTAATTTTGAGCCATTCTATAGCTATTATCCATAGTAGATAAACGACTGTTAAATTATAATTGAAGAGCAATTCCAAGTTTATAACAGATACATGGGAAAGGAAAAATTGAAGAACCTCAAGATTTGATTTAGCCGATAATGACGTTAAGTGTAACAGCAGCCTACTACGTTGTGATAGGATAAGTTGTGACATATTCTGTGCCTTGAACTGAATCTACTGGGTGTCAAACTGAATCTACTTGCATATTTGAATGCTGAGGAAACAGCCCTAATCAATCTAGTAGCCAGAAAAAATCTTTGTTCATATTGAGGAGTTAAGCCTCAAATGTTAGGAGCTAAAATACACGAGCAATGATTTATTTTTTCCCTGGCATCAATGCTTCTTTTGGAATCATGGACACCATTGTAATCCTAGAATTGTGGAACTTTCTTGACAAGAGCAAGTACTAAAATCTACTGATTTGATGTTAAATGTTCTCTAATTTTGTGAATTTACCGAACCCTAACCTAACTTCAACTGATCAAATTTATCCTCTTATTGTCCCACATCACCAATATTCAGATAATTTTGAAAATTATACTTGTGGCCTAGGCATGCTTAACCTTGAATTTTTCAAGCAAGAAAGGACATGCATAGACTACCAGAGCGAGGATGCATTAGGACTGCAGTGGTCAGAAATAATGCCACAAAGCAGAGTTAGACAAGCCAGGAGTTTTGATTTCTAGTTCCTAATCAATCAGGTAAACCAAACATAACATTAAACACGAGCAGCAAGATACTTGTTTCTGAAATGTCACAACATACTTTCCGAGATTTGATGACTCTGTTTTCTGATTCAGCTTTTGCACGGGATTGACGACGTCTCAAGATGCCATGATATTGTTTTGCATTGACAAATACAGGCTCCTCAACTGCATCTGATGGCAAAGGAACTCCAGCTTGCTGAATTCCCATTAACTGAAGATGTACCTTAAGCAAGTAGTCATTAAAAAATCACAAGATATTTATTTGAAAGTGTTAATAAGTTATCAAGCAAGTGACAATAAAAAAATAGTAAATTACCATTGGTTGTCTACCATAGGGTTGCAGAGGATATGGCTGAGCATCATAGGGCGCAAATATGCTTCTATAGTAGGGATCTGGGTAGGGGTAAGCTGCTGCTGCCTTCAATTCCACAAGCCATAGGGAAGTTAGTATCTTATTTAGACTGAGCAAATACTGGATTAAGATTTTTAGCCTAGTTGCAGGTGAATTTCATTGTGCAAAGGAAAGAAAAGCCTTTAACAAAAATATTAGAAACCAATAAAATGAAAAAAGATACGCATTAAAAGATTTCCATCAAAGCAAGGCTGTAGTGGAATATACCAAATGAACAATTAAATCCGTGCCTATTCACTACATTCCAGAAAGCATCTAAAGATCTACATTGCAATGACCATCAAATTACTTTCAACATAAAAATAAATAAATAAATATTAAGACATTTGTTTGAAAGACAGTACTATATAACATTAATAGAAATAAACTACATGATTGAAAACCAAATGAGATACATTGGATATGCACACACTTTTTTTTTAACAATGCTGACAATGATGCATACTTGCATCCGTTTTTTCGCTTTGTTCTGTTTCAATTAGTACGTTTGGAAATAAAAACCATTACTAGTGAAAAATGTGTTTGCCTCCTTAAAGGACTTATTGTTCATCTTGAAGCTTTTCAAGAGGATGAAGGGGGGAAAAGTTTGTCGGTACTTTTTAAGTTTTGAGTGCTGATATTTTTGTTTGAAGCACAATGCTAGAGTTCTCAGGAACGCCTTTGCTATGATATTACTTCCAGATAAAATGGTCTCCTTGCAGTCCATGTATTATTCGGCTTCTGCATTTTGTTCTTTGAGAAGGGTCACTCTAGTTGATATCTAACCTTTGAGCTAACCAGGTTAGAGAGTACCCTTGTTTTGATAATGGGTAATTCTTGTTCTCACCTTTTGCTTTTTCTTAGGAGGAGACTTTTCTTCTCGTCCTCCATTTCATCTTTAAATCTACTCATACAAACTCTTTTTTTTTCTAATAAAAGAAGTATTTGAACATAACCAAATTTGAACTTTCTGGAGCAACGAGTAAGGGGAGAATCCTAACCCCCAAGTATGAAGAATCACAAATTATTGCCCAAAAATCCTCTCAGCAAAACCATAAAAAAAAGGGCTGTTGTACATAGTATTTCTCTCAACTTGAATCTTGTACTGAGAGAGATGAGACTAAAAACTTTCCATGCCTGAAAATCTTCATGATTTTTGCTCTAAGAAAGTATGCTGGTTCAGTTTTGTAAGTAATTTGGTTCATTTAGCACTAAAAGGGATTCAGCAAAATTCAGCCATTGAGACTTTTAGTTCAGTTAACTGAACACGCACCACTGTCTGTTACTGTTATCAGCATAGACATCATTACCAGTTGACAAGATGTCTTCCAGGTTCTAACTAATAGACTGGTATCAGAGTGATCTCTAATGGTGAAGTTGTTAGTTCAAACCCAGATAGGAACCTAATCAACTGAAAAAAGAAAGGATGTGTTCTTCATGGCTCACATGATTACAACAACAACGATAACAACAAAGCCTTAATCCCAAGTTAATTGGGGTCGGCTATATAGCTTCTTCTTTTTCATTCGGTTCGATTTAGGGCTACTTTTTCTGATAAATGTAAAACAGTAAGATTATAGTTAAATAATCTTCACGCAGAAACAAAAGCAGCACGCAAAGGGGCACATCTAGAAAGAGAGAAGATGGAAATAACTTGGGAGCAAAAACTTAATAATTTTATGAATAAACTTGATGTCATTTAGGAATATGTAGAAAGAATGAATCTGTCTAGTCAGTTTTACGAATAACTTCTTCCAACCTTTTCTTGGTAACTTAAAAATAAAAAAGAACAAGGATACCATCTCACATGATATACAACAACAACAACTAAGCCTTAATCCCAAACAAGTTGGGGTCGGCTGTATGGATTCTCAACAAAATAAGCTCAAAAGACACCAAAAAAGATACTCCAGCCTTAGGCCCCTTCCAAGACACGGATTTTACGTCTCCATTCAAGTCTGTCATTAATCAAATCCGCATCAAGATCTAAGGCACGTAAGTCTCTTGCTATCACCTCCTTCCACACAGTTCTAGGTCTGCCACGACCTCTAGCCCCCTCAATCAACAAATTCTCACACTTACGAACCGCAGCATTAGGAGGTCTTCTTAAAACATGCCCATACCATCTAAGTCTTCCTTCCCTCACCTTATCTCCGACGTCCGCTACTTGGACTTTTTGTCGAATATGAACATTCTTAATTTTGTCCAGTCTGGTATGTCCACACATCCATCTTAGCATCCTCATTTCTGCCACACTCATCTTATGCAAATGTTGTCCCGTTGGTGCCCAACACTCACTACCATAGAGCATCGCAGGTCTAACAACCGTCCTATAGAATTTACCTTTCACTTTCAGAGATATTTTCTTATCACATAAAACCCCAGTCGCACCCTTCCACTTTAACCACCCTACCTGTATTCTGTGAGCCACATCTTCATCTATACGGCCATCATTCTGGAACACCGAACCCAAATATTTGAAGTGCTTGGTTTTAGGAACCAAAACTCCATCCAACTTAACCTCATGTTCCTGCTTCTTCCTTAGACTGAACTCACAGTGCATATATTCCGTTTTACTCCTACTTAACTTAAAACCCTTGTCCTCGAGGGTTTTTCTCCACACTTCCAACTTACGGTTTACACCAGCACTAGTCTCATCAATTAAAATAATGTCATCAGCAAACAACATACACCAAGGAACAACGTCTTGTATGCTTCTGGTTAGCTCGTCCATCTCACATGATATAAAAGCACTAAATCCAAGTAAAACTGCAAGGCTCCAACTCCTAAGCTCACATTAGATAGAAACATTTCGGTGGGAATGTATCCAAATTGACCTCCTAAGGCCATTGCCTCAGTGGGCCATAACTAAAGTAACTAACTTCAATTTCTACAGTAAAGAAATGAAGGAAAAGAAGAAACTAATAGAATAAAGTTTACGTCATACATGATTATCTGATGTATTTACCATCCCTGCATTCTACTTTTAGAATTTACACTACTGTTTGGCACTCTAATAACCTTGGCTGACAAAGTCCAAGTGCATGTTTTGAATCTTAACAGCAGTCACTTCATGCCAAAAATGCTCGAGGGTGGGATCATTCTCAAATTACCCCTCCCAAGACATGCTTCAATGTCACAATAACCAGAAAGTGAGCAATATCCTCCCACATCCATGTTTGTGGAACAAAGCATGCAGGTCATTACCTCATCTTCAGTATGAGACTATAGAACTGCTGCCTAGAAGCTATACACATACAGTTGCAGTTGCAATACAAATGAAACCTAACATTAGTCTTCATCTCGATAAAGATATCATTGATTCATATTAAAACTACATATGTTACTGACCCACAAAATCATTAACTTTAGATATGCATGACCACCACCAACAACTGAAATAACAGCTCCTTAATTATTTATTTCTGCAGAGCTATTAACTGCAAAACAATAACAATCAGTAACTGTGGCTACAAGCATGAAATATACCGTTTGCAACGCCATGCCATGATGCCCACAACTTATTTGCCACCAGCTTTCTATCAGCATGGCCAACTTAGCCACCACCCACACCGCATCATCACCTCATTGAACACGACTTCAATATCCCAACCACTTAAATTCTATCCAATCACCTCATTAAACTCAATGCTCAAACTCGATTCCAGTCACAAGAATAACCAAAGAGTTTCAACATAATGAATAGAAACCTAGTCAAAAGTCAATTTCTCTAATATCAAACTAATCTCTGACTCCAACCCATTTTGTTTACCTATCTATCTGCTTGCCCTTTCCTATTACTCAGTTCATGTTGCACTTCAAGCATCCATCATTAAGAAGGCACCACAAAATCAGGGAAAATTATAGCACAATGATGACCATTACTTGAGAAGTCTATTTGCCCAGATCAGAATCAATCTACTTAGTCACAAATGAACATCTTCAAATATGTGCTCAGAAACGTCCTTCCGTCCACCACACAGTTCTAGTTACTTTGACTCTCACTTTACTTGTAGTGCCCATGTCTGATGAGGATTCTTATTTATTGATGCAGCAATTCAGCAATTCAAATTAATGGATAACCTATGAGAATTCTGGAAATTTGGTAAGTCATACCCCAGGTTTTTAACCAGCACTGGATACTTGTACTCCCCAGTCAACATAGGCCATAATTACCTCAAAAGTAAAAAACATGACGTCTCTCGTGTTAAATAAAGGTGACAAAATCTTTTTGATATGGCATTTTAAAAAAATAATGAGTAAAGAGAAAATGCATGGTACATAATATAGAATGCAATTCAAACTGTCAAGTGATCTTTGGGCTTCAATTGTAAATTAAATCAACAAACTAGAGAAGCATCGTTATGCAAAAAATATCTCAGAATTTTTCTTCTCAAGCAAAATAATCATCAAACAGGCACCAGTTTCTACAGTAAGAATTCTTTTGCCAATTATGTTAAGCCAGGTCAAGTATCATAGGTTAAGCCAGTTCAAGTATCATATAGTTAAATATGCTAGCCTTAGTAGAATTGATTATAATGATAAAAGGTCGTCCAAAATTCAAGCTGTTACTTTATAACCATAGGAAAACATATAACCAAATAAAAAATATAGATAAAAACAAAGATGAAACAGCAGTCTATCTAAATCTTGCTTTCTTACACATCCTTAGACATGAAACAATGTTAAAAAAAAAAAGGCTCCCAAGATAATACCATAGTGTGTCCTGAACGAAGTTGTGGAGTTGTTGTATATTGAACATTTGGTGTTGAGATTCCAGGATGCATCACTGCAGTTGCAGGAGATGATGACTGAATCTCCGATTCTGAGTGCTTCTGCTGCTCATTAGCTTCATTAGTATCTGGACAACCATCTTCACAAATGTTATATTGTTAAGCACAAAAGTATGCCAGGCACCATTCATGGCAACAATTAAAATTAAACTGCCCAGTAACAGAGAGCATCAAAATCATCTAATAAGCACATATCCTCTAGAGACCCAGTTTAATCCATAATGAATGCTAATCATGATGTAGGAAAGAATATGCAGAGTCAACCTCATTGAGAACCATATTGGAAGACAATTGAATTTCAGATGTCACATGTAACACAAACTCTAAACATTGTTTCCAATATAAGCATCGAGATTGTAACAAGAACTAAGGAAGAGTAATAGTACATCCTTCACAAATTGAACCACCAAAGAACTCACAGAAAAAATAAAATACCTCAGCTGCTGGTTTCTTGACTACTAGAAGAAAATTCCCTCCCCCATGAAGGCAAGTTTCCTCCCAAATTTGGTTGGAGCCACATTGCCATTTTTATTAAATTGGGAAACCTGAACTATTGCTAAAACATGAATGGAATCGCATAAAAATTATGTTCACCTAAGAGAAATATCTCTAGCACAAGTAAGCTTTTCCATGAGAAAGAAAAAAACAAACCCCACTTTCCAAAGTTATCATCATATCACATACTTGAAAATGAGAAAGTCTTACCCATCACAGATAATAATAATTCAGTATACACACACAATAATACAATTATCATTATAACACTTATTTGGTCAACATTTTCAGCAAAAATACCTGAACCGTCATGCACTGAAGAAGTCATGAGGCTATTATATGCACAGAAGCCCCAATATCAGATCTGGAAGAACAAAAATAATCAGGCAAATGCGATGCCAAAGCATGTAATAAGAAGCAAGGCAACTACATCCAAGCACCCAAAGCTACCAGTACTATTAGATTAATTGAGAATAGGATAACTTTATTTCTATATGAGAATCTTATGTCTCGCAATGAACAACCATAGAAGGCTGATATCCATAACCATTAAACAAAACAACGTAAAGAAAAAAGAGAAGAGAAATACCCTTTGAACCATTTTCTAAAAGAAAGAGACTGGAAAATACATGTCAGGATCACATTACAGAATGTGTATATTAGCAACATCATCAAAGTACAGTATCTATCTACTTAGATAACAAAACTGGCCAATTTTTTTTAGGAATTAACCTTTTTTTTAGATTAAAAGGAAGTATTATTGAGAAAGAATGAATCGAGTTTACACCATGAAGGACAAGAAATCCACCTAAAAATGAATTGAGTTTACACCATGAAGGACAAGAAATCCACCTATAACTCAAAAAAACAACAACTAGCAAACAAAAAATATAAAACAAAAGCTAGGAAAGTTATACCTCCCGTTGAATAGGATAAATTCAAAGAGACCCCTCATAAAGCTTCAGGGACATAAACCAGAATAGAACCCAAAAACGCTATCTTGTACTAATACAAACTAATGAAATTTTTTAGGAATTGATTTCATACTCACTAGTACAGTTTCCAATTATTTTATCAAGGGAAGATTCTACATGCCCCCCCATTCAAGAGTTGGAAACAAGGCCGGTAATTTAAGTTAACATATGCTGCATTCAAGCTAGAATGATATATGTTACCTTTGTTTTTGTTTCTTCTAAGTTCTAATTTTGTTTAAAAAAATTATTTAAATCTGAATAAAAAATATTTGGACTTGTCTCCTTAAATTTTCAGCTAACACCACAACCGAATGAGACAGAGAACTTTTATAGAAAGCAATTGCAGACTATTGGAAACATTTGATATACATTTTTGAATATTTTTTGCCAATGTCATTGAACTGTAAAGAGCACTATTTACATCAATACCATAAACTACAACAGCAACCCAACCCTCACCTCATTCCTACCTCATAAGATATCCCAACTTGACATGCACATCCACCCTAATGCATCTGTACATCCTTCACCTCTCCCATCACTGAATGTCAAAATTAAAAAACAGTAATTATATTGGCCAAAACCAACCTTCCAACACCAAAACCATCTACCTTTCATTACAAAACCAAAACATTGTCCATTCACACCTGCAAATTTCTGCTACTTTGAAATTAAATTTTATCCTCAAGCAGTTAGTTTTGACTCAATTTAGTAATAGCAACTAAACAATGAACTACAGCCAATCGTACAAAAAAATGACTATCCTTTTAATACTCGCATTCTCATAATCTAGTATGGCCACTTGTTCAGTTCTTATCCAACAACCGCTTCCCATTCTTTCTCAAAGAATTTCAAATAATGAAAGAGCTTAAACCAGAAACCAAAAGAACAGGAACACTTTCATTAGTATTTTAGAAAAAAATATTATAAGATGTCATTATATACTTCCAAATATTTTTTTTCCAGTAAAAAATGAGCTTTTCAGCATGCATCAAAATGAAAGCCCATTCTACGCGTAAGGAATCTTCCCTCCAGAACTTCCGCACTTCTCCACATGGTACATACATTCTGCAGTCTGCACTACTGATCAACAATGCTTAAATTAAGCTGTACAATGCATTCTCGCCTTATGCTACGAGGGAGCCGATCTTAATGCTAAGACAAAATAGTGATAGAATCATAAACAAGCTGATACTCCTAAAAGAAATACTCATTAAACTAGAGATAAACTCAAGGCCATTCGAGATTTTATCCCATAACATTTCGAAATGCTAGATGAGTGAGAACTCAAAAGATTTACAAGGAAAAAGGATGGAGATGGAAAGAACCAACTAGCTACTTTCGAATCAATTCTGAAAATGAGATGAAATAGCCAATAATACAGAGAGAAATGATCTCACAAAAGACAAATTGCTTGTCCAAATTGGTAGGATCCTCACATAGGGATGTCGCAAATATCATTCACCCTATTCTATTCATGATGTCAAGAATCAAAATCATGTGTCTTTCCAACAAATGTAGATGAATAGAAAGTAGGATAGCTACCTTTAGTTAACAAAATCAGTTTTCAATTCTAACAAAAACAGCAATAGGAAGAATCAATGTGAGAAAGGAAAAAGTACCTAATACTTCATGGTAGCTTTGAATTAGGTAACATAACCATTTTAATTTGAATCTAGAGTAACATTATAGTTAATTTGGTAAAGGCCGCCTTTAGAGGAGAGAATCCATCAATTGTAACTGTGATATGGATGACGTTGAACAAAATAATCAATTATATGTGCAAGTTTCATTAGTCAAAGCTCCTTCCCAAAATAAGAAAAATTCAAGGTACATATTACATATTATGACTATGTCATTGCCAAAACGATCTAAGTAAGGCAATGAGGTCTAGTTGGATTAGTTCTAGGATGGACTCATTGCATGTGTATTCAGTGGCTACTTTTGGCATAGAAAGAAGTAGAGCAACAATACTGCAGAGGATTTTGAAGCATTAAATAATTATAACTAGGGCTAGAAAAGGAGTATAACTTGTCTTATCATAAGGAGATGTTAACGAAGCAAATGAAAAGAATCGATTTGCAGGCATGTCTCATGTGTAGTCCAAAAAAACTGGAGAACAGGAGATAAACGAAAACTTGCAGAAGAAAATTTGTTCTATCCTACATGCTACAGTCTTGTCTGACCTAATATTACAAAAATAGGGAAGAATAAATTTTGAGGAGAAGACCAACTTCAAATGCATCCAATTGAAGAAAAAATTCATCAAAATCCTTCAAATTTTCATAAAAAATTATCTTTGATGTCTTTTATTCCAATAAACCATCATTCAAGTTCACCCAAATTTAAAAGATGTAATTGATTCGTGAACAACACAAAATCTCAAACCCAAATACCAAAATTCAATCAAGTCAAACACGAAAGCTTAGGTAAAAAACACCATTGTTTTTCACTTTCAATAAACTGATCAGTAAGCTGAAGTAATGCATGCAACCAAACAATTATCAACTCCAATTAAGAATTATATCGGGCGAAAAATTCTACTCCTAAATTCACTCAAACCGACAAATTGAACTCAATCAACTGACACGAACAGACTCAAAGATGAACTGAAAAAGATCAGAGTACTTAGTGCTCCGAACAACCAATCGCAAAACACACTTCACTCTCATTTCCAATCCTTCAAAATTATGAATGAATCCCACCCAAAAGAATTCAAAGAAAATCATACAAATACACTTAATCCGTATAGCTGAAGATTAAATAAAGGCAAGAAAGAAGGAAAATCCAAAATTTGCAATGAAAAAATAATTAAAATTAAGAGAAATTCAAAATGAAATTATCAAATTCCATGCAATAGAACAGATTAAAAAAAAAAGGAGGGAAAGCAAAGGACTAGGGTTTCGAAATTCTAAAACTTACGTTACAGAGAAAAAGAAGAGAACTTTAATGCTTTTGCAGAGAAGATGATTGTTATTGATGGTTCAAAAATGGTGTGTCGCAGAGTTGGTGAAAGCGTGAAAAGGAATTATACAAATCAATTCTCAGTTTTTCTGTTTGGGGAAATAAGAAATTTTACAGAAATGCTAATTCTAATTCTAATATTCCTTTTACCGCCCTACTTCACTGCTCCCTATATCCAAACACTCCTTTACCTTTTTTTTTTCTTTTTTTTTTTTAAATATTCACACATTATACACAATGATTTGATATCTACCTAATATTTGTTTCTATTTGTTGGTACATCATTTATTTTTTGATTACCCATTTAAAAATTATTTTAATTATTCAAAATTTTCTTTTCACAGTGACAACCAAATAAAATAATAATTATAATTTTTTTAATAAATTACATATAGAAAAAGAACAATTAAAATATTTGAATATAAGCATTAGATGAAAGCGATGGTTAAATAGTAATTAAAATTATTATACTTGATATTTGAATATATTTTAATAGTAAATTTATGTTTAAATCTTTATAGTGCTATTTTCTTCTAATATTAAAAAAATGAGTTTTTAAAAATTTTTACATGTATAAATAAAATTTGAATTATCAATGCAATAATAATTATAAAAGAATAATTAATATATAATAATAAATTAGAAATTATTTTTTTAAAATATTTTATTTATAAAATTATGCATAAAAAGTAAAAAATTTTATTGTTAATAAAAGATGAGTTTTATTTTGTCGGTAATTTATTTATTTTTAATTAATTTTAATAATAGATTAAAATAATATTTTATATATGTATCTTAAATAATATTAAATAATTTATAATTGATTTTCTTTGGAGCAGCAACAATTTCTTCCTGGTTTTAATATTTTGATAAAAATTATTATTACTATTATTATTAATTATTCTCTTTAATCCAATTAACAAATACATTTTGTTATTTATTTAAAAATATAATATTAATATTTAATATTATTTATTAAAAATATTAATAAACATATTTCATATTAAAATATATAAAAATGTATATTTTTAATAAAAATAATAATTTTTTTTAATTTTTAATGTATCAATCAATTGGATATTGTTTTAGTGTAAAATATAAGTGGTTAAAAGTGAAAT
This sequence comes from Garcia nutans, assembly GCA_947685225.1. Taxonomy (NCBI): domain Eukaryota; kingdom Viridiplantae; phylum Streptophyta; class Magnoliopsida; order Malpighiales; family Euphorbiaceae; genus Garcia; species Garcia nutans. The sequence continues at coordinate 2,708,653 of CANTUV010000071.1, forward strand.
ATTAGTTTTTTTTTTTTTTTGTGCGGGTGAGTAAAGAGTAGATAAACCTGGACCATTAGATGGGGGATGGAAAAGAGTAGGGAGATTCGGGCAGGAGAGAGGGAAAATCAGGTCCAGGAGTTCAAAGTGGGGCCTAGGGACTGGAGTGACCGCTGACCGTTATTTTTTTTTGAGGATGTAAGTGTACGGATCTGATGCAGGTGGGTCCATCAGAAAGGATAGGATTATGATGAGTTGGAGTTTCCAGCACTTTCTCCTATGAAACGCTAAATGCACATGAGTGATGCCTGAAAATATACACCTCCACTTCCTTCCGCTTAAAGTGTTATTTTAATAAATAATTTTTATTTAATTTTAAGAAATGTTCGAATGAGAGTGTAAATCAAAATGAGGATGAATTATTTTTATTGATATTATTTAATTATATAAATAAATAAAATAATAAAATTTTTATTTCTAAAAAAAGAGAGTGAATTTTTATTACTCTTTTATTAATTATATTAAATTCTTAATTGAAATTAAAAATTTGAGAACACATATTGTTATTTTTATAATAAAAATATTAAAATTAATTTAATTTTTTATTTTTTATAAAATTAAATTAGATTTTTAAAATAATATATAATCAATTTAAGTTTTTTTTATTATTTTTTACTATATCCATGAATTTTAAATAAATAAATTTATTTTCTCTTAATAAAATTAAATTTTATTTTTTTGAATTTTTAAAATAAAATATAATAATCTCTTTTTTCATTTTTTTAATAATAATATCTCTAAATTTTTTGAATAATAAAAAAGATTAAACAATCAATTCGATTCAAAAACTAAAAAAAAAATAAATAATCATTTTAATTTTAATTTTACTTTTATTTTTAAAGTTTAAACTAAACGTTATTCAAATGTTACTTTTATAAATTTTAAGTAATATTAATTATAAAATTTTAAATTTACTCTTAATTATCATATCTCTTCGTTGGGAGAATCAAAAATTAAATGAGAAGGAGATAAATTTTTTAAAAAAATTACAAATAAATTGAAGATTAAATTATAAGATAAAAAAATGCTGTCAAATAATATAAAAATATGAAAAATTCTAATATGAATATGGTACATATTTTTATTTGTGGGTCAGATTAATTAAAAAATATGATTTAAAATTTTAATTAAATTTATTTTTTTAAAATATTATAATTTAAATTAATATTTTTTAATTGACTTAATCTAAAACGAAGATATAAACTAAATTCAAAATAGAATTTTCCTAAAAATATAAATCAATGCGGTCCCGCTCTTTTACCGGTCACAATTCACTATTCTCTTCGATGCAATCATCTCTCTCCTGATTTTGTTAAAAAAAATAACGAAGACTTCAACCTTTGCTCGGCTGCCCCCCTTTATGTTCGTCTGCAACTACAGCCATGGGGGACTGAACTTCATCGGCAGCAAGAAACTGTTAAAAACTGTTAAAAAAACTGCTTTTTGCGTCAGCCGGGGGGGGGGGGGGGGGGGTGTTCATGGATCTGGTTTTGCCCATGTATCTCTCTAGTTCCTGCGTGATGCACAATTTTAATTTTTTTTATTATTGTACTTTATATTGTATTTTACATATTTTAATTATTTATTGTGCTTATTATATCTTATGTTATATTAATTTAATATTTTATAAATATGATAAATTTAGAATTATTTTTAATTATTTTTATATTTTTATCAAAAGTCCTAATTTCATACTTAACTTCAGGCTATCCAAAATCCAATTCAATCTAGCTTAAAAACACTCCTTAACAAGTTCTTAATATATTGAAGAAATTACACTAAATACTATATTTTTATTTTTAATGTTGTTTTTTTTTTCTCATTTAAACCTTTTATATTTCTCAATTTTACTTTTCATTGAGTTTTATTTAAAAAATACGACCTTTTTTTCTCTCTTTTTTTTGCACTGCTAGCACCAATAAACAAACTCTATGAGTTTATTCAATACATTGAATTTCTATTCTCCTCATTTGATGCATTCGATTTGCCTGTTTTTTGATTAATTTTATTTTGATGTTGTTGTTTTCCAACTTTAATGTTAGAATTTTTTTTTTAAATGTAATGCATTTTTTATGTTTAATAAAATGCTTTAAAAGATTTTTTTATAATATTTTTTGTTATTCTTTTTCAATTTGTATCTCCTAAATGAGTAGATAACCTTTTTTTAAATTGTTTTTGTTTCAATTTTTATTGATTTGTCTTTATATTTTTTTTTTTTTGTGATTTATGAGCGTGGTATATGTTAAATAACATTTATACAATATATATACGATATATACTTTATAATTTAAGCAACATATAAAATATGTATATATTTTCACTTAAGACATAATATATACGTAACATCTACACGATATATATTATAATCAGCCAATGTATAAAGACAATAATACAACATATATGTAATATCCATATAACATCTACACTTCATATAAATTATAACTAAGCAATATATAAAATTTGTAAATATTTTTCACTTGAAATTCAACATATAAATGACATACATATACACTATAATTAAAAAAACATATAAAGTCTGCATATATTTTCTCACTTAGAACTATATATATATATATATAATATTTACATAATATATACACATTATTAAGGTTATAATTAAATGATATATAAAGTTTGAACATATACATAATATTTATAAATATATACACGACATATATATCATGATTACAATAACTATATAATTTTTATAATTTTTTCAAAAAAATTTGAAAATTAATTTCTTTTAAAAAAAGCATGAATTTACAAAATAATGTTTAAAATGATTTTTTTTAGAATTTTTTAATAAAATGGTGTAATTTTCTCTTAAAGTTATTGTTTTATTAAATAGTATTTGAAATAAACTCATTTTGTATATTGTCATGGTCTTTTTATGGAATGTAATCTAATTATTGTTCTATGTATGCATATATTTTATGTATTATTCCTTTAAAACAAACTCAATTTTTATATTTTTTGAAAAAATTTTATAGCATATAAAATAAAGGAGAAAAGGAAACTTTTGTAATTAATGTTGCGCATTTTTGTAATTAATTAAAACTGTTTCGTATTTTTGAAAGTTTTTCATAAGCACTGTAATATTCTTGAAAACAGTGGCGGAACCAGAGAATTGTTGAGGGGGAGAAATTTTGGCCGTCGCCGTTCGTTCACTGTCTCTCTCGCCTGCTCGCCGTCGTCTGTAACTCGTCTCCTCTCTCTGTCTGTGCTGTGCCTCTCTCTCGGTCTCGCTCGAGCCAGCAGCAGAATGCTGCTGCTGGCTTTTAATTTTTTTTTAACTCTATTAAGTGAAACGGCGCCGTTTCACTTAATAAAGTAAAAAAAAAAAATTAACAGAGATTGTCTTCAACCTCTGATGACTGCGTGCGTGGAACTGAAACTGGGAGGGGGGGGGGGGGGGGCGGAGCAAGGAAGCAGCAGGGGCAACGGTGGAGGGGGGCAGAGCTCTCCCTATATACGTGTGCATTGCCGCCGGCAAGGGGGGATCGTCCGCCCCCACACGACCTCCCCCAGCTCCGCCCCTGCTTGAAAACTATTTTTGTTTTTAGGTCAGGCTTGTAAATTTTCCTAATATATATCATATTTATTATTATTATTATACAAATCACATCACATTTCATTTTACCATCTATACATACATAACTATAATTATCCTCATGCTTCACTTTAATTAATCCTTCTTAATGATATTTTTGGAGCTGTATTTTCGAGATTAATTCATATATAATTATGTAGTTTTTTCCCTTAAAAAAAATTAGGAAGCTTATAGTATAGACTTACAACTTCAAATATTTACATTAAAAATACCATTCAAAATTTATTCATGTACTATTACTTCTCGTGGATAAAAGAATTCCAATAATTTAAATAAATAATAGGAGAGGAGTGAGTCTTCGGACTCATAAGAAATTCATTCTCAATACAATAACAGTGTTAGGTTACAAATAAATAAATAAGATATGATCATTGAATAATATTTTAAAATTGATATTAATAATTATATCTATTTGCATTGTAAAATTGATATTAATAATTATTTTATAATTTGATTATGAATTGGTTTTAGAATTTTTGTGATTATGTTAATTATTTTATAAAATAATATTCTATCACATAAATTTATTATAAAATAATTAATTTAATTTTTTTAAATATCTCAAAAAAAATATAAATTATATTTAAGAAATAACATATATTGCATAATTTTTTAAATAATATTTAAATATTAAAATAAAATAATAAAATATTTAATATTTAAATATTTAATATAAAAATAAAATAAAATATAAATATTAACATTAACATTAATTATTTATATTAATTTTTAATATAAAAATAAAATTAAATATAAATTAGTTAGTTTTTTTTTTACTTAAAAATGTTATCCTTTTATCTTAAATATAGTTCCGCCACCGATCCCATCATACAAAACATATGATGACAAAAACATAATTAATCATATCATAATACATAATAATAAAGCTAATCCTCATGCACAATAGACCAAGATTATATAATATTATCATAGTACAAAAATACCGCTAATATGGACAGATATTCAATAGTGAAATTAATGACTTATTGAGAAGAAGATAAAATCTCTATCGTCATTGCCGGAAGAAGGAGTTCTATTATAGCGGCTGTACAACCGGCAATTAAAAAAGTTCTTTACTCTTTCTCACATATGCTTTCGGCTCGTAAATCAAGAAAAATCGTGTGAACCTACACAATTTCACCTAATTTCACCACTGCAGACACTTAATCATCAACTAATCACATAATTAATGAATAGGTTCATATGAACTTCACAATTTAAAGTACTAAATAATAACTCGTAAGAGTTAACATCACTTAGTTTGTCAAGTCAAAACTTAATAATGGAGTTACAATTGGATTAGGGAAGGAACTTGAAAGAAACAAGTAGGCTATAAAATTTGGCTTAAGGAAGTAAAAAATTGCAAAGAAAAGGATAAATTATAAGATAAACATTAGGTCATGTGTCAAGCTCCTAAGGTATTTTTTATTTAATAACACCTGTCAATTATTATGACTAATCATTACTTTAGGTGTTGTCTCCGACGTTTTGTTACCATGTGGAGATACTCAAAATTGGTGATGGAGGTACTTAAGAAGGTGTTTAAGCCTAACTTAAAAAAAAATAAAAATAACTTATAAATATTAAATATTTAAAAAATAATATGAACTTATAAATTTTTAAAATTTTAAATAATTATTTATTTATTTAAAATATTTATAAGTAATTGATGAATAATTAATATATTTAAGTAAAAAATAACTTATAGATAAATATATATATATTATTAAAATAACTAAAAAATATATTCAAGGAATTATAATAATGATATTTAATGTACTTCAAAATAAATAAAAATAATATAGTAAATTACTTTATTAAATTATTTTATAAGTAAAAATATTTATAAGTACTAAAATAATAAATTAATTCTTTAACTTTTTTTTAATTTATAAATTAAATTTCTAAACTAATAAAATTTTATAAATAAATATAATAATTTAAATTTATAACTTATAAACCGATTTGGTTAGTATAGAAGATAGGCAAACACACTCTAAAGACAACGAGTGTGTTTCATCATGTAACAAGCATTACCTTAGAGTAATGAGAGCTACTTTGACTACTGCCAATAACTAACCAACAACAAAAAATGTTTGCTAAAAGTAACGAGTGTGGTGATATTTGCTTTTGTATTCCAAGTTCTTATTTTTGTAAATATTTTTTGTTTCCGCACTATGTTTATAGCTTTTTTCTTTTCAAGTTATTTATGTAAATTTTCCAAGAAAAAATGAGATCAAATAAGAGATAATAGGATATGAGAAAAGTATACTTATATATAACAAGGAAGCTGCCACTCTTGATATTTTTTACATTTTGATTCCTTGCTTGCTTAATCCAGCAAACCATTACCATCACTTGCATTCTCTACCATGTACATGGCAATTACCAGCAATTAAGAAGAAGAATTAAGTTGTTCATTTCCTCTTTAACGTAATGATCAACAATGGAGTATGCTAGGAGGTTGTATCCCCTTCTGCTAATGGATCCCACCCTGGAGGCTTGATGTTTGGCCAATCACCACGACATCCTAATCTGATATAAAGACTCTTCTTACCTTCAAAACAGACCGACAGGGTTTGTTAATAGCAGTTGAAATGAAATTCTTTACTTCAGTTTCTAATGAACTTGGTCTGATAGAGCATTATTCTTAATCTAGCAAAGTAACTCAAAACATGATCAGTGATTACATAGACACATAACAATCTTGCCCATGACAGCCACCCACCACCTCTACAAGGTTGTCCCGTATTGTATCCCACTTTTTATCAATTTTCTTGAATTCACCAAACTATCATCAAATGGCAGAACAAATTTTCTTTCATATACAATGTGACATGTATGCATTTGAAATGAAGGTCTATTTGGATTAGTCTTTCAAGTGAAAAATCATGCAACGCCTACATAATGTCAATTTCAAATTCAAATGTCTCTTCATTTTCGATCCTCGCCAATCCAAATAGACCATAATGGAGTATGTAGATAAGAGATTATTCATGTTTGCTCAATTTGACCATCTTCTTTAACAATTCTCGTGGATTTGACCATCTTCTTTAACAATTCTCGTGGAAAACCACAAACAAAAAAGCTCAATATTTTCTAGGACCACAAAATGCTAGTAGAATCTTCATGATAGGATAGAAAAGTACCTGGAAGTTTCTTGTCTGACAGAATTAATTGTTTGAGGGCACTCAAGGATGCCTGAGCTACACTTTTGGCATGATCAGCATCCCAACTTTGGATCTTGATGACCACATCAGCATTCGTGTACGCTAGGCTAGCATCTTCAATATTCCTTTTTGCCTCCACCTTTGCTGAATCCTCATCTGCCATCAAATATTATTAGCAGCATAATAGCTGCTCTGATAGTCATAGACACATTGACAACTAAGCACTTGTAATTCTGTTATTTTTCATTTTTATCCTACTGTATTTAATTTATTATTCTGTGAGTCCAAGGATCCCAACTTCCAAGCAGAGGAAATAGAGATTATTCAAGGACTATGAATTACATACTGTTCATTGATTAGTCATTGGACCTTAATTTATATATACAGTTCATTTTGCCTATCCTTATTCTAATGTTATTTGACCAGTTGGAAGTCCAAATACAAGGTGTTGGTGAGCTGCATCAGGTAAAGACTCACAATAGATGATTATTGTTGCCCCCCATCACCTGGTACATGATGAGCAATCTTTAAACAATTATAATGTATATAGATTAAAGTGCTAACAGGACTTGGTTCTCTAAAGTCTAAACTGTGGCAACAAACCAAATGCAAAGCACAAGTTACCTATGGCTTCAGTCTGTGATAGCCAAACAGTAAATCCTGCATAAAGATGTCGCCATTTATCAGCCCTTCCAGCAGCTCCCAGCTTCCCTCCCAGTGTTGAAACAACAGAGTGAACATGATTGCAGCACCAACCAAACCAAGGAAAACGTCGTACTTACCCGAATACAAACAATCTGAAAAAAAAAATCAAACCACATGTCATACCTACTCAGGCTTTCTAATATAGCACATTCTGCATCAGCTATAGTGTCAGAACTTTCAGCAAGAACCCCTAGATTTAATAATAATTGTTACTGCATGGCAAGATTGGTGATAGAAGTCATTGCAAGCACTCAATCTGAAGTTTCCCTCTAGAGTCATTTGATGATGTTAAAGGATAAATAACATAAGGAATTTCAGCATTATATGATTTTGGATTTACAAAATAGAATGTTGGCTTAGCGAAGCTAAAAATATAAGTGAAAGTTTATGTTTGTTTCTCTCTAGTTTTTATCATCTGATGTTGAAAGAAAATGACTGAACACAGAGGAACGTTTATTTCGCTTGACTTCAACAGCAGCAATTTCATTGCTTACTTCAGAAAAAGACTTTAAAAGAGATATAATAGCACTGTCCACAATGATTAATCTTTTTCAATGGCTGTATCGAATTGAATTCTTATACTCACATGAATCAATTGTTTGCTTGGCAAATGTTTCTAGCAACTCTTGTGTATCAAGGGAAGTATACCTGAAAATTTACCAAAAAAGTATTTAAAGCAAAGGACACATAAAACTCACCTTTTTTATGATATACAAGAGCCTAATATGATAATTACAGAATAAGGTTGAATCATGTTATCAATTGCATAACCAAAGCCAGCTGCAGAACAGTACTCTGTTTAAATTAAGGCTAGAATTAACCAGTAATTTGTATGTTACCTCTGAATATCAACTTCAACATGATAAGCGAGAGATGCTATAGCAAAAAGGAGTCAGAAAAAAAAATTCCATAAGCCATGCAAAAAATAAAAATATGAAACCAAAATGGAGCTAGCTTGAACTAGTATGCAAAATACTACAGCTCAATTCGATTGGACTTGATTATTATTAAAAATAAATAATTATATCTTATTTACTAATGTTAAAGTTTGAATCAATTGAATAGGCTCTGGCCTGAGATTGAACTAATAAATTATATAATATAAAATAGATTTTAAATTATATAAAATATTAATACTCGATTAGACTCATGAAGCACTCGAGTCAAATATTATACTCAAACTCAACCTACTAAAGCTCATTATTCAAACCCCTAGAGCTCAACCTGAGTTGAATTCACCGCAAGCCAAGTTTGCGAAACTCACTAGTAGCTAACTTATTTACATCCGTAGGTGGTGTTGGGTGGATTTTATAATAAACTTGTCACCAGTATATAAGCTCAAAACCAGGAAAATATGTTAATACCCAAGACTAACGGCAAGTTCTCCAGCCACTTTTTGGTTAATTTCAGTTGAATGGCCAACAATGTAGATTGATGTGTTCCTTTCAGTAGCTGCATAGCTCCTGCTATCAAGGATAAGGATTCCCATGACTCCATAATGTCAGGCCATTTCAAATCTGGATCCTGCTTCTTCAAGTTAATAACAAGTTCATCATCATCTATACGCCTGTTTGAAACAGAAGAATTCTTATATATCAAAGGCATGGAAAAACCTGAAATAGAAAATTGAATCCATGTGTAATTCAGCATCACAAACAAACAAACCAGATTGTCTCAGCAGACTTTATTCTGTCAAATAGATGATTAGTTTCTATAAGTGTGATTAGAGACCCTGAGCTTTGTAATCTCACAATTAAGGAGGTACCATCTGCATCCACAAATACATCTCTCGAACTCAGAAAATCTTGATTCCCAAGCGGTAATCTCAATTCCACCTCTGAAGACCCATCAGAAAACTGCATATTAAAAAGAAAAAAAATGTTAAAAAGAAAAAAAACCCCCGATTTCAAGAAAATACAGAAAAATAATTTTAAAAAAAACTGCATTATATTTGCATTTTAATTGTAAAGAATGAAAATAAAATAAAAAACCCAAATTCAAGAAAATACAGAGAGAATTAAAAAAAGAATGTACCATATCTACATTTCAATGGTAAAGAATAAAAAAAAACAAATTCAAGAAAGCACAGAGAGAATTAAAATAAAGAATAGCTCTCCCCTTTTTGAGATAATAATTTTGGGAAACCAAACAGAGGGTTAGAATAAGCAAAATACCTCGCAATTGGTGGTGATGGTAGGCGAAGAGATAGTGCTGCAGGAGAGACGATTGTATCTCCTGGAGGAGCAACAAAGAAATTATTGAAGGTAGAGGGAATTGAAAGAAAAAAAAATATTAGTAATGGGAATAGGTAGTAAAGTGGATTTAGAAATGGAAAATGAAAGAGGAAGCTTTTGAAGAGAGGTTTTAATGGGGTTTTGCGAAGGCAAAAAAGCTGTGGTGACAGTAGGAGAGCTGGCGGTAGGCATAGCCATGCCTGTTACCGACGAGAGAAATATCAAATAAATAATAAAATCAATAATATTATATTCCTTGTTTATGCATTAGACCTCTGCGAATTAAACTATACGAATAAGTTGATCTGCAGCCCTTTTTTTTTTTTTAAATAACGGTTAAATGTGTGACAATAACCATCCCTTAAAATGGCGTAAGTTATACGTCTGTCTGAAAATCAAAAAGTGTAGATATTTTTTAAAATTTACTGTCTTTTCATATGCCTTCTGTCACGTGAATTTTTAAAAAATATATAAATGAACTCTGAAATTTATAATATTATATTTTTCTCTTAAAATATTTAAAAAATATATATATATCACCGCTAAAATTTATTATATAATATTTTTCTCCCAAATTTTTTTAAAAATATATATATAAATAATCTCTAAAATTTGTAATATTATATTTTCCCCATATAAAATTTTTAAAAATTTTATTTTTAAACATAATTTATATGTTTTCCTTCAAATGCAATGTAAATATTTTCTATTTTTTAATATTTTACCATTTATATATATATATATATTTCATATTTAGTTTTTATAATAAAAAATCATAAATACAATACTCCAAAATTTAAAAATAATATATATATTTTATTTATATTTTCAAAATTATAGCAATCCAATTTAAAAAATTAACCAGATTAATTGTACAATCTATTTTTTTTAAATAATTCTTTCTCTCCAAAGTCATAAAAAATTCAATTTAAAAACTCCTTTACTTGTGATATTTTACCTAATAAGTTCTATTTTCATATTAAAATTTTAAATTTTTTATATTAAAAATTTTTAATGATAAAATAAAATTGATAAGAAATTTTGTTACACCAATTCAAAGATACTAGAATATTTAAATTATTTTTTTGTTATGAAATTATTAAAATTGTAAAAAAAAATCAATTTTTAAAAGTAATGTCACACTTTAGTGATTAATGATTTATATATTTTTTATATAAAAATTCACTTAATTTTATTTTTATAAATAAACAAATAAACTCCTATTGTTATAAATATCTTTTTAAAATAAATTAGTTTTATTTTTATAAATATAAATTATATTTTTAACATAAATCAATTAAATAAATTTTATTTTATTTTATTTTTATTTAATATAAATTACCACTGTTATAAATAATTTTATTTTTATAAATAAATAATTATTTTTACATATATTGCTATTATATTGTTGTTATATAATATCAATATATTAATAGCAATAGGAAAAAAGACAAAAAAAAAAGAGTGAGAGAAAGGAAAATTTTTTGTAGTTAGGCTAATTTCATACTGACATGTGATTGATGAATTAATGATTGGCGATTTTTTTTAGCTAAATAGTAATTGTATTGCAATTAAGGAGAAAAGTCCAGTCTAAGCAGCCTAAGGAGCTGCAATGGAGGGTTATATAACCAATCGTGACTGAGCTTTAAATTATTAATTGCTGATGCTAACCAATTAGTTACCCTATTACAATTTATCTTAGCATAAAATGAAAGATATTGATTAAAGCGATGAATAATCTGCTTAATTTGTAATACATAACTATCAATATCAGTGTTATTAAAACCGGACCGGACCGGCCGGTCGGACCGGTTAAACCGGGAACCGGCTGCCAGTCCGGTTCGGTTTTTATATTTTTTTAAAATAGATTAAAAACCGGGTTTTTAAATTGAACCGGTCAAAACTGGCCGGTTTTGACCAAAAACCGGTTGAAAAATTATTTTTTTCAAATAAAATTTTATTTTTTTCACTTAAAAAATATATTTTCCTAATAAAATATTAAAATAAAAAAAAATTAAAAATTCGGTTCAACCGTTTCAACCCGGTCGGACCGTGAACCAGTAGGGAGACCGGTTCAATGACCGGTCCGGTTCTGAAAACACTGATCAATATCATAAGGACAAAAATCTTGTGAGTTGATAGTTTGAATAAGTTGCATGTTATATGATTTAAAAATGCATCTCTGCAGGTTGAGCCTTATTATTGCCCTTTGCACAGCTTTGAGCATCACTTGGGCTTCATTCCTAATAGGAGAGAAAGAGTGAATCAGATAAGCAACTCCATCAACCATCTTCCCATTAGATTCTCTAACAACGATTGCTGCACCAGCATAATTTTTGACAGAGCAAAAGTTTGCATCCGTGTTAAATTTCAGCCAATCTGTTGGTAGAGGGAGCTTAGTCAACAGAAGAAATTGTATAATTAGATAATGGGAAAGGCTAGATATTTGTCTGCTAAGCTTTAGAAAATTCCTCAAACAAGGAGAAGGCTCGATGTACAGTAAAGAGAGGATCTGGTGAGGAGCCATTAAAGATGAACTCATTCGTAGCTTTCCATAACCTCCAATACAAGCAAGCAATTCTGGCCAAAATAACAGATTTACCAGAACAATGTAAATTTAACACCATGTCTGACCACCAACACATGAGGGGGGAAGTGTTAAAAGCATCTGGTCTGATTCCTATATTACACAGCATCCAAGAGGCTTTGGAATGATGACAAGACAATGATAGAAGAATAACAGATTCATCAGCCATGTTGCAGAGTGGGCATGCCTTAAAGGCTTGCAGATTCCTCTTAAACATGTTGACAAATACTGGAAGAGCATCGATATAAGCTCTCCACAAAAAATTTGGGAGTTCAGGAGGGATTTGCAATTCCCGTGAATTTAAATGAGGGTAATAATCACATATTTAATTCCTGTTAAAAAAATATTTAAAATCACTAATTTATATAGTTGAAGGGTTTAATATTATTTGTCCAAAATTCATGGATTTAATGCACAAATCACGTAAAATTGAGAAACAAAAAATGTGTTTTTTTTTTATTATAAATTGTATATCAACTTTAAAAGTTTGTAAAATTTAAAATATTATATTCTTAATTTATTGTTATTGAAATAATAATTTATTAATTAATTCTTTTTTTTTTCATAATACAAACAATTAGAATTGAGCATTCTTTAACCCGCTGGGGTTAGTCCAGCGGATTAGCGACCCAACCCACTAAGGAAATGTCGCGGGTTCGAACCCCCAAAAAAATATATTTCCGGAGGTTTGAACCTTCTAAAAATTAAAATTAAAAATTAAAAAGAATTGAGCATTCTTTATTCAAAAACTTGTTATTCGCTATTATTAAGAAAATAATGAAAAAGATACTAATAATCTTAATGCTAAAAACATACCGAATAACTCAAATTGGAATCAGAAAATTTATATTTTGTATCTAATCCTAACAATCCCCATGAGGCTGAAAAAGACTCCTATGAATGAATTGGAATCTTTATAGTGTATGGAAGAGAGCTTCTAATTCCAAAGATCTAGACTAAAATAATTATATGTAGAAGATAAAAAAAATATATATTCGTATTTTCAATACTACTATCATACAAAGAATGAAATCGAATTCTATAGTGAAATTAATAATCTGAATGCTAAAAAAACGTATTGAACAACTCAAATTAGAACTAGAAAATTTATATTTTATAGCTAATCCTAAAAATCTTCATGAGGATGAAAATACTCTTTCAAAATGAATCATTGTCTTTAAGGCATATGGAGGAGAGGTTCTAGTTTCAAAGATCTAGGCTAAGATGATTATATGTAAGAAATAAAAATACTCATTTTTTTCCATGCTACGATTATCCAAAGAAGGCAGTTGAATTCTATAGTGAAACTTAAAGATATAAATGGTCATTGAGGGGAGGGTAAGGCTGAAATTCAAAATTTAGTTGTTAATTTTTTTTTATCCAACTTTAGATTTGAATATCTCAACTTTAGGTTGGAATTGGAATTTAAAAAAATTGGCACAAAACCTAAGGGTGTATTTATTTATGAGAAATTAGAGTAGTTGTTTATAAAAATTTTATATAAAAAATACAAAAAATAAATTTATATTTATATGGCATAATTTTCTCAAATTAAAAAATGGAAAACAGTTTTTTAATTTTCTAATTTTAAGAAGATTTTGTAACATACACCCTAAAATTTTAAAGTAGAACTTATAATCTTAATGCTAAAAAACGTATTGAAAAACTCAAATTGAAACTAGAAAATTTATATTTTGCGACTAATCTTAACGATTTCCATGAGGTTGAAAAAGACTTTTTTTTTTAATGAATTGGAGTCCTTATGACATATGGAGGAGAGCTTCTAGCTCCAAAGATCTATACTGTTGAGTAAATTGCATCATTTGAAGAGTTAAAAATGAAGGTTTATTTTTTGTTAAAAATAAAGATACCTAATTTTTATCAAAAATGGAGATGCCTAAATAATATCAAAAATAGATGTGCCTAATTTTGTAAAAAATGGAGGTGTCTAACCATTATTAAAATTTTACCAATCCAATTTTTGAAGCCTATATAAACCCCTTATATCTCATTTAGAAGTTCATCCAAAAAATTAGAGAGTTTGAGAGTTTAAGAGAGTTTGAGAGAAAAAGCTTGTAAAAGAAATTTTTTTGTGAAGAAAAATTCTCAGGTGTAATTGAGTGTGAGTTGTGAGTGTTGTAAACAATTTATATAATTTTTCTCCTTTAAAAAGATCTGCAGTAGATCTGGAGACGTAGACTCAATTGACAGAACTCCATTATCAATTTTATGTATGTATTATTTTTGTTGTTATTTCTCATTCTTACAAATCTAATTTATAGAAAAATATGTGTAATTTTTCTAACAACTGGTGTCAGAGCTGCTGGTTGTGAATTCTTTCAATTTTTTGTGAGTGGTTTGCAATAATTATCAGAAAAGATCTAGAGAAAATTAGATTCGAGTGGGAGTGATGGCTGCAGATGAAGGAAAGGTGAAAATTAAAAAATTCGATGCTACAGACTTTGGCTTTTGGAAGATGTAAATCGAAGATTATCTGTATCAGAAAAATTTTTATCAACCTCTTTCTGATAAGAAGCCAGATGATGTGAAGGAAGAAGATTGGAAACTTCTATATAGACAAGCTCTCGTAGTTATCTGATTGACGTTATCCCGTAATGTTGCTTTCAACATAGAAAAAGAAAAAACCATAGCAAGGCTTATGAAGGCTCTCTCCAGTATGTATGAAAATCCATTAGCCTCTAACAAAGTTCACTTGATAAGGCAGTTATTTACTTTGCGGATGACGGAAGACACATCGATAGCTCAACATCTAAATGAACTTAATACAGTCACAACCCAATTAAGTTCGGTTGGGATCGAATTTGATGAAAAAATACGAGCATTAATACTTTTGTCTTCTCTACCAAAAAGTTGGAATGCTATTGTCACGGCTGTGAGTAGCTCATCGGGAAAAAATAAGTTGAAATTTGATGATGTTCGTGATCTGGTTCTCAGTGAAGAGATTCGACAGAGAGAGTCGGGTGAATCATCAACCTCTTCAGTTTTGCATATAGAGTTAAGAGAAAGAAATTCAACCAGAAAAAATGGGCGTGGCAAATATCATGGTAGATCAAAGAACAGGATGTCCAAATCTAAAAATTCCAACAATTCACAAAGCTCAAAGATTGTCGAGTGTTGAAACTGTGAAAAGACTGGACACTATAAAAATCAGTGCAAGAGTGCATCGAAGGACCAAGAGCAGAAGATAGAGGCAAATATTGCTTCCACCTCAGGAAAAGATGATGCGTTGATATGCTCATTGGAGAGCAAAGATGAGTCTTGGGTATTAGACTCTAGAGTATCATTCCATGCCACTTCGCAAAAGGAATTCTTCGAGAGGTATGCCCCTGGAAATCTTGAAAAGGTATATCTTGGTGATGTATCAACCTTGTGATATTATTGGTAAATGTGTAGTGAAGATTAAGTTGGATGGGTCTATTTAGGAGCTGAAAGATGTCAGACATATTCCCGACCTGAGATAGACCTTAATCTCAGTAGGCAGTTGGCTAGTGAAGGCTACACTACAATCTTTCATGGTGATGATTGGAAGATTTCAAAGGGGGCAATGACTATTGCTCGGGGCAAAAAGAGTGGTACTCTTTACATGACAGTAGGAGCATGTTGTTCAATTGCAGTTGCAACAGAACATGAAAATCCTAATTTATGGCACAAGAAACTTGATCACATGAGTGAGAAAGGGATGAAAATTATTCTCTCAAAGGAAAAACTTTTAGGTCTATAGTCAGTTGACATAGACATGTGCGAAGATTGCATACTTGAAAAGCAGAAGAGGGTCAACTTTCAGACAAGTGATAGAACTCTAAAGAAGGAAAGACTAGAGCTCATTCACTCTGATGTTTGGGGACCAACGACAACTTCATCTATTGGTGAAAAATACTATTTCGTGACTTTCATCTATGATCACTCTCAGAAAAGTATGGGTTTACTTTCTAAAGCATAAATCTGAAGTGTTTGAGACTTTCAGTAGATGAAAAGCTATGGCGAAAAATGAGAAATGTTTAAAGATTAAAAGGCTCAGAATCAACAATAGAGGTGAATATGAAGACATCAGATTCAAAAAGTTTTGCTATGAGCATGGGATCAGAATGGAGAGAACCGTGCCGGAGCCTCAACACAATGGTGTAGCTGAGCTTATGAACAAAACGTTGACAGAAATAGCCAGAAGCATTCATATATAATCAGGTCTATCGAAACACTTCTGGGCAGAAGCAGTCAACACAGCAACTTACTTGATTAACCAAGGTCCATCAGTTCCATTGTAGCATAAAATACCAGAAGAGGTATGGAGCGGAAAAGAGATAAAACTATCCCATCTAAAAGTTTTTGGTTGTGTAGCATATATGCATATTAGTGATCAAGGCAGGAATAAGCTTGATCCCAAATCTAAAAAATACATCTTCATCGGCTATGGTGAGGATGAGTTTGGCTATCGCATTTGGGATGACAAAAACAAGAAGGTGATTCACAACATAGATGTGATTTTTAATGAAAAAGTGATATATAAGGACATACATAAAACTGATACCAGCAATACAGAGCAGAGTGAGCCAGTGTTTGCAGATATAAATGATGTTCCAGAAAGTCCCTTAATGGAGTCAATTGTAGCAAGTCCTCATCAAGAGGAACTCGTTGGGCAAAATAGTGTGCAGTAATCCGACACACCGCAACTCCTACTCCAGCTCCTATATTGAGAAGGTCTTCTTGGCCTCATGTGCTTAACAAGAGATACATGAATTATTTGTTACTCACTGATCAAGGAGAGCCTGAATGTTATGATGAAACTTGTTAGACTAGAGATGCTAACAAGTGAGAGTTTGCCATGGAAGACGAGATGAAGTCTCTGATCTCTAACCAAACATGGAAACTAGCCGAGTTACCCATGGGGAAGAAGACACTTTACAACAAGTGTATGTATCGAGTAAAAAAGGAGCATGATAGTTCAAAGAGATACAAAGTCCGATTAGTTGTCAATGGATTCCAGCAGAATGAAGGAATCGACTACACCGAAATTTTTGCTCCTGTTGTGAAGCTCAATATTATCAGATCAGTGTTGAGCATTGTTGCTATTGAAGATCTTCATATTGAACAATTAGACGTGAAGACTACATTTCTTCATGGAGATTTAGATGAGAGATATATATATATACACCAGCCAGAAGGTTTTCAAGAAAAAGGGAAGAAAAACATGGTGTGCATACTTAATAAGAGCTTGTATGGACTAAAACAAGCCCTAAGATAGTGGTACAGAAAGTTTGACGGCTTCATACATAAGGAAGGATTTCAGAGGTGCAATGCCGATCATTGTTGCTACTTTAAGAGATATAGCTCTAGTTTACTACTTTATGTAGATGACATGTTAGTAGCAGGTTCAGATATGGAGAATATCAAAAGGTTGAAGTAGCAGTTGTAAAAAAAAATTGACATGAAAGACTTAGGTCCAGCAAAAATGATTCTTGGAATGCAAATCATAAGAGATAAGGAGAAAGGACTTTTGCAGTTATCTCAGGTAGAGTACATCAACCGTGTTTTGCAGAGATTCAACATGGGTGACGCCAAGCCAGTCAGCACACCCTTGGCTAGTCACTTTCGTCTATCTAAGGATCAATTCCCTCAGACGGAGGATGAGAGAGAACTCATGGCTAAGGTTCCTTTCGCTTCAGCCATTGGAAGCTTGATGTACGCAATGGTCTGTACAAGACCAGACATTAGCTATGCAGTGGGAGTTGTAAGCAGGTTTATATCAAATCCAGGAAAAAAGCTCATTGGAAGGCTGTAAAATGGATTTTGAGATATTTACGAGGCACCATAGAAAAATATTTGTACTTTGGTAAATGAGAATTAAAAGTGCAAGACTATGTAGATGCAAACTTTGGAGGTGAAGTTGATCAATGGAAAAGTACCACCGGTTATATATTCATTGTTGGAAATACAACTATTAGTTGAATGTCGAAGTTACAAAATATTATCACTCTATCCACTACAGAAGCTGAATATGTAGCAGTGACTGAAGCCAATGAAGAGATGATATGGCTTTAAGGTTTGTTAACTGAGCTGAGTTTCAAACAAGAGAAAAATGTCTTATATAGTGATAGCCAGAGTGCGATACACTTGGCAAAAAATTCAGTATTTCATTCTCCAACCAAGCATATTGGACTTCGTTATCACTTCATCAGAACTATGTTGGAGGATGTTGTGTTAATACCGGAGAAGATCCAGGAAAGCAAGAATCCAGCATATATATTGACAAAGACGGTGGCTATTGAGAAACTGAAGTTGTGTTCAGCTTCAGTTGACTTGCAAGAATAACAAGACTAGAAAGACCTGCCGCATAAATCCAGGTGTGAAAACATATTGAAATCAATCTTTAAGTGGGAGAGTATTGAGTAAATTGCACCATTTGAAGAGTTAAAAATGGAGGTTCATTTTTTGTCAAAAAATGGAGATAACTAATTTTTGTCAAAATAGAAGTACCTAATTTTTGTAAAAAATGGAGGTGCCTAATTTTGTCAAAAATGGAGGTGCCTAATTTTGTCAAAAATAGAGGTGCCTAACCATTATTAAAATTTCACCAATCCAATTTTTAAAGCCTATATAAACCTTTTATATCTCATTTGGAAGATCATTCCAAAAATTAGAGAGTTTGAGAGTTTAAGAGAGTTTGAGAGAAAAACTTGAGAAAAAGCTTATAATTTTTTTTTGTGGAGAAAAATTCTTAGGTGTAATTGGTTGTGAGTTGTGAGTGTTGTAAACACTTTATATAATTTTTCTCCTTTTAGTAAAAAGATCTGCAGCAGATTCGAAGACGTAGGCATAATTGGCTGAACTCCGTTATTAATTTTATGTGTGTATTATTTTTATTGTTATTTTTCATTCTAACAAATCTAATTTATAGAAAAATCTGTTTAATTTTTTCAAATATACTAAGATGATATATATGTGAGGTGTGTGTGTGTGTGTGTGAGTGAGAGAGAGAGAGAGAGAGAGAGGGAATAAGTGAGACCTAGAAGTTCCAACCACGAATAGTGAGGGCTCTGAGTTTATCAATTGTCGTATTGGTGTCTGTTGTCATATGCAATAAAGCTCTCTATTAGTACACTTAGCTTCACATATGGTAAGTAAACAATATCTCCATATGCAATTCATTTTATTCTTTTTATCTGTAATTTTTTATTTTCTTTCCAATGATAATAGATAACTCATTTGTAATACAGATTTTAGGTTCAAGATCAGTTAATATGTTTTTTTACTTTTCTTTTCTTTGTTTCGCTTCAATTTTTTTAGGTCTAATGTCAATTTTTCCTTTCAAGTAACAATTTTTTTTTTCCAATTTTAGAAATACAAATTTTCTAATTTCTTGCTTTGATGTAGTATGGATGCAAAATGAAAGTTTTATTTTCTTAAATATGTTTTTTCAAGAGTGATGTTTTTGCACCTCTTGATTATCAAAAGCTTAATTAGCTTTGATTTCTTGAAAATGAATGTAATTAAAATAATTTTTATTTTTTTGTGTATATTATACATATTTTTTATTCATAAATAATTTTTTTATTCTTACATTTCATTATACACATAAAAAAATAAATAAATATATAACATATGTATAATATACACAAAAAATAAAAAGTAACATATATATAACATCTATCAAACATTTACATATCATTTATACAATATTTACATAATTTATTTTATTTATTTTTTTAATTTTACATACACATAACATATACACAACATTCATATAATATACACATAATATATAGATAATATATATAATAAATATATAGTACAAATATAATATCTACGTAATATCTATATAGCATGTATATGATATATGTATAACATATATATAATAAAATTAATATTTTTTTTTAAATTTTTTATATTTATAATATATAAAAAAATAAAATTAATAATTTTATTAATATATTCTTATACATTATACCTTTTTTTATAATTTTTTTGAGTTTTATTTATTATTTTTAACTAAAATTAAAATTTTATTTTATAAAAAATTAATATATATTATTAGTTGAAAATATATTTGAAAATATATTTTTATTATTTATTAGAATATATTTATTTAATAATAAAATTTGAAAAAAATAAAATTTATGGTAAAAATGCTTGAAATGAAAGATTGATGAGATATTTTTGAAATAAAATTTTATTTTAAAGAGGAGAGATATTTTTTTTTAAAAAAATATTAGTTTTAATATTTTTAAATTTTTTTTAAGATATAATACTTTTAAATTTTTTTTAGAATAGTTATGTAAATATTTTAAAAATAAATTACTATGACGATTTCAATTCTATTTATTTTAATTTCAATTTTAATTTTGAACGAGACGTATTACTAACGAAATTTTCTAATATTTTAATTTAATAAAAATGTATATATAATGCGAAGTTTCCAAACGATCGTTACGTAGGTGATAAATATTTTTTTTTAAATGCAATAATTCAACAGAACTTTTTACAATCTTGTGGGTCTGGTCCTTTCGTGTTCTATGACAAAAAAAAAAGAAGGAAAAGATCCCTCGAGCATCTCACGCGTGGCTGACGATTGAGTCTGCACGGCGCACGCTTGTCTTCTCCGGTCTGGGGCCCCACTTTTGTATTTACTCCTTTTTCAATTCCTACTCTTCAACATTAGACAATTCCTTTTTACCCCAAAAATATACCTGATTTTTAAATAAATTTAATTTTATTCAACATCTACTCAACTCAACTTAAATATTAATTTCAAGTTACCTAGAGTTTGCCAAAAAATAAATTAATATTTTATTATTAAATTATATATTTATATTGTAATTTAAAAAAATGTTTATTTCCAAATAAATGTGAAAATTTAAGAAAAAATAAATTAAATTTATTACTTATAAAAATATTTAAAATAGTTTTTTAACTTAATTAATCAATTTTTTAAAATAAAATTAAAAAATAAATTCTATAAAAATTTAATCTATATTATTTATAATTTTTTTTCACAAAATAAACCCATAAAATAAATCAAGTACATTTGAATATTTCACAATACTTTTTTTTTTCTTAAAGCCAATAAATTCAATCTAGACTTTAAGTCTTTGACAATGAATGTTTAAGTTGAATAAGGCTAATCTCAAATTTTCCAAGCATTTATTATATTTATTTAATTTATAATAATTTTTTGAATTACATTACATCTCCTTCTTTCACAGTAGTGTATACTCTCGTTAAGCCAATCCAATCAATGCAGGCTGTGACAATCAAAGTTTAACAACACATGGTAACTTTAACATTGCTCTTTCAAAAAATGAAACGTTGTGGGATGTGGGCCAGAACGTGTGGTCTTTCTTACTTTTCGTGCAAGGGAAAAATGAATAATTAAATAAAAAAAAACAACTTCGCAGAGAAGGACCTCCACCGCCGACTAGAAGTTGCACCGTCAACGCCACATCTATTCATATCGATCGACGGCGTCGTATCTGTTAGCTCTCTCTCTCGAGCTAGGGATTCCTCCTCTCTCCCTCTATCTCTGTCTATCTGCTGCGCGAATTGAAAATCACAGAGTTACTTGTTTTTAAATTTTATGTCTAATTTACAGGTAATATTAATAATAATTTTATAATAATACAATTATTATTGTTTTTGTTATGAAAGTTTGAAAAATCAGAAGAAATAGGCATATAATTTATTTATTTATTTATTTTTAAAATTGTTCTGAGATTAAAATGATAATAATCAGTTCAGTTTTGATTTCAGATTTGGATAATTTATGGTTGCTTTTACTCTTAAATTCTGAATCGTTGACTCACAAAGCAGCAGCCTTGATCGATCCTTTGTTTTCTTCTATTTCCTTTCTGGTTTTTGGATTTTGGTAAGTTTTGAAATTAGGATGAGAGGAGTCGAGACTATGATGATTTCAGAGAGGAGACATCAACTATTTTCAATTCTCAGGTTCTTAATTCTCTGAATTTTCTCTTTAATTTAATTTTTTATACGTTTCTTTTTACTCTCAAATTTCTTGATTTGATACTATTTTAGTTATTCCTTTTTGTATGGTTGTTTTTGCTAAAAATATTGAAATTAGAAGAAATAACATTTATTTATTTAAATTTGTTCTGCTAATTTTTGGTTCCTTTTACTCGCAAATTCTCAAATTTTGATAGGAAGTCTAAATAGAATAATCATTCTGGAACTTTTTTTTTTCTTTTTTGCTTTTATTATTCAAAATTATATATTCTTTTCTAGCTAGCAAAGACTTGTAAGTTGACTTGTCTAATTGATCTGGCAGAGGAAACACTTGTGTAGATCAGTAGGTTTTGCACGTAAAATTGATCTAAACTGTCAAATTATCTAACTAGATCCTATTATACAGGGCTTTCCGATCATCTTCAACTGCTTTGTCTGTTTAAAACTGGTGGGAAGCTTGAGTTGTTAGTTTTTTTTGTATATTCCGCCTACTTTTAGATTTGAATTGTTTGATAGGGATTGATCTATTAGTAGAAATGGAATCCAAGAACGTAAAGGTGTTGGATAGTAGTAGTAGTCGTGGAGTTATGCTTGGTGTGAAGAGAAAACGAGCATCTTGTTATGCAGCATATTTCGGTGGAGCTTCCCGCATTATGTCACCTAAGTGCCCTGCTGTAAATTTTTCAATCCATAAGCTTGGGAAAAGGAGACTAGCCGGAAGCCAAAGCAAGCTTATGAGCTGTGGGAATCATTTGAGAAAATCTTTTCTCCGGTGTTATTCAAATTTTATGAGGTCTGGAGTGCCACAGCGTCTTATATTTTATCAGAATGGGGAATGGAATGATTTTCCTCAAGAGCTTGTTGCTTTGGTTAGGAAGGATCTACAAGAAAAGAAACCGTTTTTCGAGGTTAAATTCAAGGGCCATCACTATTTACTGGATTTCTTGCACATGTTTCAACTGAACATGAAGACAGGTTTACAGCAACCAATTGCTTGGATTGATGAAACAGGTGGCTGCTTCTTTCCAGAAATTTATGTTGATGATCAGGAGCCATATGGGTGCTGCCAGCATAATTGTGCAAATGACCAAGTTAGGGAATCTTATGGCCCCCAAGAGATCAAGCTGCAGCTTGAAATTGAGCTAAATGGACTGGACCAATCCAATTTCAAGGAATGCAGTGGAGAATCTAGTGCTCTTGTTGCTCAAAATCCTACAAGTGATCACTACGTTGATGATAGCTGCAACAGGATGTGTGATGAAAGGATTGATGAAGCTTTCGAGGACAATCAACATGTTAAAATAAATGTACATAACGAAACCAACTCTGTTAATTTAAAGTTGGATTCTGATAGTGTAAAAAAGATGTTTCTTACAGGCATGAGCTCTTTTGGTGATGCTGATGTGCTCGATATTCATCGCTGCTCAAGTGCTTCAATGGAAGCCCGATTGGAACTTTTTCAAAAGCAGATTGAACTAACAAAAAAATGTCGTGGAGATGCAAATATTCGATATGCTTGGCTTGCTTCTTCCAAAGAATTGCTCTCTAAAATCATGTTTTATGGACTTGGGCATTGTGGTCCATTTGCAACCAAGTCAAATTATGGCATTGGTGTTCATCTGTCTGCAGCAAACTGCAGTCACACCAGGTTGGTTTTTGCTTTCCATTCTGTTGTCTTCTACACTGGTGAAATTACTAATGTACAGTATGGTTATCTTAGTGGATTTAGTAAATTGTTCTCTATTGATTGTCATATATCAAATCTTAAGGGGCCTATATCGCGAAAATTTAAATACTTAAAACATTTAATCTAATCAGTAGAAATTTTAATGTCACATTCAAAGTAAGTAACATGAAAATTTATTTTTAAATGATCTCAATATATTTTTTTATTATCCATTATTATTAAAACAGAAATTTTCACTTGTTTAAGTCACGAAAACCATTTAAAAAGATATATATGACCACCATTTATTTAGAGCAAAGGTATCAAAAGTGTGGTATGTTAACCTTTTGACTTCTTAAAAGTTTCAAATAACTTTCCACTTGCTAAACTGTTGATTTATAAGTATAAGTTTTAGTTGTAGCATTCATTATTTAGAAATGATGAATGCAATTTTTGACTCATATATTATGTTTCGAGTCCAATCCTAATTTGCACTCTTGATATGGGATTTAAGAAAAATTGGTGATCATCGATTGAAATTTATAATTGACACATGATATTAATATATGAAATATTTGTTTGTAGAAAGCCTTGGTTAATCACTTTAGGATGTTCTTTGTAAAACTCAACTCAACTCAACAAAGCCTTAATCCAAGCTAATTGGAGTTGGCTATATGAATTTTTTTTTTCACTCAGAGCGATTATGTGCCACATCTTGGGAGAGATGTAAGGCCGACCCCAATTAAAAGTATTTATAAGGTGAGTGTCAAAGAAGTAGGCACTAATAATTTTTTAGTAAAAAATGGAGGTGCCTAATTTAGGACATTTTAAAAAATGGAGGTGCCTAATTTAGGACATTGTCAAAAGTGGAAGTGCCTAATTTGGGGAATTGTCAAAGTAAAAAATGGAGGTGCCTAATTTAGGTAATTGTCAAAATGGAGGTGCCTAATTTATTGACTAATTTCACCAACCCATGTTTTTTGAAGTCTATATAAACCCATCTCCCTCATTTGGAGAATACATTTTAAATTTGAAGAAGAAAAAGAGAAGAGAGTGTCTTTGAAAGAATTTTGTGAGGAAAAATTCTTGTTCATAATTGAGTGAGGGTTGTGAGTGTTTGTAAACACATTGTATTTTTCTCCTTAATATAAGTCTGCAGCAGCTCCGGAGACGTAGGCATAATTGGCCAAACTCCGTTATCAACTTCTGTGTTAATATTCCGCATT
This sequence comes from Garcia nutans, assembly GCA_947685225.1. NCBI lineage: Eukaryota > Viridiplantae > Streptophyta > Magnoliopsida > Malpighiales > Euphorbiaceae > Garcia > Garcia nutans. The sequence goes on from CANTUV010000071.1 coordinate 2,733,862, forward strand.
TATTTTCGCTCTCCTACTAATCTGGTTTAAGGGAATAGAGTGGTAATCACCATAATTTTCCAACAACTGGTATCAGAGCTTTGGGTGATAAATTCTGCAATTTTTTGCAAGATTACTGTTCACGTGAATAGTAAATTTCATGAATAGTGAAATTCTGTCGGCAGTTCTGATTTGTCGACAAAGGTGTCCTAGTACACAATGGTTTGCAGAAACAGTCAGAAACGATCCAAAGGAGTCCAGATTCGAGTGGGAGCGATGGCTGCAGATGAAGGAAAAGTGAGAATTGAAAAGCTCAACGGTGCGGACTTTGGCTTCTGGAAGATGCAGATTGAAGATTATCTGTACCAGAAAAAGTTATATCAACCTCTCTCAGGAATAAAGCCAGAAGGCATGAAAGATGAAGAATGGAATCTTCTCGACAGACAAGCCCTTGGAGTTATTCGATTGACATTATCACGAAATGTTGCTTTCAACATCGCCAAAGAAAAGACCACAGCAGGTCTAATGGCGGCTTTCTCCAACATGTATGAAAAGCCATCAGCTTCAAACAAAGTTCATTTGATGAAGCGGTTATTCAATTTGCAAATGGCAGAAGGGGCATCAGTGGCCCAACATCTGAATGAATTTAACACAATCACAACCCAGTTGAGTTCAGTAGAAATTGAATTTGATGCTGAAATTCGGGCTTTAATTCTCTTATCATCTCTACCAGATAGTTGGAATGCTACCGTTACGGCGGTCAGCAGCTCATTGGGAAAAACCAAATTAAAATTCGATGATGTTCGGGATCTGGTGTTGAGTGAAGAAATTCGACGAAGAGAATTGGGTGAAGCATCTACCTCTTCAGCTTTACACACAGAATCTAGAGGGAGAACTTTAGAAAAAATTTCAAATCGTGGCAGATCAAAATCTAGAAGAGACAAATCTAGATCGGGGAAGAAAGATTTCAAGTGTTGTAACTGCGGCAAGAAGGGTCATTTTAAGAAAGATTGCCGAGCGCCAAAGAAAGATAGCGGTGCACAGGGATCTGCAAATGTGACCGAGGAAGCAGGTGATGCCATGATTCTAAGTGTCAACAGTCCAATTGAATCATGGATTTTAGATTCTGGGGCATCTTTTCACGCCACTTCATGCTAAGAAATCATGGACAACTATGTCAGTGGTGATTTCGGGAAGGTTCATCTAGCTGATGATGAAACCTTAAAGATCGTAGGGAAAGGGGATGTCCAATTAAAGTTGTCAAACGGGAATACCTGGAAGCTGCAAGGAGTAAGACATATTCCTGGTCTTAAAAGAAATTTGCTCTCTGTAGGACAACTTGATGAAGATGGTTATGGTACAACCTTCAAAAGCGGTGAATGGAAGATTACCAAAGGAGCACTCGTCATTGCTCGTGGTAAGAAAAATGACACTATCTATGTAACCTCAAACTTAGAGAATGTTATTTCAGTAGCAGATGCAGATGAAAAATCAAACCTATGGCACCAAAGGCTTGGCCATATGAGCGAGAAAGGGATGAAGACGCTTTTGTCAAAAGGAAAGTTGCCGGAACTGAAAAGTATCAATGTCGGCCTATGTGAAGATTGTATCTTTGGAAAACAAAAGAAGGTCAATTTTTCAAAGATTGGCAAGACACCCAAGGCAGAAAAATTAGAGTTGGTCCATACCGATGTATGGGGACCGTCTCCAATTCCATCTCTTGCAGGCTCATTGTATTACGTCACATTCATTGACGATTCAACAAGAAAGGTATGGGTGTATTTTCTGAAGAAGAAATCAGAAGTCTTTGATACATTCAGAAAATGGAAGGCCATGGTAGAAAATTAAACTGGTTTGAAAGTCAAACGATTGAGGTCTGACAATGGAGGAGAGTACAGAGATAGAAGATTCAGAGAATTTTGCGCAAACAGCAGAATCAAGATGGAGAAAACAGTTCCCATGACACCCCAACAGAATGGCGTAGCTGAGCGCATGAACAGAACTCTGAATGAACGTGCCAGAAGCATGAGGATACATGCTGACTTGCCCAAGAATTTATGGGCTGAAGCTGTCAACGCCGCTGCCTACCTAATCAACCGTGGGCCTTCAGTACCTCTGGATGGTAGAATACCAGAGGAAGCATGGAGCAAAAAGGAGGTAAACCTTTCACACTTAAGAGTGTTTGGTTGTATCTCTTACATACATATAGATTCTGCTGGAAGAAGTAAATTAGATGCCAAGTCAAACAAATATGTCTTTGTTGGATATGGTGGTGATGAGTTCGGTTATCGGTTTTGGGATTATGAAAATCAAAAGATCATTAGAAGCCGGGATGTCATATTTAATGAGAATGTGATGTACAAAGACAGATTAAATGCAGAATCAAATAGCTCCAAGATAGATGTTGAAAATAAAGAATTCGCTGAGTTCGAGGAAATTTCTGGAAATGATGTTCAGAATAGTCCTGAAGTAGAGGAGCCGAGCACGCCAGAATTGAGACGCTCCTCAAGAATTACAAGACCAATCCAACGTTACTCGCCTTCTTTGCATTACTTGTTGCTGACGGACAATGGTGAACCAGAGTGCTATGATGAAGCAATGCAAGTGGAGTATTCAATCAAGTGGGAGTCTGCCATGAAAGATGAGATGGACTCACTCATGTCAAATCATATATGGGAATTAGCTGAACTACTACAAGGCAAGAAAGCACTCCACAACAAGTGGATTTACAGGATCAAAGAAGAGCATGATGGAAGTAAACGCTACAAAGCAAGATTGGTTGTAAAAGGTTTTCAATAAAAGGAAGGTGTTGACTATACTGAAATTTTCTCTCCAGTCGTGAAACTTACGACAATCAGACTGGTATTGAAAATCGTAGCAGCAGAAAATTTATTTCTTGAACAGTTAGATGTGAAGACAGCATTCCTTCATGGAGATTTGGAGGAAGAGATCTACATGAAGCAACCGGAAGGCTTTATTAAGGAAGACAACAAACACATGGTATGCAGGTTGAAGAAGAGTTTGTATGGTCTGAAACAAGCTCCTAGACAGTGGTATAGAAAGTTTGATAGTTTTATGGATAGCAGCGGTTTCACAAGATGCCAAGCAGATCATTGTTGCTACATCAAGAAGTTTGACAATAGCTTTATTATTTTATTGTTATACGTCGATGATATGCTCGTTGCAGGTTCAGACATGCAAGAGATTAAAAATTTAAAGCAAGAATTGTCAAAACAGCTTGCAATGAAAGATCTGGGCGCCGCAAAGCAGATTCTTGGAATGAGGATCAAGAGAGACATGAAGTCGGGGACTTTGATGTTATCACAGGCTGAGTACATAACCAAAGTACTAGCCAGATTCAACATGCAAGATGCTAAATCAGTGAGCACACCTTTAGGTGTTCATTTTAGACTCTCCAAAGAACAGTCACCGAAGACGGAGGAGGAACGTACACACATGGCGAAGGTGCCATATGCCTCAGCAATTGGGAGTTTGATGTATGCCATGGTTTGTACCAGACCAGATATTGCTCAAGCAGTGGGAGCTGGTAGCAGGTGCATGAATAATCCAGGCAAGGCACACTGGGAAGCAGTCAAATGGATTCTCAGATATCTTCGAGGTACCACAGATAAGGCGCTTTGTTTTAAAAGTGGAGATACGACACTAGCAGGTTATGTGGATGCTGACTTAGCTGGAAATGTTGAAGTTAGAAAGAGCCCTACAGGGTATGTCTATACTCTAGGAGGTACCGCAGTGAGCTGGGTCTCTCAATTACAGAAGATAGTTGCTCTCTCCACAACTGAAGCAGAATATGTCGCTGTCACGGAAGCCAGCAAAGAAATGGTTTGGCTCCAAGGTTTCTTGGAGGAGTTGGGCAAGAAGCAAGAAAATAATGTCTTGTATTGTGACAGTCAAAGTGCCATACATTTAGCGAAGAATCCGTCTTTTCATGCCAGAACAAAGCACATACAGTTGCGGTATCACTTTATCAGGTCACTTTTGGAAGATGGGATTTTGAAACTTGAGAAGATTAGTGGAACTCAAAATTCGGCTGACATGTTGACGAAGACGGTGACTATTGATAAACTGAAGCTGTGCTCAGCTTCAGTTGGCCTACACTAGTATCAAGGTCATAGAAGAGCTGTTGCATTGATCAAGATGTGAAGACAGATTGAAATCGGTCTTCAAGTGGGAGATTGTCAAAGAAGTAGGCACCAACCATTTTTTAGTCAAAAATGGAGGTGCCTAATTTAGGACATTGTAAAAAATAGAGGTGCCCAATTTAGGACATTGTTAAAAGTGGAGGTGCCGAATTTGGGGAATTGTCAAAGTAAAAAATGGAGGTGCCTAATTTAGGTAATTGTCAAAATGGAGGTGCCTAATTTATTGACTAATTTCACCAACCCATGTTTTTTAAAGTCTATATAAACCCATCTCCCTCATTTGGAGAATACACTTTAAATTTGAAGAAGAAAAAGAGAAGAGAGTGTCTTTGAGAGAATTTTGTGAGGAAAAATTCTTGTTCATAATTGAGTGAGGGTTGTGAGTGTTTGTAAACACATTGTATTTTTCTCCTTAATATAAGTCTGCAGTAGCTCCGGAGACGTAGGCATAATTGGCCGAACTCCGTTATCAACTTCTGTGTTGATATTCCGCATTTATTTTCGCTCTCCTACTAATCTGGTTTAAGGAATAGAGTGATAATCACCATAATTTTCCAACAGTGAGCATATACATATATATTAGTGTGTGTGTATTAAACAGTTAGCAGCACACACATTAAATTGGTAGATATACCATTTAGCTGAGTTGAGTTGAGTTGACTAACATTTTATAAATTCTAAACATTACAAAATATGGGCACACATGACCTATGCAAAGGAAAAGAAGACTCATGAAACCATTAGCAACTGATTATGATCTTGCTATGTGGTTCATATTCCACACGAAGCTGTGCTGAGAAGCCAGAATCTGGTGGGTTTGGAGGGGTGGGCAAAATGAGAGTCGCCTGTATGGTAAAAAAAATTATGGTAATAAAAATATTCTTTTTTTTTTTGGTCTGCCCCTGGTCGTATCCTAAGCAGATGGCCATCTTAGGGCTGCAAATTGATTTGATCTTGTGTAAGCCTAGCAAGTGGCTGAGCTAGGCTACACAGTTGCAAAGATGCATGTGAATATTCTACGAGCTTTTATTTTTGTGTTGTCTTCAAAGGAATCTTCTTATTGTATACAAGTGGTGCTTTTGATGGTTGTAATAGCTTCTGTTATGTTTTTCTGTTCTAAGCGGCTCTAGCTATCTGGTTTAGGATATGCCTTTTATTTTTAGAAAGTGCAGGCAAGTGCATTATCATGTTCGCTCTTCATATCGGGATTACTATTCTTTGATTATAACATTTGTATTTCTTGCTATTCCTTCAAATAATTTCTATTTTTACAGTGCAAAATTTTGTGATGTCGACGAAAATGGAGTAAAACACATGGTATTTTGCCGTGTAATAATGGGAAACATGGAGCTTGTTCAGCCTGGGAGTCAGCAATTTCACCCCAGTAGTGAGAACTTTGACAGCGGCATTGATGATCTTCAAAATCCAGGACTGTATATAGTATGGAATATGAATATGAACACCCACATTTTCCCTGAATTTGTTGTTAGCTTCAAGGTCCCTTCTAATGTTGAAGGTGATGTGCTACTCCTTGAGATCTCTATTTCTCGATGAATAATATGCCACAGATTGTTGCATACATATGACAAATATATCCATATTCTCCCCTAAAGAATGAGTACTTTAAGACCTTGATATTGACTACATGCTACTTTATTATTTATCTTTTGTTGGATGGAGCCAATGAACAATGGTGATTTCAGTATCAAGCATCCACTCTATTTTCCATTGTCCTTGGATGCTTATAATTGAATCCATGATGCATAATAACTGCTTTTGATTGGGCTTTATCACATTAACAGTCAGTATCTTCTTCCACCATCAATCTAATTACTTAGCGTGTCTTCTGCAGATGCTGTAGAATAAATGAGTTTTTTTTTTAAAAAAAAAAAATACTTGACTGCTAGTTTTTTTTATTGCTTCCTACAGGGTTTTTGGTTGGAAGTGAGATTAAGCATGCTGTTTCTGGCACCACTACATTTTCACCTGGTGCTCAGCAAAAGTTGCCAATTGAGTCTTCTACAGTTGATTTTACTCTGCCGATAGAATCAACTGCAGTTGATCTGAATCTACCAATGGAATCTCCTGTCACTGATCTGGCAAGTAATCTAATATATTTTGCACTTTCTTTTGCTTGTACACAATTCACTGGACTGGAATTTTTTTCCATTTGGGCATACTTTGCTTTGTCTTTATACTAATTATTGCACCTCACAGAAACAAGTAGTTCATACTCGCTCTTAATCAACTTAACTTATTATTTATTAATTATTACTGTATTTGATTCTGTTTGGCTTAGCTTCAGTAGCTGCTCTAAGGAACAGCATTCTTGAGACTGTTCTGATTGAAAATTTATTTTTGACAAAAGCAAGCCAATGCATCCAAGAAAATGCTTTTACCAAAGCAGCTGTAGGAGTAAACTAAACAGGCCCTGAATACATTGAGAATACATTGATTAACCTGAGTGGTGGATATCCAATCTAGCAAAGGCTGAGATGTCTTGATTCTTTCTATTTATTTAGCTTTTGAAGGACAGGAGGGAATTGTATGGTAGGTTCAAGTGTGCTCCAATTTCGGAAGGACATGTAGGTGCAGATTTAGTTGGCTTTGGTTGATACCTTTTCAATTCAGAGAAAGTTCTTTTTCATTTGCCTGCCTTGTCATAATACATCAAAGTTTATTTATTTCTGTTTCTGTCTGAAAGGCAATTGATTTTGCAACAGAAGATATGAATAGTTGAATGGATAACTACTGTTTTGAGGATGCATATTTTGTCATTCATGAATCATGAGGTTACTGCTGAAAGCTACACATTGTTTGTTACACTGAAAAAGGAAAAAGGCTGCTGCATTTTGTAAGATAATGAGTACCAAAACAGAAAGAAATGACCATAGTTTGTGAAAAGAAGGTATGTGTCAATCTCAAAAAAAAAAAAAAAAGAAGGTAAAATGCGTCATGTAATGCCATCAGAAAGCATTGAGGAATGATACCATCCTTCGCACTTGATTGTACAAGGCAGAGCTGTGGTTAATTGTCCACCTGACTTTTGATTTGACTTGTTAACCTAGGGTACTTTTTTTGTCATTGAAGAGTTTTATTTGGATTTCTTAGCTTATTCTGTTTCTGTTATCTTAGTTCTGTTTATTTGACTCAGTATTTTCTTGTGTCTTAGGTATGTGAAAGCCAGCCTGTATCAGCATGTAGGGAATCACTAGGAAAGGCCTCAAGTCTTGGTTCAAGCAACACAAGGACTCCTAAATCCCCCTGGATGCCTTTCCCTATGCTTTTTGCTGCAATCTCAAATAAAATTCCTCCTAAAGAAATGGAACACGTAACAAATCATTATGAACTGTTCCAGGTATGTTTAATAGTATCTTGTTTTATTCTGTATTTATTTAAATAGATTTTCTGATGTTATTGTGTCTTTCTCACTCTGTTTATTTATTTATTTCGTGATCTTTTAATGTAATGCTAGGCCAAGAAGATAAGCAGGGGCGATTTTATTAAGAGGTTGAGATTGGTAGTTGGTGATGCTTTACTGAAGTCTACAATAGCAAATCTTCAATGGAAGGTATGATAATTGTGTGTGATAGTTGGCCATTGGGATTATTCTTTTCGTAATTTCTTGAGACATAATAACAGGAAGAATTTGAGCACTAATTTACGCACGTGTTTTGCCATTAAATTGAGCATGGGAAATACAAGTTTGCAACTTTTGACTACATGCCATGAACAGCAGTAGTTTGTTATTAGCTTGTTCAGGAGCAGATTTATGTGGAGATCTTAATTGATTGAATATGAAAATCTGATGAACTTGGTGCTTCAATGTTTTTAAGAGGTAGACTAACTACATTGTCAAATATGAGGAACATAATGTTGTTCTTCTCAATAATTTGAACAGAAGAAAATTTCTTATTTGCTTGTTCAGGATCAGATTTATCTGAAGAGATCTTAAACAGACTGAATTGGAGATCCCTTGAAACTTTTGTGTTTCAATGTTTTTGAGAGGTAGACGGACTACATTGTCAAATAAGAGGAACATTTATTGCATGCAATAACTAGTCCCTAAAAGATCGAGGATAGAAGAACAAAACCTTGAATATGTCACGCATGCATGTATTCCAGATGATATCAGGCTACCCCAAATTGCCAATTTGTTAGTTCTTTCCCACTTCACGTGGCTAAATATATTTGCTTTTAAAATAATATAGCAGATAGTTTATGAGTGCAAAGCAAGATCCACCCTCAGAATTGGCAGTTGGCTACATCACTTCCCTATATATTTTTCTTTACATTTTTCCGTAAATTCAACTCATTTGTAGACTTCTTGATCCATGACTTTGTATCTTCCATTTGTATGGTTTATTTTTTTCCAGAAAGTAATAGGAAACTAATTGTAATTTTGAGCTTTGAGCTCCCAAATAGTTATGTAATTTTTGGCATCTGATCTGAAGGAATTCTACAGAGGATTGAAACAAATATATCTAAGCATTAGCAGTTAATCTTCTGATCTTTGGACTGAGTCAATGGCTACACAAAATGAGATAAGAATTAAGATTTTCCAGGCATTTTTGCAATAGGTATCAATCAGGCATCTTGGTTCACTGGCATGTGATGGGAACTGTAGTGGCAATTGATATAAGTGTATGAATTCATGTCTTGGGTTGCAGTTTTGCTAGTGCCATGGTTAGATGGAATGAGGTTTTTCTTATTTTATTTTTTTGGCTGATATTTTTTCATTATAATTTCAAATTTTTAGCGAATTATTGATAACATTACATATCAGGTTCTTTGAATCAAATGTTTAGCTCCCTATGTATCAACATGTCTTCAGTTCAGAAGAACTAGTGTCTGCAGACAAGTATCGGTGGGTAGAAATGAATGTTGTTTTCCAATTTCAGATACACAAAATTTCAGTATACTGCAGATCCTGTTCAAAGTTTTGTGTTCATAGTATAATTGGCTCATATCAACTTAAGGTTTGAAAATCTTGGAAAGTGGGGAAGAAGGGGACGGGGGAATAAGTAAAGAAAATAGAAACTCACATTCCCCCCAAGAACAAAAGCAGGAGATGGGATCCTGGGCTATAAGGATATAGTTCTTCTGTTTTTAAAATTGCTTAGTCTTCTTCTTCTAAATTTTGATGTATTGACAGTCTTTAGAGTTGTGTAATATAATCGTGGTGTGATTGTTGTTGATTCATTTGATGCTCATTTATTTGGTGACCATCAATGAACCTTCTATAACCAATAATGGTTCATGTATTCAGCTGATAATGCTAACTTCTTGTTTAGGGTGTTGAACATGAAATTTTGGGGGTTTTAGCACTAATTAAGAATTTTTTTTATTAGGAGTATCCTATGAAGGAAGTTGTATACTTTCTATTCAGAGATTTATTAAAGACTTCCTTTAGCAATGTTAATGTGAATACTTTCTAATCTTTGTTGAATGAGGACGAGTAATTCTCAAAATAGTATTGGTTATTTCTTTAGGATTTTTATAATTGAGTTTATCCAATATTTTGATTTGATATGGTGGGTTATTTGCCTAGCGTGATTGTTTCTTCTTTCTTTCGAAGTCCGCTTGCATCTCAGACTGGGTTGGATCTATAATGGAAGCAATGGGAGTAATTTCCCCCACTGGCTCATGGGAATCTTTATATATGCGTGTGTGTAGAATAATACTGCCCTCTCTAAAATTATCAAGTTTGCCTCTATTGAATAGTGCCAGTTATCCCATAAACCATTTAATTTTTAAATTGTTTATTTATGATATTTAATGAGTTAAAATGCAGATCGTTATTTTGATTTGGTTAGAATATTAATGAATTTTGACCACCCCCCCCCCCCCCCCCCCCCAAAAAAAAAAAAAAACATTAACTAAATTTTGGTATGTTTATTTATCTTTAACTATAAAAAATTTAAGCATGATGTTTTTTTTATCGAAATTTTAAATATTATTAATGTTTTTATATTTATGTTTATTTGTGTAGTGTATGTATATTGTGCTTTAATTTAATTACGTGTGTGTGCATATTCATTGCTCCCACTGACCAAATTTTCTGGATCTGCCATTGTTTGTTACCCTAGAAGTAAGAGGAACATAGAGAAAGGAAGAGAGACGTAGAGAGAGAAGCAATCTTATTATGAATCCTCACACCTTACAGTGGCACATAGTTGTTAAACCTTAACTACTTACTTTTCAAATCAGTTTCTGCATCTGAAAGTGCTCTTATCCTCATGTCTATCATTCGAATCTGCACCTGGTTTTTTCCGACCAGTCTCAAGTGTTTGCAAGTCGGGCCATGTTTTTAGCAGCTGGCAATGTTGACATGAACTCCCATGAAGCATAATAGACAATGTGATAGGAACTTGAATAGCTAATCTTGGAGGATTGAACTTCGTAACCATATTGCCAATGCAGCACTATTCTATTGCCCAGCTAACAAGCATATGTAGTAACAACAAAAATTTTCTTGCAGCATCTTTGAGGGGACGAGTTTGGGTGATGATTTTATTTCCTGTCCTGTTGGAGAAGTGAATTCATAGGCTAACATGTACCGATATTAGCATAATTCTCAATTATACATACAGCAAAATCAGGATAGCAATAAGAATGAGTACCAGCAAATAAAAAGATCGGAATGATGCTTGCTTCATCTGACAATTGATCCTTTTCCATTGTCACCATGACAAATGATTGCTTAAACCGATGCTCTTGTTCACAGAGGACTAATAGTTTTTCTGATATGGCCTTGGAGATACGTCCTTGGAAGCAACATGAAGAAAAAAATGGAAATTTCAGAGGCTACAGAAGTTGAAGTGGGACCAGAACTACTAGGGTACCATGTGATGCAGAGAAATTATCTGATCTTGTTTGTTACCCTAGAAACTAAGAAAAACGGAGAGAAACAGAGGGAACTAACAATAGAGAGAGAAGCTATCATACTATCAATCTTCACTCCTTACATTGAACATATTCTCAACCTTATAATTGTTAAACTGTAGATAATCCTATCTTCCTACATCTCTGTCTCTGTCTCTGTCTCTGTCTTTCTCTCTGCCCACTGATATGAGGGATTTTTTTACAATAGTGGAATAGCTGAATGGTTGGGTTGGGCATATCGAGTTCGGTTTTAAGATTTGATTGATATCATTTGCATGTAAAATTATAATTTTCCAATGGTTCACACACTTGGTTCCATAAGTAAAAGAATTTTAAATTGAAATATGTTAAAGTATCAGTTTAGTTTTGATGGTCATCTTGTTGATTTTAATATGAGGTGAAATCTTTAACTGGATTGATTCTTTCTTCCTTTGATTGGATGAGGTTTATAGTCGAGTCATGGTGACTGAATGTGCTTTGTCTGTATGCTTTGTGTTCAAGGTCAATGTGCAATTATTGCTAGATGTGCTACTGATTCTTAATGCATGGGAAGTGTAAAGTACAGTGCTAAGTCAATATTTGGTACTATTTTATTGTGTACCATTTTATTTTATTTTTTATCTCATTGCATGAGGGGTTTTGATTATGAAGTATTTATTTGAGCTTTGCTGGCTAAATGTAGGTACCGTAGAAGCCTGTCGTGGGAAGGTCTAAGCCAACTGCAGCGGAAGGGTTACGCAGTCTTTGATTAATCAAAGCAGTGATGTAAGGTTAGGTAAAACATGTTCTTTGCTTGTGTGCTTGAATGTGTCGACATGAAGAAGTGAATAAAATTGTGTGTCTGCCTAGGAATATAGGTTTAGTTACAGAAGAACTGCTAGGTTTCTTATTTTGGTTGTAGAGAAGTTATTGTGACTTTTTATTTGAAACATGTTCGTTTTGAAGTCTTTGTAATTGTTTACCAATTAAGACTCTTAATTTGTCCAAACTTTGCTTCATCTACTAGTTCGGGAGTTTTTGATTGTTTTATGAAGTCTGTGGGATAAATTTAGCTTTAGCAGATGATTACTATCTACGGAGTAAACGGCTTATATATACACACTTCGTTGAAGAGTTCATTAGTTGAATTCATTTGGCTGAAGATTTTTAATACGAGGAAATGGAAAATATGAAGGTTTTCACAAGTCCGTAGCTTTGATGAGAAATGAGAAACGAGAGATGGAAAAAATGGAAATATTTATATATATATAATATGTATGTATGTATGTATAAAAGACGGGTCTTTTGCTGCCAATGAAATTATGGTACCCGCAAGAGCTGAGCTAAAGGTATTTGTTTTGGTAAATTTGTTTGAGGATTTGAATGATATTACATTTAAATTGTATATCATATTTTCTATTCAACTTGTAGAATAAATTACATGGTAAGGAAATTCATTTATTCATATCTTCCATTGGTTCATGTTGGTTTATATGAAAATACTTTAATATATATATATTTCAAAAATATTTATTTCTTTTAAAAAGACCACTTTTTAACTCGACTTTCAATTTTTAAAAATATGATACGGCGGAGCCAGTTGTTCCGAGAGAGGGGGCCTAAAGGAGGTGAAGGGGGCTGAGGGGCTGAGCTTCCACTTTTATTGCTCCAGCTGTATGTTAAGAATCGATTAAAAATATACGTCCGGCGGCCGGCAGGGGGTCGTCAGTCCTCATCCGATTCCATCTGGCTCCGCCGCTAGATGCAGAAGTATAGATTTTGTATTTTTTAAACTCACTTTTCAAAATATCTCAAATATTTATATAAAAATTGTATTGTTTTTGAAAAAATAAATTTAGAAAAATGACGTGTAAATTTTTTTTTTTTAATAATGATATATTTTTCGTTTTGGCGTGATGTTGAATATTTTAAATACATCTCTCTGTGTATTTATTGCAATCACCAGTATGTAATGGTAAATGAGAGTATGAGAGGCACGTTGAGGTATTTAGTGGTAAGTGCATTTCTGCTTGAATTAATAGTTTCATGATTAATTTTTCTTTCTGTGATGTAATGTTAAAAAAAATGTGAGTATGAGAGAGACCATCAATGACTAGAAGCATAAGCTAAATTTTGTATGAGAAAAATATTATTATTCCTTTCTAGTACTAAAAACATTTTGTTATAAAAGCACCATAAATAAGTTGGCAAATTTTGAGGATTCCTTTTATGGTGATCTGGATCTATTTCTGAATTATGTGATTTTTTTTTCTGCCAGTTGGGAAATAATTTTTTGTAGAAAAATAAAATATGTAATTATATGTGATGGGAATTGAATTTGATGGGACTTTAAGCATTTTGTGGTAGAGCTTGTTAAGTATGTTTGACATAAATACCTTTACACACGAGGGAGTTCCACAGTTACACTTCCTGTCATATTTGTCAAACTGAAAATTAAATACAAATATGAAATTTAAATACTTGAGAAATTTTAATTCTTAAATTTAAATTTTGAATAATATAAGTTATAATTTTTTAAATACAGAGTCATAGGTTAGAGGTGAGTGCATCTCCTTTGAAATCAATAGACTTAGAATAATTCTCTCCCAATGTAATATTCAAAGAACATATTTTAAAAAATGATCATTTATTGTATCTTAGTGCATTATTTTAATAATTTAGAGTGATTACATACATCTTAATTTATTGAAAATTTTAATTTTAAATATTAAATATTGTTATTGCATTATCGTCCAACTTTTGAGCAAGGAAGTTGAGATTATAAGATTCCATTTGCTTGTTGAAAATTCTTTTTCTTTTTTTTTTTTAAATTAATTGTTACTTTTCGGAGTAATTTGAAAATTTGATAGTAAAATAATTTCCATAAAAATTAAATTAATTTTTTAAAAAATAATTTTCTTTTCAAAGAGAAATTATCTTCTTAAAATTTAATTTTGTAATGAATGAGAAAATATAAACACATATTCATTATGTATATTTTGGCAATAACGGATGATTATCATAAATCATTAGCTATTATTACAAAAATTACAGATATAGTTATATAGCAGACTCTGGATCTCTGGGCTAGTTGTATATTTATGTTTTCAAAGATTTATAGGCTTGCAAAGAACTAATGACTTGAGTATCTGACCTGAAGTTGAGCAAGAGGCGGTTTCCGATGATGGGCGGCAAGAATATGAGGTAGCTTTTGAGACGACCCTTCCATCTCATATAATTATTATTTGCTTATTATAATCTTGGCTCTAGATATCATTTAACGTCTTCTTTATATGAGATTATTATTATTATTATTATTGATAGTGCCCCTACTTTCCAAGTATTATTTTCGAGCTTCTGGTTCCGTAATTCTCATGGCCGGGCTATTAATAGTTTGACAAAACTCAGTTTCGGGCATTCCAATTCCACCGAGCTTTTAATGTCCAGTAGATACTCCCTGACACACCAGCAAATCACGCTGATATTGTCTCCTTTCATTACCTATAAATAGAGGATCACTCCCACAGGTAAAATAATCTTATTCTCTCTCACTCTCTTTTTACTCAGAGCAATTGATCTCTAACTTATACATCAGAGCCTCTTCCCGAGGAGTCCGGTCTCTCCTTTTTCTCTTGTCTTGCAGGTAGGAGAGCTACAGCAGCAAACATGCCAAACCCGAGCTACAAAGCTAGGACAGCCCTGAGGCTCATCCCGTCATCATTGGTGCGGTGAGCGTGGAAAGGCTATTCCCTAGCAAAGATAATGAAACCTCAGGTACGTCTTATAGCTCTTGCAAGAAAAGCATTCTAACTGTGCCTTGATTTAACATTTCGTACTCTCGCACACGTTATAAAGCTCATCGTACCTCGCACACCGAGCATTCCAATTAATTCAGCTCAATGTGCCTCGCCACCGAGCTATTAGCATGTTAATCGTGCATAAGCACCTTAGTCGCGCACTAAGATTATAGCACTTCAATTGAGCATCTTACAGCGCCCGAGCTAATTGCACTCTGACCATGCATAAGCGCCTTAATTGTGCCGAGCTAATCGCACTCTGACCATGCATCAGTGCTCTGGTCACGCATTGAGCTCTTAGTTCCTTATAGCGCCCTGGTCGCACACTGAGTATGTGACGCCGTGCGATCAGCTGAACATTGGTTCCTTTATCATAGCTCATTGACCGAACAGTCAATTACTATTTTCTATACCGTTATGTATGCATTGACAAGTCTAACTAAACGAACGAAACCAAACTCGTCATGAGCAAATAAGCTAGTAACAACTATGAATTCAACTAAAACTAAGCAATATAAGCAGCCTTTCGTTTATAATACCGAACTGTTTAGCGTCTTCTTGTGCATTTGACTTATTTTATTTACAATATCGTACTGTTAATGTTTTACCATTCATCAGTTTGCTTATAGCTCTTGTGCATGCCTTTTGTTATCGCCCCTTGTAGAGGACCGAACTTTAATGCTCTCATTATACGTTACAATTTGTATTTATCTTTACAATTCTGTAAGTTTGAGGGCTCATGTAATATCACTTTGTATGTGTTCCCGAGCCCCACTTATCTGATTCTTTATTATTGTACAAGAGATATATGTATTAATGCACATAGTTAGACGCTTTACCAATCCTTTGAAATCCAGCCTAAGAGACTACTTCACATAAATGTTCAATCAATAAAGGGAGGCACTGATATCCTTGATCTTTGAGCAATGACATCCTCAATATCCAAGCACTTACATTCCTAAATACCGAGCATCTGCACCCGAGCTCATCCAGGAGTCGAGCTTAGGTACTCAAGCTCAACCGAGCCATAAAGGTAAAAAAAAGATTCTTTTAGCAGCCAAGCTTCAAAGCAGGTCATTTAATCGACCACTGTGGATAATACCTCAGGTAGGTAATTACTTTACAACTTTCAATTCATTTTTATGTTATAAGTTCTTAAAGTACATGTACAAATTCATACTATAGCATAGCACGAGGTTAGGTTTGGGTTAATCAACCCACCATACTTAATGGATCGCTTGGTACACGTTCTTCAGAATGTGCAGTGTAACCCAAGCATGCTATATAATCGTGCTTAAGGCACAATTAACATAACTCTTTGATGTACCTCATGCTCTAGAAGATTGAATACCCCTCACATACAAAGCAACACAAAACAACACAGAGCATTCATGCCATCATATAAAGTGCGGTTTCTGATTGAGCCTCAAAGTTCATATAAACAGTATATCACATAAAAGAACACAAGCATTGAGTTTCAAAGAAAATATTTTATTAATCAGGACAAATTCATTACACAAAATAAGCCCGGTCTTTTCAAATTCATGGACTAAGCATAAGTATCACATACAATACAAAAGTCTATCAATTTTGGTCCTCCTTATCATGGACCTCATCCTCTTCCTCTTCATCCCCCTCATCTTCATCTTCATCTTTTGTCTCTTGTCTGATAGCTAGCTCATCGATGTCTATCTCCACCATCCAGGACAGGTCCATGTCCGGGTTTTTTTTAACCAGTCAGACACAACCTTCTAGTAGGCATAAACACCCCGAGCGTAGTGCTTGTTGCTCCTCATGAACTCGGCCACAAATCTCTGACGGGTGACTTCTAGAGTTTCCTCTGCCAGGCGTAGTTCGTTATCTTTGAATTTTAAAGCTTCTTTTACATAGTGAATCTCTTCATTTTTTGCGCTCAGCTGTTCCTTTTTTTCTTTTTAGAGCTTTCTGAGCAACCTTCAGCTCTTCGTCTTTGGCCTTTAAAGATTTCTCTAGTTCTAGCCTTTTAGCCCGCTCCTCATCCCCGTCCTTGACAGCTTGGGCAAGCCGGGTGACTTATAATATTTCTTTCTGTTAGTATCTACGCCTTTCTTTTTGGGATTGCTCGGTATATTTGCCCGAGCACCTTTTGAACACCCGCATTATATACTGCGTATGAGGTTGTATGGACCCGTCAGTTTCTCATTAATCGGCTCCACCAACCGAATCATATTGTACCAGCAGGCTAATGGTTCTTCTACCTCTCCCTGGGGCAAGTCCTCACCTACTTCTCTGTGAGGCAACTATTCTTCTACCTCCTTGTGTGGCTCAAGCTCCAGCACCATCTCGGTAGGAAGAGCTAAGTCTTTTACAGGCTCTTGTTCTCAAGCCGAACTGAGCTCTCCTGGGTGATTGTGAACCATCCTGGCATTCTTTCAAGCCTCTCTTCTTGCCTCTTTCTCGGCTAGGAATTGAAGTTCTCTGCTTGTTGACCCCGAGCCCCTCTCTATTTAACTGAACCATAATTTAACCAAACACTTCACACATTAATCTTAAGCAAAAAACCAAGTACTAATGCATAGAGCAAATTTGTCCGGTCTTTTGGCTGAATTTTCTTTGGAGCCCTCCTAAGGAGAAAGTACTCCCTTATCAGAGTTAAGACATTTCTCTTCTCTCTCAGAATGTCTCGCTCCACTGTTTCGAACACAACAAGCTCGTTCTCGTCCAACCTCACCCTGGTCACATGTTCACTACTAGGATTGACCTACCAAATATTTTGGCAGCTGAACCCCTAACTATTTTTCAGAATGAAAAATCGGTCCTTTCATGTCTTTATTGAGTCCGGCTTTCATGCAAACACTCCAAGCGCTGACCTTCCTTACAAGTGCAGAAAGTCTTTGTTTGCTCCTGGGCGTATCCTGAGCATGCTGAAGGCGCTCAGTATGAGCGGAGTAGACACAAGCAATCCTCATAATATCTCAAAACCCATGATATGTTCACCATGCATTTAGATTGAGCTGACTGGGGGTGATCTTGTGATGGTTTAGGAAGGCCAGAGGGAAGGGAATCAGCAAAAACCGTACCCCCAACCTCATATCCTCTTCATAGATCGTCAATTGGTATTCTGACAGAGTGTCGTAGGCTTGAACATCCTTTTTCGGGACGTGCATCTTGTTTTCCTCTGGTATTTGG
Source organism: Garcia nutans (assembly GCA_947685225.1). Taxonomy (NCBI): domain Eukaryota; kingdom Viridiplantae; phylum Streptophyta; class Magnoliopsida; order Malpighiales; family Euphorbiaceae; genus Garcia; species Garcia nutans. The sequence continues at coordinate 2,751,833 of CANTUV010000071.1, forward strand.
CACTTCTGTCGGATTTCAGCCAGGTCTACCTCTGTCAGCGTGATTTTGATGTCTCTTACCAGATATTTCTCCGAACCCGGGTGCACTCCCTGAACTTCAACTACTTCTTTCTCTTCATCCACCAGTTGAAGACGTCTTCTTGTCTCCGGATTGATCATTTCGTTCACCATCGGCCTAGTTTTGGAACGGGTTCCCTTTCCCAATATACTTGGAGAGCCCACCTCTCCTCCCTCCTTTAACACAACCAAGTCGACAGTTGCTCGCACCAATTTGCTACTAGAATTTTAAATGCAGAACTTCAAATAGAAATTTAATACTAACCTCTGAAACCAAGCTCCTTTGCTAGTTAGGCAAATCGAGCTTCTCTCTTTTTTGAATCGTGTACTGAATACTGTCCAACTATCCTCTATTTATAGAGTCCACTTCGTCCATATGATCTGACGTCCCTCTTTAATGTCGTAGACATTTCGTCTTTTCAATTCTAGCCCAACCGTTACTTCAATTTTTAAAGTTTTTAAAGCGTTACCTCACCTCCGCTTGACGCATGTCAACTAACTCCTCTTGGCAGAAATGCCAAGACATCTTCGGAGGAACTAATGGTGCTACCTGTACTATCCCTAGATAACTGGGCTTTGCCTTCGAGCTTCATGAGCTCCCCTTTCCTTAGCTTCTTGAGCTCTTATTTTTTGAGATCTTATTTTTTGAGCTTCTCCCTTGAGCTCTACCTCGTGCTTCTTAAATTTTAAGTAACTCCAACTGAGCTTGTTTTTGCCCCTTTGACTTTTAAGTCTTAGTTTGACATAAATGTCAAATGACCAGCGGGGGACTAGTGATAGTATTCCTACTTTCTGAGCTTCCTTTCCGAGCTCCTGGTTCGGTCATCCTCATGGTCGGGCTATCAGTAGTTTGACATATCTAGGTTCTGGGCACTCCAAGCCCACCGAGCTCCTAATATCCAGTGGACACTCTCCTGACACACCCGCAAATCACGCTGATACTGTCTCATTCCATCGTCTATAAATAGGGATCACCTTCACAAGTAAAAGGATCCTATTCTCTCTTACTCTTTTTGTACTCAGAACAATCAATCTCTGACTTAGGTATTGGAGTCTCTCATCGGGGAGCCCGATTCTCCTTTTCTCTTGTCTTATAGGTAGAAGAGCTACAGCAGCAGATATGCCAAACTCGAGCTACAAAGCTAGGACAACCTCCTGAAAATCATCCCGTCATTAATTATTATAAAAAGTTAGCCAAACAGAAACTATAAATATTTCAGTTTGGCCAACTTACATAAAAAAAATAGCATTGGCCAAACCGAAATTTATAGTTTCGGTTTTGGCTTACTTTTATTAAAAAATAAAAAAAATACAAATTGAAACTTTAAATTTTGGCTTGTGCTTCTATATTTTGGAAAAATATAAAAGAAAGTTTCATATTTTGATAAAACATAAGACTTTCTCCCATATTTAGTAAAGAGTCTGGAAAAATACTTTATTATATTAGAAAAAAATGTTAATGGACTACATATTTAAATTACATACTTAAATTATAATCCATTTTTCAAATTAGATGATTTTTTAATTGTAATTTACACTTTATTATTATGATTGACTTAATCTAAAGAATTACTATGTAATTAAGCCCTATATGAAATTGTGGGGGAAATATTTGTGTCATTTTCTGGCTTAATTTCATAAATAATCCCTGAACTTATAGTAGTGTAACGTTTTAATCTCAAACTTTAAATCATCTTAATAAAATCTCCAAACTTAAAGTTTGTCTCATTAAAATTCTCATCTTCATTTTTCGGCGAGGAAGCACATATGTGGACTCTACGTGGAGTCCACGTGTATTCCACGTGTTAAATATAAATTAAAAAAATAAAAAAAATTTTACCCACAACACGCGTGGGTAAAAAAATAGGTGATCATTTTTTTCCCAATTTCTTCAACAAAAGCTCTGAACTCTCTCTCTCTAACAAGCCTGAAATTATTTTCTCTAAAAACCTCTGGTCCCGATCTCATGTCTCTAAACAATCTCTCATTTTCTTTCATCTTTCCCTTTTCAATCATCTAAAATTATTTTATTCTCTTTAAAATCCATTTATATTAAAAATTATCTTGTTACCCAATTATTTTTGTTTTGTTTATTGTGAAGAAAAAACCCTAGTTCTCTATTATTGAAACAAATTCTGAATATTATGGAGCAAAGTAGAAATGAGACGGTAAACAGTTGGTATGGGGAGCGCAATTTTGTTGCTCCTTTGTGTGAGTGCTTAGAACCAGCTCTAGCAGTGATGAGGACCTCTTAGAAAAAATTCAATTTGGGAAGACGATTCTTCGGCTGCAGTAATTATGGGGTTTGTTTAGTTTTACATAGCTATATTTTTGTTTTCATTGTGTTAAGATAATGTTTTAAACTAAATTTCACCATATGCTTCTTATTCAGTAGGGAACATCTTGTGCATTTTTTGACTGGGTTGATCCTCCAATCCAACTAAGAGCAAAACAAGTGATTCGAGGTTTGCTGAAAAAAATTGAACGATTGGAGAAAGAGAAACAAAATAAAGAACAGAAGCATAAAGGTTGGACTACGAATTGGGAAGTAGTATTTATTGGGGTATTAGCATTTATTTTGAGTAAAATGTGTAAGGAATTCAGTTAAGTTGATATGAACATGGATGTTAAGAATCCGTCTGGTGAATTGTTAATGTGATTTAGGGTAAAATTTTAAGGATTTTGTTGGTATGGTTGTATTTGGAGTTCATGGTATGTAATGGAAAAAAATGCATTTTATATTTCTTCAGTCTCAAATTTTCATGTAAGTTGTCTTTGGCTTGCATAGCATTGCAACTGTGAGTTCAGAGTTGGTAGTTTTGATGTTTTTCCATATTATGAATGTTGTGGTTTGATAATGTTTTTAATACAATTATAATTATACAAATGGCAAATTATTGTAAATTAATTTTGATTGCGAGATTTAAAAATGTGATTGAAATGTTATAAATACATTATAATATACCATCCATAATGCATAGAAAATGGCCCCAAAACATGTTAACTTAATAATTGCAAAATACAAAATGAATAATGAACGATTAGCTTAGTACAAAAAGTAATTACAATCCAAAAAAGTTATAAACTGAGTTATAATCAGTTAGGTCTCTGTTAGGGTTGGATAGCATTTGCTTCACTAATTGTGCTTCTTTGAGTTGTATCAACATTGTGGTTTGATTAAACATCTTTAAAAATTGATATCATCCAGTCATCAAAGGGATAGACCTGCAAGTTCTCACACATCATAAACAAATTTCATTTTAGTGCCGAGACTATAAAATATTGCTCAAACTAATAACAATAATGCTTAAACTATAAACTAAGGCACAACCCAATCAACTTGTTTTTCAGTCATTCAAATTCAAACACTCAAATCATTAAAGAAACGTTCATTAATCAAATGAAAAAAAAAGATCTTACAGCTCCTGCATTTGTTGATGTTGCATCAGTTGGAAATGGAAGTGGACCACTTGTATATATATTTGAATCAACGTTTGTTTGACTAGTCCCCTATTAAGGCAAAACACATACAAAATTGAGCAAAAAAACTGTAGATTGACATTAAAACCATTAAATAAGTATCACTCACATCGCCAAACCATCTAACTGTAATTGGTGAAGTCCTATTTAAAGTGGAAGGACCAGTTGCTCAGCCCTTGCACTAATACACCACTAGCTCTCAAATTAGAATTTTTAGTCATCTTTTCTTAGCATAAATACATGTCTAAAAATGTTAGCAACTAGGCATAAATCATTAAAAATATAAAATAAAAATACTAAAATTAAAAATAAATCATTAAGCTCTCAACTTACTGTTGATGTTGATGTTCCAGCTGATTTTGGCCCGTGGAATCTCTTGTTGTGTCCTTTAGCACCACAGATTGAACAAGTCATGGTAACTAGCCCTTTCCTAGACATTTTTATATGTCCAGTTGGCTGTTCAAAGTTTCCTTTTCTTTTTGTTTTGGCTTTTTTCTTTTTCTCAGCTAGTTTTTCTAATTCTTCAGCTTCTTTTCTCCTTACTTTTGGTTTTCTACCTCTCTTCTTTCTCACAACTGGAGGAGGTGTAAATCGAGCATGTGGATTGGCTTTTGGCCACATGTCAGGACCATTTACAGGATTAATCACATGAGAGTAAACATTGTTGTATGTATGAACCTTATAATAATCACTTACATAAGCTATTAGATCCTCATTGTTCTCAAAGATACACGCAACAACATGTGCACAAGGTATTCCGGTGAGATCCCATCTCCGACAAGAGCATATCCTACACTCCATGTCAACTACAAACTGTGAATCACCAAAATTAACATGTATGAGAGGTCCATCAGACAGTATAGGTTCACTATTTTGAGCCCATTGGACAACCTTATCCAACTTTGCTTGAATTTTGGGACAAATACTTGCTGTGTGTTTTTTCAGTGATTTTTTTTTGCATATTCTCCTCATAAGGTGAATCCTTATCATCTCTAACATGCTAAGAATAGGTAGCTCCCTGGCCTCCAATATATATCTGTCGAAACATTCACATAAGTTGTTCAACAAAATATCACAATTGGTATCTACCCTAAAGTATGCCCTGCTCCATTGAGTTGTTGGTCTCTCATTTAACCACTGCCTTACATCAGGATTCTTTTTCTCAATCTCATCCAACCAATAAACACACTTCGCAGGATATGTTGCTCTTGCAGCCCCCCAAAGCATATCCTTAAGGTCATTTCCTTTGAATTTCCCTCTAAAATTAGTGTACGACTGTCATACACATAATCTATATTCAGCATTGGGGAATAAATGAGATAGAACATTCAGAAGGCCCTGCAACAATTATCTAAGTGATTCAATTCAATGTAAATATAATAAAGCAGTAATTTGTTAATAAAAAAATTAAAGTACCTTTTGTTTATCGGGCATAAAGCACCAATGCCAAGAGTTAAACATCTCAAGATCAGCCCTAAGATGTTGTAGGAACCACTCCCATGTTGCAATGCATTCATTTTCTGCCACTGCATATGCAATTGGATATATGCAGTCATTTGGGTCAATTCCAACAACATATAATAGTTGGCTCCCATGATCTCCTTTCAACCAACAACCATCCAAGCATATTAAAGGCCTACACCCTGCCTTGAAATCACTTTTCAATGCTGCCAAACATATATACACACCTTCAAACAACCCACCTAGTGTGTAAAACTCTATAGTACTGCCTGGGTTAGTTCGTAAAAGTTCCAACTTATAATCATGAAGCTTAGAATATTGTAATGACACATCACCATTAATGGTTTTTATTGCTAAATTCCTAGCTCTCCATGCTTTCATCCTAGAAATTATATAGCCATGTTCCTTTCTAACCAATTTAACTAAAGCAATTAATTTCCATGATGGGTCAGTCCTAAAATATTCAATGTATGTAGATGTTATCCATTAGGCTGTAGCATGATAATTTGTATTGCTTTTGGCATAATTGTGTTTCAAATTGACAATTCTTACCTGAAATGTTTGGTCACTTGGATCAACATTATTAAATCTTTTGGCAAATAATACAAAGTCACACTTTTTTAGACACACACACCTAACCCTATTTCTATCATTTTTATAGAAGCACACATGAAATCTATATTTAATCCCATATCTCCTACATGCCTCTTTGAAAATCTCTCTATCACTAAATAACATTCCTGATTTAAAAGTAGGATCGTTTAAATCACTAGTATGAAATTCCGGACATCTCTCCCTCCCATGCATATCCTCATCAGACTCAGAATTAAGCTCATCGGAATTAGCATAATCTGATTCACCTGATCCTAATTCAACTCTAATGCTACCATATACTCCTTTCTCTTTTATTTTTGTCCCACTACCCTTAAGCCTACCCTTTCTATACTTTTTTTTGCTTTTACAGATGCAGCAAGGTCATCATCCCCATCAACTAAGTTATAATCTTCATCAACTAATTTCTCTTCCTCTTTTCCCTCTTCCACTTGAAGGTCTACTCTTTCACCATCATAGCCATTGTCATTGCTATCTTCATTATCAACCCTTTCCCCATTATCCTCAGTATCATCTATTTCCCCACTATTCTCAGTCCTATCTTCTAATTTTTCTAACCCATTATCATTAAACGGCCCATCATCTTCAGCATTTACATCTTCACCACGGCCATTTCCCCAATCCTAAGGCCTATCTCCTACTTCTGACTCAATCACACTATCTAGCAGTTGCTTCAACATATTTTTCCTTTGGACTCAGTCACTTTTGTGCTTGGCTTACCTACATTATTTATTGTTTCACCATCTATCTCCTCGATTACAATAGTGTTAGTTTTTTAAAATGGTTTTATCATTTTTTCTTCTTCTGCCTTTGTCAAGTGTTTCACATACATTTCTATCTCGCCATGGTCAACAAAACCCCATCTAATAAACATCACTGTCTTTCTCTAGTAATCTCAAACCTTTGTTATAGTCCAACCTAGGAACAACCCAATAATACATCATGCATTCATTGTACCCTAATTCCTTTACTCTACTATCTATTGTCATAAATGACAATCTATCCACATCTACATCGAAATTTACTATCTCACCGTTATAGGAATATAGGAATATAGTAACTACAACAAACGAAAAATACAATGTCAGCTCAGCAAAACAATCAAAAATAAAAAAAATATGGTTCTAACATAAAATGAAAATTTTAAGTTAAAGATATCTTCTTTTGTTTTCATCACTAGTGGTCCCCCACTAACACCGTGTATTTTAATACAATACACTGTAAAAGCATCTGCAAAGCAACAAATAAAAATTAAAGTCAATGATTCTTTAAGATGAGCCATGTATATTTATCAGACACAACACTCAAAGCAAATACCAAAACCCACCTTAGCTGTTCAAATCATGTTCGATTTTTAGTGAGACAAAATAGAATAAATTGTTTTAGGGTTTTAAAACAAATGAAAAAAGTAGTTTAGCTTCAAGCAACTTCGAATTTTGATGAGTTGGGGTTTGAATTTTCTGAAATCGAGATTTTAAAATCTATTACGTTACGTGGAAGTTAGGACTAAAATTTTTGAGTGCAACAATTGCGATTGCTTAGGATTTTTGAAAGAAAGAAGAAATTTTTCAAACATGGATTTTGATTTCGCTTTTCTCTTCCAGATTTGCTTCCTTTTGGGTTGAGATAAAACTTAAGAGAGGGAGGAGATGAAAAGCAATTTAGAGAGAAAGCCTACAAGAGAAAAGAAGATGAACTTTGTACTTTTCTTAAACCGCGATCACCCATTTTTTTACCCACACATATTGTGAGTAAAAAAAATTTATTTTTTAAATTTATATTTAACACATGGAATATAGGTAGAATACACGTGAACTCCACGTATGTGCTCTCTCATTAGAAAATGGAGATGAAGATTTTAATGAGATAAACTGTAAGTTTAGAGATTTTATTAAAACGATTTAAAATTTGGGGATTAAAATATTACACTACTATAAGTTTAAAGATTTTTTATGAAATTAAGCCATCATTTTCTCTAATATATGTATGGCAATGGCGGAATCATGATTTAACTGGAGGGAGGTCAAAATTTTAAAATAAAAAAAAATATGTTCAATATGTGTGTTCATTATGAATAAATTCAACATATAATTAAATAAAAAAAATTATTATAATATAATATTACACTAATTATTGTAATATAATAGTAGTGTAATAATTAATTTTTGGTGTTAATTTAATGTACTGGAGAGATATTTATTATAATAGTACCACAACAGTTTTTTGTTGATGTATATATATATACACTGTTGTGTGTGTGTATATATATGTATATCCCTTCCGTGATGGTTATTAATTAGTTATGGACTCAATAGCCTCTTACTAATATATTAAAGCAAGTGAGAAAACTCTACTGATATACTAAATTAATTCTTTCACCCAATTTACAGTCACAGTGGTCCTTTTTCTATTTCTAGTATTTGTTTTTCTTTTTTTCCCATTAAACTCATACTTTTTATTTTTATTTTTTTTGTTTTTGACAACAATAATAATTAAAAAGGTTAAAAATTCATATTTATTTTCTTATGATAATTAATAATATTATTCTTTTAAAAAATAGTTATAAAACATATGAAAGAAATATATATACATATATATATATATATGAAAATATAATAATAAATTTAAATACAACATGGAGTATTACTTCTTGATGATATAAAAATTATAAATTATGATTTATAATTTATAAAGTAAGAAAATATTATATAGTCCTGAATATCATTACATATAGATGGAAAAAAAAATCTATTTAAAAAAGATTAAAAATATACGTTTTTTACTTTTAAAAATAGAAGATAAAGGAGTTTAAAAACTAGATAAGGAATTGAAATGAAAAATGCAGTGCATGACAGGTGTGTTGACTTGAGGATCAAATTGTAATTAGACAAGTTTGTTTTATTATGGGTCCCGTCTCTCTCTCTCTCTCTTACTCTTTACTTTCTACCTCTACTTTCTTTAAACATGTAAGACAACATTATTTTTGCCAGAATAACAGCCATCACAGTATCTGGCAAAAAAAAAAAAAAAAAAAAACAGCCATCACAGTAGCAGTAGTTGAATTTATTGCTGGACGAAGGGGCGGGGGGCTCCAAGGACCACCCAGGGCCTCCCGTAGTTCCGCCCTGATTCGTATGGTATGGGAATGAATTAACCATAAGGCGACTGCTTCTGTTTTTTCTTGGCTCTGTACAACACAAATTTGTGCTTGGTTTCGTGAAAATCTTATCGCGTGTGGGTAATTTTTCAAAACCAAGTTTTGGGTCTTCAAATCACTTGGGTTTTTGTCAGGCCCCGGCTCAAGGGAGAGCAATATGAGCAACCGCTCAGGGCCCTGATTTTAATATGACCCCAAATTTATAAATATATATACATATATATAAAAAATAACAAAATTTTGATTTGCTGTGGTGGTTTGACGTGTTGTATATGATCAAAGGGTGTGGGGATCGATTCCCACTATCATCAACATTACATTTTTTTCAAACATTCATTATACAATAAAATTTGAGCCCAACGTTCATCATATAATAAAATTTGAGCCACTCAAGTTTTATATTATTATTTTTAGGCCCTTAAGTCCTAAATATTTATTTTTGGACGGCTCCTTAAATCTAAAATTTTTACCCCGACACTATTTTTTAGGGGCTCATATCTTAATTTCTGCTCGGAGTCCCTAAAATGTCCAAGACGGCTCTGATTTTTATTTCAACTATTCTATTCCTTTGTTTTCTACATTTGGGTTTTTATTTCTAGATGTCAACTTCTCTATTTTGGTTTGAAATTTATTCCCAATGGTTTCTCATTTCTATGTTACATTACAACCTTGATTTTAGGTATATTTACAAAACCAACTAACAAAAAATTAAAATCTCTTTTCAATTATACGTTGGCTAAAAATATTTGTTAATTATATAATATTAAAAGTTTCTAGTTTGCAAAACTATAAAATTTGGGATAGAGATTTTTTGTGCGTCAATGGACAGGGGTGAACACAAGGCAGGGACAGTGGATCCCTCTACTAATATAATTCTTAAATGATAAAAGTTACTATGAATGTGATTTTTTTTTTACTCAAATTGTAACTGAAGCATGTTTATATATATATATATATATATATATATATACACCAGCATATAATAAAAATATAATAATTTTTATATTCTTATTTTGTTAAAATTTAAAATTTAACACATGTATATTGATATAACTAAATATATATTACTTTTATACTCTTATTTTTTTATTATATTTTATTAAGTATATGTTGCTATATATAATATATACTGATATATACCTAAATATATATTATTTTTACATTTTTGTTCTTTAAAATTTCAACAAGTATATGTTGTTATGCGTAATATATACCGATATATAATTAAATATATATCACTTTTATATTTTTATATTTTTAAAATTTAATATGTATGTGTTATTATATATAATATATATCGATATATACCCAAACATATATTATTTTTATGCTTTTATTTTTTTAAAATTTAACACGTATATATTGTCATATGTAATATATATCTTTATATAATTAAATATATATTACTTTTATACTCTTAATTTTTTAAAATTTTAATAGGTATATATTTTTATATGTAACATATACCGATAATATAACTAAAAATATAATAGTGTTATACTCTTTTTCTTTTGAAATTTAATATATATATATATATTGTTATGTATAACATATACCGATATACATATATAACCAAATATATATCACTTTTATATTCTTATTATTTTAAAATTTAACATGTATATATTATTATATGTAACATATACCAATATATAACCAAATATATAAAAGTTTTATACTTTTATTCTTTTTAAAATTTAAAATTTAACATGTATATATTGTTATATGCAACATATACTGATATATATATATATCTAAGTATATATCACATTTACATTGTTATTATTTTAAATTTTAATAAGTATATTTTGTTATATATAATATATATAGACATATAACTAAATTTATAATAGTTTTATACTATTATTCTTTTAAAATTTAATATGTATATGTTATATGTAATATATATTAACACATAACTACAATATATAATAATTTTATACTCTTATTCTTTTAAATTTTAACAAGTATATGTTGTTATATGTAATATATATCAAAATATAACTAAATAATGTGTAGAATTAGATATATGTAGAAAAAAAAATTAAATATTGTGTTAAGTATACTAAATAATTTCACATATATATGTAGAATAAGATAGAAATTATAAAAGGTAATAATTATATTCCATTTTTTTCAACCTTAAATGAAGAAAAGAAAGGGAAAAAAATAAAAGCAAAATATAAGTTGTGACTCATTCAACCAAAATGACTTGGTCATTTTAGTGGAGATGAGTCCAAGATAAGAGATTCTTTAAGATGATATAAGGTTTTTAAATGTGAATGATTGATACACATGCAGTATATTAAATTTGTCTATCTATAACACATATAATCTATCAACTTAAAAAAACCATGCATATATATGCATAAAAGTTATATCCTAAGAAGAGAATGCTCAAGTTAAAAAATAAAAAATAAATTTCCAGAACTACTCATCATACCATTCAACTACTCAGTAACTAACAATAAAAAACATTGATTTGGGGACTATTGCATTAAAATACTATATCATTGCATTCTTCTCTTTTTGTTAAAAGCCCCTGTGCACCTATCTCTAGTGTGATATTGTCTCACTTGTCTAGATTTTTTTTTCTTACTGTTGTATCTCATCATTATATCATCCAGCTATATATGAGATACATTTATTCCTAAAGCATGGATTTCAATTTGTATCAATAAAAAAAAAGGTTTTATAATCAAAACTAACTTTACAAATCCAATTTATGGATACACATTAATCTTTTTGTTTTGTTGTGTGGATAAACAATATATACAATCATTGTTTCTTCATAAAAGATGCAGCATATATATCAACTCACTCCAATCTCCTTTCTGCTCAATATATTATCTATGATTTATCATAACCACAAATGATTAGCTTATGAGATTAAGGATATAAGACCTTTTCATGAAGAGGCATGATTGTAAGAACATCTTGTCGAGCTCGCTAAATCACAGTATTGAATGTCAAATTTGGCCACTTCAAGAGCTTGATTCACATCTAAACATGGATGATTCTTGACAAGGCTTTTCAAATTAAATTATCAAAAACATGTAAAACTTGACTAAATTGCCCATATTTGCAGTACATATTCATTTGGCATTAGGAGCTATAATATGGAAAACCAATCCAAAAGAAAAATAACAAACATATAGATCTGAGACCCAATTAATGAGTCTCCACATCAAGATTTGAGGGTCAATGAAACAATAACTTCATCAATGTTTCTGAGAAAACCCAATAGAAGATATTTCTTGAAGATATGAAGTGCTTGAAATGAGAGTTTTTTCTGTGAAGAATTGCACATTGACCTATGAATGGACAGGGGCGAAGCCAGGCTTTGAGATAAAAGGGGGCGAATTTTTTTTATAAATTTTAGCTTTCTCGTAAATATTTATCTCTCATTTTATTTTAATAGTATTTTATAAATTTATTAATTTATTAATAATATATTTTTATTATTAAAAAATTAATTAATAAAAAAATATTAATATATATGTACAAAATTTTAAATTTATAAATTTTTTCATAATAAAAATAAAATAAAGAGAAAAAAAATTTCTTGATTTCGTTTTTCTTTTAAAAAAAAATAAAATAAAGAGAAAAAAAATTAAATAATAAATATAATTTTTTAAAAAATAATTAAAATAAATGAGTTTTTTAATTCATTAAATGTGTTCAAATTAATTTAGTTGAAAAATTTATAAATTTGTTCAAATTAATTTAGTTAAAAAATTTATACTTTTCTTTATTTTTTTTGCATTTGTATATTATTAATATTTTATCAATTTTTTAAAAGAGAACTATTGCTATAGAATAAATAATTTATTATATTTTTTTTACTTATTGTAAAAATTAAAAAAAAGAGGGGGCAATTTAAATTTTTTTAAAAAAATTAATAAAAAATTTTAAAAAATATAATATATATAAATTTTCAAAAAGGGAAGGGGGCAACTGCCCCCCTTCCCTTCAACGTAAAATCGCCCCTGTGAATGGAGATAACATTTGGTTCAAATTCTGCTTCATCTTTATATATAGCTCATGCCTGCTTCATCTCCATATATAGCTCATGCATCATCTGCCAATTGCCATCACCATGAGTGCCTTGCCTGTTTCACTTATTGGCCAGACTCATAAGAGCAGGGGCGAAGGGACGTTTAGGGGAAGGGGGCAGCTGCCCCCCTTCCTTTTTGAAAATTTATATATATATATATAATATTTTTAAAAATTTTAAAAATTATTTATTAATTTATTTAAAAAAATTTAAATTGCCCTCCTCTTTTTTTTTAATTTTTACAAGAAGTAAAAAAAATATAATAAATTATTCATTCTATAACAATAGTTCTCATTTAAAAAATTGACAAAATATTAATAATATACAAATACAAAAATAAAATAAAGAAAAGGATAAATTTTTTAACTAAATTAATTTGAACTAAATTAATTTGAACACATTTAATAAATTAAAGAACTCATCTATTTTAATTATTTTTTAAGAAATTATATTTATTATTTAATTATATTTCTTTATTTTATTTTTATTATGAAAAATTTTATAAATTTAAAATTCTGTACATATATATTAATATTTTTTTTATTAATTAATTTTTTAATAATAAAAATATATTATTAATAAATTAATAAATTTATAAAATACTATTAAAATAAAATGAGAGATAAATAATTACGAAGAAGCTAAAATTTATAAAAAAAAATTCGCCCCCTCTTTATTTCAAAGCCTGGCTTCGCCCCTGCATAAGAGCCGTGGAAAATTATAAAATAGTGCTACTTGTTGGTATTGTGGGTTGAGTTGGGTTGGGTAATGTGATTTGAAGATATTGTTGGAATTGTGATATGATTGCTATAGAAGATGATGAATCTTCTTCAGGTTCTACTACTATTATGTGTTGATTTTAAAAGATTAAGAAGGTACATATAAGAAGAAGAAAAACAAGAAGAAAAAGGAGAATGAGAGTGTTTTATGATCGTAATTTTTAAAAATAAAAGTAAAGAAAATGTAAAATTGAAAAAAAAAATTAAAAGTTATAAATGAAAATAAAAGTTAAGAGCAGTAAAATTGAAAAGAGAAAATAAAATAGTAGTAAATAGTATACTTTTCTCTTGATTTTAGTTGTCTGAGATTATAGATAAAACAAAATCAGTGGGTATTATCTTATACAGTTATCGTCATGTCAAAAATACTAAGCACAAGCAAAATGGGTAAAATTATTTGGATTAAAGCAAAACAATTAAGTTGTATTTACAAAGTATTAAGAAGGATTAATTGCGATCCTCGAATGGGTAATTCAAAACAAATATAAATGAGGGAGGATGCACGATCGTTTATTCTTGCAAATACGAAATTCTAATGATGGTGAGGTAGTTGGACTAATTAATCATTGTGAATTCATCAAGGAAAGGAATTGATGAAATATTTAGACTTATATTCTAAAAAAGGAAAATTTTCCCATATCTATCATGTGTTCAAGGCATTTTATCAAGCAGAGAAATAAGATAAGTCCCTTACCCATTATTTCATGTATTTCAAGAAAACTTATGAGGAGTTTAATATGTTGTTGTCCTTTAGTTATGATATAAAAATACAGCAAGCTCAACGAGAGAAAATGGCTTTCATGTGTTTCTTAGTTGGACTTCCTCTTGAATTTGAGAATACTAAATCTTAGAAACTCTCCAATTTTGAAATCTCTACATTGCTGGATATATTTAATGAGGTACTTTGTATAGAGAGCACCTCATCTGTTCAGTTCAATGATGCTATTATTAGTCGAGATGTTGAATATGCACCTGAATGTTTATACCAGGACTGACATAGATTCTATAAATCTCTGAACTGATCTCAATAACTAAATCGAAAAACTCCATTGATTTTTAACCGAAACGAATTATACCAATTTTTATAATATAGAGTAATTATGAAGATTAGGTTATATCTGGACCGAGAATCGGACCAAACTAAATCGAATAAGACTAAATCGAATATCCGAAATAATATCCGATTAATCAGTAATAATATAAAATTATATTTTATTATATTAATTTATTTTTAATATTTAATATTATATATAATTTTATTGATTTATTGATTTATTTTCAATATGTGATATTATATATAATTATATTGATTTATTTTTAACATTCAAAACAAACATATGGAGTTTGACAAATTTTGATTTTTCTATCTTACTTCTTTTTATGCATTTAAGTTTTTTTTTTATTGAATTTGTAATAATTTAATGTTGGATATTAGATATTATTTTATTTTATTATGGATATTAAATATTAGATATTTGTAACAATTTTATCATGTATATTTTGAATTATAAAATTTAAGTTGAATATTTTTTATTGCTAGAATAATTAAATAATATTTTATTATTTAGAATTTGAAAAACAGAGCCAAATCTCCAAATCTAAATAGAACCGGATTCGAAACATATTAACCGAATTGCTTCCAAAAATCGAAGCAATATAATTTGGAAATTTCTTTATTATAGTTCAGTTTCGGAGATTTTATTTTCAAAATCTTCGAAATTTAATTCAGAGTCGAAGATTTTTCAACATCCAAATTGCTCTGAACTGTGGTCAGCCCTAATTTATATTATAAAAAAGTGACAAAAAATGAGATGGAATTATCCTAACAATTAAGGACATGATTTAGCATGGATTGTGTCATTATTGTCATAAGCTAGTGCATATAAAATAAGATTGTAGAAAATCACAAAACAAGACTTAGAATCCTTAATCAGCTCATATTGCATCTACTTCTGACACATTTGAGAAGTCCATTCTAATGTTTGCCTGCCAAGTTTTCTCAATATCAAGAATCATTGAAGTATTTATCTACTCCTATCACTACCATTGCTAAATCAAGTAAACCAAATACATGTCTTATTTCCTTCTTCTCTAAATGGGTCATAGTTTTCGGTATCGCAGATCATATGATAGGTAATTCTAATTTCTTTTCTATATTTCAACAACATACATCCATACCGGCGGAACCAAAATTTAAGTGAGGGGGGTTCAAAATTTTGAAGCAAAAAAGAATCAAGATAAAATTAAATAAAAATAATTCTTTTAATATTATAGTAATGCAACAACTAATTTTTGTTCTTAGTTTAACAACGATTGAGATGTTACAATTGTATCACATGAGTTTACATCTAGTTTTTGATATTTTTAAATTCTGATTGATTCATTGATAAATTATATATTAATGATTTGAAATGAGATTATAAAAGTTTAATTTTAGTAAATTCATTCCCACAAAATTAATATCATATTTTTTCTTTTTTTTAATATGTGTTATTCAAATAAGAAAAATATATTATTCATACAATAATTAAAATATTTATGAATGAAAAAAATATTATTTATTTATTTATAATGACATCATAATAATCAAATTTCATTCAATAAAAAATAATAAATTTTTTTATTAATCAAATTAATTTTTATAATATTTTAGAATTTTTTTATATATATTAAAATATATTATGATATCCTCCTATTTTTTTTAAAAAAAAAATCATACTTAATGGATGAAATTATATGATTTACAAAATATATTTTTAAATTGTTTAATACAAGCACATACAATATTGTTAAATCTATGATTACTAATATCAATTTTAGGATATAAATTGAAAATAATTAAAAATAATAAATATATATTGTAGATTTGTCAATATATATATATATATATATATATATATATATATATATATATATATAGTGGAGAAAGGGGGACATAGACCCCCTTTGCCCCTGTAAATTCTCCAATGTGCATCCACTTGCAGCAATGTCACTTTAGCAAATAAGTAAGCATCATATGTTCTTAGCTTTGGCACCATCAATCTAATTCCATTGATCTCTTTGTCATTTATCTTAAGTATAGCTCAATTATCCTTCATTTTTTTTTATTAGCAAATTTATTCATGCTCTTAACTATTATATCTCATTCTTTCCTGATTATTGCTTATTTTCAAGATCTCGTGACAAAGAAGATTATTGGTAGACTACATGAGTCGAGAGGCCTTTACATCTTTGATATGCAATTACCAAAATTCACTGTTTGTACTAGAATAGTACCCTTCGTGGCTCATTATTAGTTAGACCATCCGTCCCTGGAAGAAATTTGATAAATAGTGATGTTTAAAATCGTCATATAAATTTATATTTTCGTCATAAATTATTTTTTATGATAAAAATTTAATGTCATGAAGATTGTCACTGTAACCTCATAATATTTTATATATATAATGAAATTTAATTTCGTCACTATAACTTCAAGTTTTATTGACAAAAATATATAATTATCATAAATTATGTTGTTTTTAGTGACGCTAATATCGTCATATTTTGTATTATTAATTTATCATTTAATATTGTATATCGTTATTAAAAGTGAGATTAAATATGACAAAAATATTTACGTCAATAATAATTTTTTATTTGGTGACGACAATATATGTGTCATGATATATGATAATATATAGCGATAAAATTATAATTATAATTATAGTATAATATTTATCATTTAATATTGTATATCGTCATAAAAAATGAAATTAAATATGACAATATTATTTGTATTTGGTGACACCAATATATGCGTCATAATATATAATAATATATAGTGATAAAACTATCATTATGATTACAGTATAATATTTGTTATTTAATATAATAAATTGTCATCATATATAGTACTCTAAATGATAAAAAAAATTGTCATAAAAATAATTCTTTTCTTTTAGTTTTATGTAGTATCATTAGATTTTGGATAATATTAGTAACATATATATTATCATAGTTAATGTTTGTTTGTTTTTTTTGTAGAATAGTGTATTTTGGCGCAAAAAGTAAAATATACATGATAAAATTATAAATCACCACTCATTCTTTAACTTAAAATAAAGAAAATACTATTGTAATCAAATAGTTAACAAATTATCCGAAAGCAATTTAAAAATAATTAATATGCTATATACTAACTAAAACAAATTATTGTTTTTCACAAAATACTAGTTATCACTAAATCAAAATCTAGAGTTTAACAAAAAATAAAATAAAATAAAAGAGAGCAGCATGCTAGAATTCCTTTATAAATATATGCTTTATGAGAACCTGCATCCTATGGAATTGCAAATGATCCACAGAACCTGCAATTGGACAATAATCTATCATTAGTAGCAACAAAAAATAAAAGGTTGGATAATGAATCATACATGTCAATTAGTTTGAGAACAGGATACAATAATTAGAACACTGTCCAATTGCCAAATTTACAATAGAAATATAGTATATTATTAATTCCAACTTACAAATCAATAATATTGTGAATTTCATATTCAAATTCACATAACTATACACTCATAAAAGTGATCATAGAAATGGCAAAGCACATCAAACAATATCAGTCATGAAACAAAGCATACTTAATTTCCCTACGCAAACCTAAAACTAGTGTTATTTGAATTCATAATTTTTGGTATGATTTTTTATCATTTTCATTGAATCCTTTAAAATTTAATTACTAGTAGTGGAGATTGGTCAATATGTATCAATGAGTTTGGCTTTGACTTTTATAATAAGCTCAAAATTCTAAAATCTCCATTTTATGTTGTCATGTTTTATTGGGATTTTGTGTTACTTAATACCTATTGAGGCAAATATTTGTCTCATTATTAAGTATTCAATAGATATTAACATATATCTCTAATAAATGTCTAATATGTATCTTGAATTTTCTATGTTGGATCCAAAGTCCCTTACCTTATAATTAATATTGTTATAGTAGTCCACTAGAGAGAACAAAAATTCAAAAATTCAAAACATTAGTAATTCAACATATAAAAGAAACACATGACAAGCATTTATATAAAACATAAAAACCTTGATGAGATATTGATAAAGATATTAAAAGAGGGATCCTAATAAAATTTCTAAGATACCTAAAATTAAGAAAAAAATAAACTATGAGAAAAATTATCTGCAATAATAATTGCAGAGCCCGGTGCTTCATCAAAAGAGAGCTTCAATAGTTTTCTAATTTGTCATGGAACTTATAATTTTTTTTTTCACTTTCTAAGATGTGCATTTAAGTCTATATTTTACCATTTCTTTTCAACTTTTTGTTTTTTGCCTGACTTGACATCTTTTCTATGACTTTCATAAATGTCAGATAGGAAACAAACTAAATAAAAAAAATTTAATAATTCCAAACTACACAAAGAAGCATTTCTCAATTGCCAAATAGCAAGCAACAAGGACATATGAAAATACAGTTCAGACCACAAATACTAGATTGCGCACATGATTACAGATGTATAGAACTTTCTGAAACAGGAATCCAAAACATGAATCTAAATAAAAGACATCAAGAACCCAAGAGAAATCCTCTCTTCCTATCTGCTTGACTTTTTATTCTCACATACAATCCAATGCTAGAGCACTTTGTGACCTCAGAAGTTAATACTGAACTTAAATTTTTTAAGTTGCAGCTCAAGATATAGATGAGTTGTCAAATAACATATACATTACAGTCAGGCCATTTCACAAATACTAAATTCAAGCATAAAAACCCAAACAAGGCCAATCATGGAACATGCATCACCTAACTAAATTCAAGCATTTATAGGTCTGCAATAGATTTGCACAGTTCTCTAGTCGCCTATTTCAAGTTAAAACCCAAATCAAATTTTTTAAAAAAAGTTAATACTTAGTGACCTTAGAAGTTAATAATCTAAACCAAAACAAAGCCTAGAAAATTTTATGAAACAAAAATATTTCATAAATTATAAGAATTATGTTTGACATCACATAAAAATATATTAAGTGCATATATATATAAATATATTTAAACTTTCCTAATAAGAAATTTGAAAATTTTATATGCAGCAACGAATCTACAACAAGTTGTAGGAATTAATATCAATTAATCGATTCTCTAAAAAGGGTCAATTGTATTTCAAACTGTTTTTACCTATTTCAGTCTTTCAATTTCTTAAACAATCAACATAATAAGATTGAGATAAACCCTAGCATATAATTAAGCCTTCCTTGATTAGGTCAATCCAATAAAAAAACTCTTAAAACAAACTTTAGCCTCTTCTAGCACGTCAATGATCAACTGAAAGCAAAGATTGGTAAGTTCTTGTGGGAATTGGGTGCTGAGAACGAAAGATGAGAGAGAGAAAGAGAGAGGGAGCTCTGTGTTCAGAATTTTTGAGAGGTTATACATTCTCTGAAATGGTATTCTTTAAATCCCTTTAAAATCCTTTTTCAATTAGGAATTTAAGTTTATAATTTAATTTATTTTTCAAATTTTGTTATATTTACATATTATTTGTATTAAATTTTAATTTTTAAATAGAAAAATATTCTGTGTGGTGCTACGAGTATTTTTAAGATCTCATGTAATGCTGCGAATATTTTTACTCAATATATATACTAATTTCAACTTAAATAATTTTAAGCAAATAAAATTAAATTAAATTACAAATATTACAAATTAAATTAAATATATACGAAATTTAAATAACAGTAATTAAAAAATAAGTTTTATAAAAGATTAATTTGAAAACAATATAATAAAGCATTAAATAAAATATTTAAATATTATCATTACCCTATAACAAAAAGTTTTAAAAATTTTTCAATATTATATTATAACGTAAGCAATTTTTTTTATTTTTAAATAATTTTATAATTGAAATGTATTATTGCAAATTTTACAGCAAATTCACTACAAAAATTACAATAAAACAAAATTTATTGCAAAAATTAGTGATAAATATTTATTTATCATCACAATATATACTTATTAATTATAAAACAGTATTGTCAATTTCTAATTAATAAATTAACAATTGTAAATAATATTATTATTGTAAATTGTAATTTTTTCACATTAAAAATTATAGCTAATGAACATTATATTATTATTTAAACACTTCCCATCAATATTTTGGCAAGAAAATTTTTTATTTTTATATATTGTCACAATAAATAATTATTAGTAATAAAATATTTGTGTTATTTTTCTAATAAATAAATTAGTAATGGTAAATGATATTGTCATTATAAATAGCAATTCTATGTCATTTAAAATTGTTACCAATAAAATATCATCATTTATACATTTCTTATTAATTTATTTTTGAAAGAAATTTATTATACCTCTAATGCAATTATGATAAATTTATTTACCGTAAAAATATATAATTATTAATTATAGAAAAAAATTATCACTTTTCTAATCAAAGAATTAATAATAATAAATAATATTATCATTATAAATTGTAATTCCGTGACATTGAAAATTATAGCTAATGAATATTACATCGTCATATAAATATTTCTACTGATATATATTTTGAAAATTTTTTTTTGCTCCAAATGTAATTATAATAAATTTATATAACATCACGAAATGTGATTATTAGTGGCAAAATAATATCACTTTTTAATAAACTAATTAGTGATAATAAATGATATTGTCACTATAAGCTATAATTATATGACATCAAAAATCATAGCTAAATAATATTACATCATTATTTAAATATTTTTATTTAATATTTTTCAAAATAATTTTTTTATTTCCAAATACGATTATAATGAATACGTGTATCGTGACGATAAATATTTATTAATAATAAAATAAATAAATAGTAATAAATGATATTTTCATTATAAATTATAATTATATAATATTAAAAATCGTCATTAATAAATGTTATATCATTATTTAAATATTTTTCACTAATATATTTTTAAAAGAACTTTTTTTTTATCTTTAAATGCAATTGAGATGAATTATGTATCGTCATAATATATGATTATTAATAATAAAAAATTGTTACTTTTCTAATCAATAAATTAGTGACGATTAATTATATTATCATGATAAATTATAATTTTGCGACATCAAAAAATGTAGCTAATAAATATTATATTATCATTTAAATATTTTTCATCAATATATTTTTAAGAGAAATTATTTTATCTTCAAATGTAAGTGTGATGAATTTACGCATCATTGTGATATGTGATTATTAGTGATAAAATAATATTGTTACTTTTCTAATTAACAAATTAGTAATGATAAGTGATATTGTCATTGCAAATTGCATTTACATTACATAAAAAATCATAAATAGTATTATATCATCATTTAAAAATTTTTCACCAATATATTTTTAAAAAATATATTTTTTGTCTTCAAACACAATTGTGACTAATTTTTGCATTATCATGATATATATTTATTAGTGACAAAAAAGGTCACTTTTTTAATCAATGAATTAGTGATGATAAATAACATTGTCACTATAAATTGTAATTTCATGACATAAAAAATCGTCACTAATTGATATTACAATGTCGCTATAATATTTTCCTCCAAGTTTTTAATAGAAAATTTTACCTTCATTTGCAATTGTTACTAAATTTTTTTTTATTGTCGTAAAAGATATAATTTGGCGATAAAAAAAGTTATTAGTTATGACCAAAAAAAATATTGTCTCAAAATAAATTTATTAGTGATAATATTAAAATATTATAATAATTAATAAATATTTTATGGTAAATTTTTGTGCGTAACTGAAAAAATGTATCGCCTCTGTAAATCTCTATATGGTTTGAAGTAGAGTCCTAGTACTTGGTTTGAAAAATTCAGATTGAAAATTGAAAATTTTGGAATGAAGAATAGTAAGTCTTATCATTTTGTTTTCATCAAGTAATTTGAAGTTGGCATAATTCTTTTAGTTGCATACGAGGATAACATTGTCAGCACTAGAAGTGATACTATAGGAATCTTAGCTCATAAATCCTTCCTTCTCATTTAGTTTTAGACAAAAAAAAAATTCGAGAGATGTTAAGGTATTTTTTAGGAGCTGAGGTAATGAGGCGTAAGAATCGTATTTTCATATTTTAAAGGAAATATGTACTTGGCTGAGTAATTGAGACTGGAAAATTATGGGTAAAATCATACAAAATCCTAATGACTCCTAATTTACAATTTACAAAAGATGGTAAATTATTTAAAAATCTTGAGAAATATAAAAGACTGATTAGAAAATTAAACTATCTTACAATAACTCGCAAGTTATTGTCTATTTTATTAGTACTGGGAGTCAATTCACGCCTTAGAAAATTTAATTTCTACTGGTTATGTGAAAACAAGAGAGCAACTAGGGAGTATTTTCACATAACATTAAATGGGACTGCGGTTGATTGTTTTTGTAACAAATTAGATATAATTAATATTTATGTTTCAACTTGAGAGAGAGCGTTGTAAAAATTAGTTGCATATAGATATAGTTATGTGTAACAATTCTATATTTTTAGAATACATGTATATTTATGTTGTAATGATCTGAATCTCAAGTCTATAATAATGTATATATTCATCTATTCTACATTTTTGAGTAATAAGTTGAGAAATATGTTCAAATAACAACAATCACTATAGTTACGTGTTTCTTTTTAATTTTGATAATAAAACTTTAAAATGTGAAATTTTTATAAATTTAAATATACTTATAATTTTATAATTTGAAATTTTTATTTTTATTTATTTTTTAATATCAAATGAGAGAAAAATTTTATTTAAAAAATATTTTTATAAATAATTTTCTAAAAAATAATTTATTTATCAAAAATATATTTTTTTGAAAATGTCATCAAAAAGGGAATTTGCATGGAACATTTCTATTGATGTGATTATAACAACACTCTTAATACGCACTCGCGGGTTACAAATACATTAATTCTTTTTTTTTTTTGGCTAAACAATTTAATGTGAAAACAAGTAAACAAATTATTAAAAATATTCACTAATTTATTGTAAAAAAATGATTTATACATTAATAATATATAAAAATCTATAATGCAATTTATAAACGGGAGTTCCATTAGCGATGCTCGTTGGTCTCAAGTTTGATAGACCCTTTCTATCAAAGACTGTTCTATGTTTCTGAATTATTTTGCTTTCTCTGATTTAGCTGTTATGCATTTTTCTTAACCATATATATCCCGTCTTTATTTGTTTAATGGTTTAGATATAGGTCTAATTTTATTATGTATTTTTCATTAATGAAAACCTATTTTTCTATAAAAAAAAAAGAAAAATAAAAGAGAATATAGTAATGGATAGAAAAGAAATGATTTTGAATTAATATCTCTAAAAAATTATTTTATTAATGTTTTTTTATCTGACTGTATATTAAAAAAATTCAAAGTTAAAAATATTAATAGATAAAAATGAAGGTTTTTTTTTCAATTTACAATAATTATTAATTATATTTAAATGGATAAAAAATATATAATTTTAAAAATAATTATAATAAAAAATATAATTCTCTAAAAATATTTCAAATAAATCTCACTAATCAATATTTATATAATTATTTATTAGACAAATTATTATCTAATCAGTATCTCACTAGATATCAATTATTTAATTTATTTCTATTAAATAGTTAATTATTTTGATTTTTTTAAAATACTCATTTTTATATTATTAAATAACCAATCAAATGGATTTCAAAAAAAAAAAAACCAATCAAATGTAGTTTAGATAATATTAAAAATTTTAAATACTTATCTAATTGTTTTAATTTGACAGAATTTAATTCATTTGTTTTTAATATAAAATTAGTTATAATAAATTTAAAATTATGATTATTTAATATAATTAATTTATTAGAAAATTATTATTAAAATTCTTAACTTGTTGCATGAAAAGTTTTCATCTATAAATTTTTATTTTTTCCTTCCAAAAAAAACCCTAGAATAAATAAATAAATAGCAAATGAAGTAGTATTTTTATTTTGTTATTTATCTGCTTAGAAAATCCTAATAATAATAATAATAATAATAATAATAATAATAATAATAAAGGCGATAAATAACGAAACTATAAAAGTCAAAAGAACTCATCCCTAATATCTTAGGTTGCCTTTGTGCGAAGGCCCGATCCCCCAACTGCCGATACAGATCCATCGTTTCTGCAACTATATCATCCCGATATCGAAATTCTTGTTTGATTCCATTGAATTTCAATGAAATAAGCTCCTTGCAAGCTGGGTAACTCAGGAATCCATGTAAGTTTGAAGCTTTAGAAGGGAGAAGGTATTAATTGTTTTCAATTTTCTTATTTCTCAATCCAGGTTCATATTTCTCTTAATAGCTCTTTAATTTATTATCTGTTTCTTTTTTTTTTTCTCTCAATCTTTTTTCCTTTTTTTTATACCTAATTTGATATTGGTTCTGTATACAAAGTCTAGGGAATCTATCGGTATACCTACATGAAGGCTATTTCACGGTTACAAATTGTAAGTCTTCTTATAAATTGTAATTTTTGCGTCTATAATTGAATCTTACTTTTATGAATCAGAGTTATTATGTTTTAGGTAGCATACACATGGTAGTTGAGCATTTCACTATACTTGTGTAACTATAGTTTAATAATACACACCATCCGTCTGAAGCAATCTTCAATGAATTTATCTAACTGGGTTGTTTTTTATCCTTATGATGATACACTTTTGCAGATGGGTAGTGAATGGCATAAGAATTTCATCTTATACTCTCAGCGAATCATCTTCAATGGCGTTGTATCTTTAAAACTGGTGGGAGGCTTGAGTTGTTAGTTTTCTGCATATTCCTACCAATCTTGGATTTCAATTTCTTGATAGGGATTGATCTATTACATAGAAATGGAAGCCAAAATCGCGAAGGTATTGGATAGTAGTAGTAGTAGTCACAGAGTTATGCTTGGTCTGAAGAGGAAACGAGCATCCCGATGTGCTGCATATTTTGCTGGAGATTCCCGCATTATGTCACCAGATTGTCCCATGGGGAAATTTTCAACCCATAAGCTTGGGAAACAAAGGAGACTAACTGGAAACCGAAGCAAGCTTGTGAGCTGTGGGAATCATTTTAGAAGATCTTTGCTCCGGTGTTATTCAAATTTTATGAGGACTGGGGTGCCACAGCGTCTTATGTTTTATCAGAATGGTGAATGGTCTGATTTTCCTCAAGAGTTTGTTGAATTAGTTAGAAAAGATCTACAGGAAAAGAAACCAGTTATTGAGGTTGAACTAGAGGGTCATCACTATGTGCTGGATTTCTTGCACATGTTCCGGCTGAACATGACGACGGGTCTGCAGCAACCCATTGCTTGGATTGATGAAGCTGGTGGCTGCTTCTTTCCAGAAATTTATGTTGATGACTTGGAGCTGTATGAATGCTGTCAGCATAATTGTGCAAAAGATCAAAGGCCTAATTTCAGTAAGTCTTATGGGCCTCATGAGATCAAGCTCCATGTTGACATCGACATAAATGGATTGGACCAGTCCAAAGTGAAGGCTCAAAAACCTAGCAGTGACAACTATGTTGTGGAAGCTGCAGATAACTGCCACAGAACGCGTGATGAAAAAATTGATGAAGCTGTTGGGGAAAATCAACATATTAAGAGAAATGTATTTACTGAACTTGATTCTGTTAGTTTAGAGTTGGATCCTAATAGTGTAAAGAAGATGTTCCTTACAGGTATGAGCTCTTCTGGTGGTGCCGATGTACTTGATATTCATCGCTGCTCTAGTACTTCAATGCAAGCCCGATTGGAGCTTTTCCAAAAAGAGATCGAACTAACAAAAAAGTGTCGTGGAGATGCAAATGTTCGATATGCTTGGCTTGCTTCTTCAAAAAGATTTCTCTCTACAATAATGTTTTATGGACTTGGACATTGTGGACCATCTACAACCAAGTCAAAATGTGGCATTGGTGTTCATCTTTCTGCAGCAAACTGCTGTCACACCAGGTTGGTTTTTTCTTCCCATTCTATTTTTCTCATGCACACTGGTGAAATTATTTGTGCTCGGTACATAGTTTAAGTATGTAATATCTAATTGTTCTTTAGAAAGTGGCCATCTTAGTGGACTAAGTAAGAAAGGAAATTTATCTATACTAATTATCGTATACCCAGCAAATGGCCATGTTAGAGCTGCAAATTGATTTGGTCGCACTTAAGCCCTGCAAGAGGCTAAGCTAGGCTGCACGTCATCAAAAGAATCTTTTTATTGAACATGAGTGTCAATCTCATGATTTTTAGGGCTTCTGTTATATTTTCAAGTACTGTAAGTCTAGTTATTTGGTTTAGGATGTGCCTTTTGTTTGAGAAGTTGTGAGTGCATATTCCTGTTCTCTCTTCATATCAGGATCATAGTTCTTTGGTCATATTATTTGTATTTCTTTCTATTCCTTTAATTTTTTTTTATTTTTACAGTGCTAAATTTTGTGATGTTGATGAAAATGGAGTAAAACACATGGTGTATTGTCGTGTAATAATGGGTAACATAGAGCTTGTTCAGCCAGGGAGTCAGCAGTGTCATCCCAGTAGTGAGAACTTTGATAGCGGTGTTGATGATCTTCAAAATCCGAGACAGTATATAGTATGGAGTATGAATATGAACTCCCACATTTTTCCAGAATTTGTTGTTAGTTTCAAGGTCCCTTCTAATGCTGAAGGTGATATGCTACTCCTTCTTGAGGTTTCTGTTTCTGGATGAATAATATGCCACATATCTATGCATAAACATTCACAAATATATCCATCTTCTCGCTTAACGAATGAGAACTTGAAGACCTTTATATTGGATACAGGCTACTGTATCATTTGGCATTTGCTGGATGGAACTAATGAACCTGGTGGTTTCAGAATCAAGCATCCATCTCTATTTTCCAATATAATTGGGTTGCTTATAATTGAACCCATGATGCATCATTATCTGCTTTTTGATTGGACTTTATTACATTTGCGATCAATATCTACTTCAACCATTGATCCAATTACTTGGTGGTGTCTTCTGCAGTTGCTGTAGAAATACAGAGTTCCTTTTTTGAACTTCCTTTATACTTTTTTATTATTATTTCTTCTTCCTACAGGATTTTTGGTTGGAAGTGAGTTTAAGGGTGCTATTTCTGGTCTCACTACTTATTCACCAGGTGCTCAGCGAAATTTGCCAATGGAGTCTTCTATAGTTGATTTGAATCTGCCAATAGAATCCGCTGCAGTTGATTTGAATGTACCATCGGAATCACCTGCCACTGATCTGGTAAGTATACCTATTATATTTTGTACTTTCTTTTGCTTCTACTTGATTCACTGGTCTGGAATGTTCTTTTGCTGTTTTGACTTTGCTTTGTCTTATTACAAATTATTTCACCACACAGTAACAAATAGTTCTTAATCAATTTAACTTACTGTTTATTACTGTTTTACATCCTGTTGGGCTTAGCCCCTTTATAGCTGCTTTTGGCAACAGCATTCCTGAGGATGCTTTAATTGAAAATTTATTTTATGGGTGCTGCTGAAGTTGCTAAATTTATGACAAAAGCAAGCCAATGCATCCCAGGAAATGCTTTTGCCAAAGCAGTTGAATGAGTAGATTAAATAGGCCCTTAATGCATCTGTCACCGCATGACTGGTGCATATCCAATTCTGGCAAATGCTGACATGCCTTTCTATTTATTTATTGTTGGAATGGCGGAAGGAAATTTTATGGCAGGGTTCAAGTGTTCGCCAATCTCTTTGAATGTATATGTAGGTGCAGATTACTTGGCTTTAGTTTATACATTTTCAAATGTAATGGTCCTTGTTCATTTACCTTCCCTGACTTATAAGGTTCATCTATTAATGTTACCATCTGAAAGGCAGCTGATTTTGCAACATAGCAGGATATCCAATGGTTGAACAGAATTTTTCAGGATACATACAATGTTATTCCAGAATCATGAGGTTATCATTGAAACCTACAAATTGTTTTTCACACTGTGAAAAAAAAATTGCTGCATTGTTTTGTAAGATATTGATTTGCCAAACAGAATGAGCTGACTAATGTTTGTTAAAAGAAGGTATATATCTCATGAGTGCCATAGCTGTTAAAAGAAGGTATATGTCTCACGAATGCCACAGCTGACCAATATACTTAGAAAGCAGCATTAAGGAACAATACAATCCTTTGAACTTCGGTCAAGCCAGAGCATTAGATAGTTGTGCACATGAATTTTGCTTTGTCTCTTTAAACTAGATTTTTTTTTTGTGCCATTGATAAGTCATTTTGATTCACTGACCGTTACATGTCTGCTATTTTAAATTATGTTGATTTGACTGTCAATATTTTCTTATGTCTTAGGGAAGTGAAAGCCAGTTGGTATTAGGATCTAGGGGATCTCTAGGAAAAGCTTCTAGTCTTGGTTCAAGCAACACAGGAACTCCAAAATCCCCCTGGATGCCTTTCCCTATGTTGTTTGCTGCAATCTCAAAAAGAGTTCCTCCTAAAGAAATGGAACTTATAACTACTCATTATGAACTGTTCCGGGTATGTTGTTTAGCTAGTCTTCTTATCTTCTGTATTGATTTAAATATATTTTCTGATGTTCATGTGTCTTCCTCCCTTTTTTTTTTCGTCTTCTAATGTAATATTAGGCCAAGAAGATAAGCAGGGGAGATTTTATCAAGAGGTTGAGATTGGTAGTTGGAGATGCTCTACTTAAGTCTGCGATAACAAGTCTCCAGGGCAAGGTATTACATTAGAAATAGCATTGATTTGAGTAAAGCAAGAGCGTTGGCATCATTTTAGATTTACACTCTTATCTAAATCTTAAAAATTGTCTTATTAATATTTGAAGTATTTAATATGTACACATAAACATGCTACATATTTCATTTTTATTATAATTCAAATATAATATAAATTTATATAGGGTCCTTTTAATGGGTGCCATATTGGCAACTTTTAAACAGTAATAAATATTCTGATTTTTATTGAAAAATGTTTCGTTTTCATTGAAATTTGTTATAATAACTTTTTTCAAAGTTATTGATAGTAAAACTGCACACATTACAAAATTATTGCTCAAATCCTTTTAAAAATTAAACGCATCTCAATAAAAAAATAGAACATTTATTATCCTCTTAAAGGGTGCTAGTATGACACTCGTCAACATATTCCATTTATTTATAAATATTTTATGAAATATTGGTCTTTAAATAATAAAAAATGTTCACTCAATTAAAAGACAATTTATACACAAGTCTCCATAATTTGCTACTATATGTAATTATTGCATGAAACCAAATATTACTTCTCCACGATATTGTACATGAAAGACTTCAATAATTATTTTTTCACATCAAATTAGTAGCAATTTGATACGCTGGGTACTCATTATGGCATCGGTTGATGGCTAAAACTTGCTAGTGTTTTTTTTTTATGTTTTGAATATACATCATTAAATCACTAGTGTATAAATGTGTTTTTAAAGAGCATTAAAATTTTATGCCCATAAAAAACACATTTATTTTATGCTCATAAAAAACATTTTTACATATTCTTGGATTGTATAATTTGGATTTTATATTCTTTGCTTCTAAAATTTATCTAATGGATTATCATATATTAAAATGCCACATTTTATTTTTATTATAATTTAAATATAATTAATGTAAAATTTGTATAATATTTATACATATTTGATAAAATATTAGTCTTTAAATAATATTTGACAAGAATTATTCATTCAACCAAAAGATAAATATACATAAATCTTAATAATTAGCTATTGTATTCATTAGTTACAAGAAATAAAAAATTAATTATCCACAATATTATACATAAAACAAGATAATTGTTACTTTTACCTCACATTAAATTAATAGCAATTTAAATATAATTTAGTAAAATATTATATATAAATCTTTTAATTTTATTTTATACAAATAAAATACTTACTCTAAAAAATTAGAAATTTGATGGAAAAATACAAAGAGATGAAAAATGATTTACACATGTTTTTCATTTACTTAGAAGAGAAGTTTTATGGTGGATCCTGGAGTACAAGAGAGTACCTATAAGATATATCTAAATCTTAAAGGATATGTATGATGAAGCTATGATTAATGTTCGCAATGTTGAAGGGGATATTAAGGATTTTTCTATTTCTAATGGATTACACCAAGGTTAAACTTTGAGCCATTCTCTTTGTTTTAGTTATAGATGAGCTAACAAGGTATATACATGATGATATTTCTATGTTATGATGTTTGTAGATAATATTGTGTTAATAGATGAGACGCAAACATGAGTAAGTCGAAAGTTGGAGTTGTGGAGAAGTACTTTGGAATCTAAGTGTTTTGAGTTAAGTAGAACAAAGACTGAGTACATGTATTGTAGATTTAGTAATGCGAATGGAGAGAGAGACGAAGTTATTTTGGATGGAGTGACAGTACCTCATAACACTAATTTAAGTTCCTTGGCTCTTTTTCTCAAGAGGATGGGGGTTGCGACAAAGATGTTAGACATAAGATTAAGGCTGGTTGGAGGAAGTATATGAGTTTCACATGAATTTTATATAATCGGAAGATGCCAGTTAAATTAAAAGGAAAGTTATACTACACTACAATTCGGCATGATATGACTTGCGGTAGTGAGTGTTGATGAAAGGATAATATATGAGTAAGATGCATGTTGCGCAAATGACAATGATAAGATAGATGTGTGGACATACTAGGATGAATAGAATTCGTAATGAGTGCATTAGAGAAAATATGGGGGTAGCATTTATTGAGTATAAAATAAGAGAGTATTGATTGAGATGGTTTGACCATGTGAAACGAAGACCTAGTGCTGCGTTGGTCAGAAAAACTGAACAAGTCAAAGTAAATATAGCTAGGAGAGACGGGTAAACCTAAACTAAATATAGCTGGGAAAGGCCGGGGTAGACCAAATCTAACTTGGACAAAATTGGTTAAAGATGATTTTGCGACTTTATATTTTTTGGAAGATGTAGTCCTAAAACGTATCGAGTGAGGAAGAAAAATTCATATAGCCGATCTTAATTAATGTAAGATTAAACCTTTGTTGAGTTGAGTTGTATAAATAAGAATATTATGAAGTATCCTAAAAATGATGGTGAATAAAAAAAGTTTTTTTTTTAAGAGGCTGAGATTAAGTTGCATGGCATTTTAGTGAATTTGTCTTGATATTATTGTAAATTTTGAAACATTGAATGACAATCCCTTTAGAACCAGCATTTCAGTATTCAGAAGCTATTGATAGTAGCTTTTAGCATTTCTTTGCAAATGGTGAAACAGTGGAGGTTGGTGCCGTAAATGCCAAATGAAAGTTTCTTTTACCAAATATACATATATTAAATGGATGGAGACCCAAAAGCTAAAAGTTGGTCCTCATGTGCTCAATCTAAGAGGCCTATATCTGTTGAGATTCTTACCTTTAAGAATTACACGAGTACCCATGGTTGCAAATTTGGAAGTTCTTTCCCCCTCCATGTGGCTAAATAAGTTCTCTTTTAAAATACTATACCAGAGGGGGTATTTAAAAAGACAGTTTCTGAGTTCAGAGCAAGATGCACCCTTAGAATCTGCATTTGATTCACATTTGTTTCCCTATCTACTTCTCTGTAATTTTTTTTTTATTTTTTCCTAAATTTAATTCCTTTGTAGTCTTCTGTTTTCATGGATGAGTATCTTCTGTTGGTTTTTTTCCTTAAAAATATTAGGAAACTGATTGTAATTTTGATCTTTTAGCTCCCAAATTTTTATGTCTGAAGGAATTGAACAGTATTGAAACAAAGAGGTTACAGATTTAGTAGCATTTGATCTTTTATCTCTGCCCATGCCTAGATACATGAGATAAGAATTTAGAATTTCCAGGTATTTGGTAGTAGATATTGATCAGGCATCTTGGTTCACGCATTATAGTGGTAATTGTTATTAGTTAATCAATTCATGAACTGTGTTGCAGTTGTGATATTATCATGGTTCGACAGAATGAAGTTTACTTTTGCTAGGACAATATTTATATTCATTATAATTTCATATTTTAGCTGTTACTGACAACATTACATGTCAAGTTTCCTGAATCAAATGTGTAGCTTCCTCATATCTCAACATTTCTTCAGGATAAATGGAAGTAAACTCTTGTGTTTTCATGAGTGTCAGAAGAGGTAGACCAAATACAATATTTATATTCATTATAATTTCATATTTTAGCTGTTATTGACAACATTGCATGTCAAGTTTCCTGAATCAAATGTGTAGCTCCCTCATATCTCAACATGTCTTCAGGATAAATGGAAGTAAACTCGTGTGTTTTCATGAGTGTCAGAAGAGGTAGACACGAATTTGCTCTTCAAATTTTATATGCATCAATATTGATCAAGTATACTGCGAATCATATTCAAATTTTGACTTCACTACATAAGTGGCCGGCATCTGCTTAAGGTTCAAAAATCTTAGAAGAGGGGGGAGAATAGGTTGGTAAAATTGATAGTCGCTCATACACCCCGGAGAAGAGAAGCAGGAGATATGATCTTGGGGCTATGATAATATATTTCTTGCGCTTTTAAATTACTTCTTCTAGAACTTGTCATATTTGCAGTTATTACACTCAAGTAACATAATCATGGTAATGGTTAATTCATTTGCTGACCATTTGTTTGGTGACCATTGATGAACTTGGCCCATGACCAGTAATGGTTCATGTGTGCTGTTAATAATGCTAACTTCATATGTGAGATGTTGAACAGGAAATTATTGTGTTTTAGTATTAAAAATTTTTGTGTTGAATTCTCATAGAGAAAGTTGTTTACTTCCTTTTTAGTGTTTACTAAAGATTCTCCTTCAGCCAGCTGTAAACCCTTGATCAATGAGGACAAGTAATTTTCTAAATGTTAATGCAACTTAGTTATTTCTTTAGGATTTTGATTATGGAATTTATCGAATATTTTGATTATTTCAACTGGGCTTATGTGTTTAGAGTTTTTTTTTTTCCTGTGTCTTTCTTCTTTCTTTCAAGGGCTGTCTGCAGGTTAATCTCAGTTACTTATCGCCTCTTTTGTCTATCTTCCTATCACCCATAATGCTTAAATAACAGTTGATTTTTTAGTGCTCAGATTGCCGCCTGCTCTATATAGCTCTCTTTCTCTCTCCCTCTTTGAACTACTGGATCCTAGGATGCTTTTAGATTTAGTGGCGTAGGTAAAAAGGTTGGGTTGGATCTTGGATATAGTGAGCTGAGGATTGAAGATTTGATTGATATCAATTGGATGAAAATTCTAATTATGCAATGGTTCATACACATGGTTTTGTATGTTAAATAATTTTTTCATGAAATATATATTACATTAAAGCAACAGTAGAGTTCTTAGTTTTTTCTTAGTTTTATGTTGTTCTTTTAGTGCAAGGTAAAATGTTCAACTTGATTGATCCTTTCTTCCTTTATTCGAAATTGGAGTGAGGTTTGAGACTCAGTCTCTGGGATACTGAATTCAGGGTGGCTTTTGTTCGTTCGTGTTCAAGATCAATATGCAAATTTGCAATTATTGCTGGTTAAGCTACTGACTCCTAATGCATTGAAATGTAGAATACAGTCCCTTAATCAACATTTGGCACTATTTTATGGTTCTATCTCATTGCCACGAGGATGTTTTGATTAAGAAGTATGATTAGAGCTTTACTGTTTATGTGTAGGCACCGTTGAATTGTGTTATGGAATTAGCTAAGCCAGCTGCAGAAGGGTCGAGGGGTCTTTGATCAATCAAAGCAGCGATGGAAGTTTAGGTAAAGCATGTTCTTTTGCTTGTGTGATTGAATGCGTCGACATAAAGTTGTGAATAATGTGATGGGTTTGTTGTTTTGTTATATAAAAACTGCTAGTGTTTTCTTTTTTGTTTCTTAGTTGCAGAAAGTAATTGTGGCTTCTTGAATTGAAAAACATGGTAGCTTATGAACACCTTCTAAGAACTTTTACCAGTTAAAAATGCTACTTTGTCCAATCTTTGCATCATTACTAGTGTGGAATTTCATATATATATATATATATATATATATTTGTGTTTAGAAATCAGCTGATGATTATTATCTAAGCACGAAGGTGATTACCTTTTAAGAGGAAAAAAATTGTATATTATTGACCCTGGCGAAGCCATGTGCAATTCATTCAGATTCTCTCTAGGGGTAGAAATTGATATATCACTTGAATCAAAAGATAGGAAAGGAAAGTATGAGAAAAGTTTTAAAACGATAGGAAATAATTTTAAATATGTATTTATGTTTGGTTGGTTTAGAGGAAAAAAAATGATAAAAATATAATTTTATTGTTATATTCTTCTATTTATTTAAGACTTATTGGGTTAATTTTTTATGAAGATAAAGTTGCATAATTTTTTTTGTTGGAAAGATTCTCTCTTATTCTTCAACAGAAAGGGTTTAATGGTATATCTAACTTGTTAGACGTTTTTGGGAGGTTTTTTTTTGGGTGAAAAATAAAAGATAATGTTTAATACATGGGAAAAGAAAAGAAAAGAAAAGAAAAAGAAATCATTATTAATAAAGTTCTGTTTTTTAAAAAACATTATTAATAAAGTTAGTAAAATAAGCAATTATCCCTTCAATTTTTAAAGGAAAATTAAAAAGGATAACTAATATTTTAATTTTTTTTGTCTAAATTATTGAAATCACACTCGGATAATTTTTATCTTATATCTTTTTCCTCTTCTTTCTTATTTCAACTTTGGAAAAGACTTATTTTCCTTTCTGTTCAATAGTTATTCTTTAAAATTTTTTATTTATTACGTGTATATATATATATATGTATATGTATATTTCATATTTTTATTTTTGAAAGTATATATATAAAGTATATCTCAAAATTTTAGATCTCCATTATAATTTCTATGTGAATATTCTTATATATAATTATGGTACTTAAAATATTAAAAAATTTCATATTGTCATGATGGCCTTTTTTTTTTTTTCAATTTTTCTTTTTCATTTCTATTTTTGGCCCTGAATTTTAAAAGCTAATTTCATCCCTCATAATTAGACAATAAGTTTTGGAAGTGATAAAATGATCTCATAAATGATTAATTTTCATACTTCCTTCTCTCGCCAAGTCTATTTAACTAACAATTCGTATTGTTTTAAATATTCTCACAAATCGATTAAAATTATCAAATATTAAAATGAATGTTGTTCAACATATAATGTGTGTTCATTAATATAATAAATATCATTCTAAATGTATAATTTAAGATAACTATTATCTTTGTCTAACAAATTGTTAAAAAAATAGGAAAAATACATTTTTAGCTTTTTAATTTGGTAATTATTTAACATTAAGCCTTTGAATTTTATCCTCGTAATATTAAACTTTTAAAATTTGTGATTCATAAAAATTAAGACATAAACTAACAGGATTGGCTAATGGTATGAAGTGTTAATGCTGATTTTCAATTTTATTAGCTGAGGGTCTAATTTTATCTTATGTTATTAGTCAATTCTGTTAGTTGATGTTTCAATTTTTATGAATCATAAATTTTGAGAGTTTAATATCACTAAAGTAAAATTTAGAGGTTTAATATCAAAAAATTACTAAGTTTAGAGGTTCCAAAATATTTTTTTTTCCAATATCCTTCTATGGTTGAAATGAATTAGTTAATAAAATCTTGTAGAACAATAAATATATTTATAAAAATATATTATATATTATTATATATTAAGTATAAAATAATCAAAATTTTTTTATACTTATTTTATGTTTTCGATTTCATAGGAATTTTATCATTTGTAATTTTAAGTGTTTTACTGATTTTTCTAATATTTTAATTTAGAATTATTTCTCCGTACTTTCATAATATTTCTTAAAATCTTATTCAATAATTTTAAATTAAATATCAATTTTCACATTATTTTTAAATCAGTATCAATATTGTAATTAATTTTTTATAATTTTGAGATCTGAATATTATGATAGATATCATTGTCTAAATTTTTGGATTATGCAACCAATTCTAATATCATTAAAATAAAAATTCACAATTTTTTTTTTATTGAAAAGCAGTTCTTTTTAGGACTTAAAAAGTCGGATAAAAAAGAAAAAAGCTAAATTCTTTAATAAGATAAAAAAATAAAGAAATTCAATAATGGAGAGTATTCGTATAATTTTTTATTTAATAAACTACATTATTTCCCTGGATGGTAACTTGTGAGAAACAATCAATCTTCAATTCTAACTTAATTTCTCCATCGACAAACATTTTTCATTTTTGTAATAATGTGTTTTTTTTTTTTTGAAAGTCAGCATGTGCTCAAGATTTTATTTAAATTTGATCAAAATTATTATATTTTTTTTAAAAAGGGTCAAGCCTCCTTTGATGAACAAACGGCTGCTTCCTTATTATTATTATTAAATAAACTATTATTTAATAAATAAAATAAATAAAAGAACATCTGCATTGGACTCCCACAACTTGTTATTAGTTTATTATTACAGTCACCCATGCCTGCTGTTATTTTTTTTATTTAATTCACTGTTCACAATCTCAAGATTCTCTTAATTTTTAGCTCTTGCTCAGGTCCACAATTTGTAAAATATTATATATTCGATTTTTTTTTTAAAAATTTTCTTCGTTTTTTTAAATTTAAGTACATGTATAAATAAATTAATTTTAAAACTATAAGTTCGACTTCTTAAAATTAAAAAAAAAAGAATTTGGAACTATTTTTTAAAAAATAAATTTAATGCAAATGGTACAGGAATAAGAAAAATAAAAAAAAAGCTAAATTAATTAATATCTTTTCGTTTTGACCTTTTGGAGTTGTAAGAGCTAAAAGAAGTTCCTCTTTGCCTCATCCAACGTCCTAAAGTTAGATAAAAATAAATTTACTAAAAATAATTTTAAAAAATTAAAATTATTTTTTATTAATTATATATAAAAAATAAAATACTTAAAAATTTAAATTTAAAACATAACCAAAAGTAACACTTCTGACTATTAAATTCTATTATAATAATTACTGTATTTTTATATATTAAAAAGTTGAAATTTAAAATAAATAAATAAGTTTAAATTGAAATTTAAACTTTTTATATATATATTTTAATTAACACTTTTTATATGAAATTAAGAGAACATTTTTGGCTTAATTGTTGTATATTATCAGCAAAAATTAGAGATTTTAAAAATAATTGAAGTACTAAAAATGAAATATATAATCAATTAAAAAAAACGAATAGGTAGGTTTTGGTAAATGTGATACTTAGACCAATTTTTTTAATAAAATAAAAAACCTGGTCAAGGTGAGTAGTAGTCCAGCATGCCGTTGTAAAAAAATAAAAAATAAAAAATCGCATCAGTTACATCAATCTATTTAAATTAAATCGAAAATTATAATTTATATTGATCATAATTAAAAAAAATAAATTTAACTCTCGATTTACCTTCCAGCCAAAAAAAAAATCAAATTATTATGTTTAGTATAATAAATTATTATGCAATAATCATCAAAATATTTAATAATATTTTAAGAGAGAATTTAATAATATTTTATATTTATTATAATTTTGATTTAAATAAAAACTAGTATTTAAAAATTATTTAAAAATTAAATTTAAGATTATTATAAAATTTAATTAATAAATACAGAATTAATATAATTATTAATATTCTAAACCAAATTTTATTTTAGTTGATTTCGATTGGAAAATTTATCAAATCTGTCATACGGACGTATTACTCGTATCGTAACCGTATAAAAAACCAAAGTACACTCTGATCTAGCAGAGTAGCTGCTAGTTATCAACTAGCAAAGGTCTGTCCTTTCCTACTCTCCAAAGGATCATAACTATTCTTCTCCTTCATTTTGCAAATCCCAATCTTGAAAATCCTATAAAAGAATCAAATAAACCCATTTCAGTTTTTAACACAACCCATTACTCTCTGTTGCGTTTTGATCTGATCATGGCCCATTCCGCTGCTATTTCGCAGGTCAAACTCATGCCTTAAACTCTTTGATTTTCATTTTTCTCTCGTTTCTTCCTTTCTCTTCAACCAATAGCAGTTTTTTTTTGGAACCCACTTGGCTGATTAAGTTTTTGGAGATTGATTCCTAAATAAAGTTTGCGTTTTTTTATTTCTTTTTTTTTTTAATTCAGGTTTCTTTGACTGTTCCTGTCGGGAGCGATTCGACTCTGCGAAAATCAGTTTTTAAGGTAATTAGTGTTTTTTTTATAATTAGAGGATTTAGATACTGTTTGGCTAGTGTTTTTGTGTGACTCTTATATCAGAATTTCTTTTCCCCTTTGAGCGAGAGCGAGTGTTGATTTGGTTTCTAAGAAAGATAAAAATTGTGCCCTTTGCCTCATCATATTGTGATCGGATGCTGAAAAATTTGAATGTGTAATGGACCCACTATTGCAAGTATCACAAACTTATTGTTTGTTTCAGCTTTTTTTTTTTTGGTGTACTGATGTATTATTTAATGCTCAGCTCATTTTGATAAGGTCCCGCTGTGCTGCACTCAACTCTGGGTTATGATGTGATTGTTCTTATACCTTAATGGGGTGCATCAGATTTGGGGTTATTCCAGGGGACAGGACGATGAGTCTTTGAAAGTTTGAAGTAGTTTGATGTTTGTTATTAGGTGGGAGAAAAGAGTACCTAGTAAATTATTATTTTTTTTTTCTTCTCATCCCTTGTTCTTTCCTCGTTTGTTCTTATTTCTATGCTGCTATAGTAGATCAAGTTTGTACATATGCTTCTTTGATTTGTTGCTAACTGCATTTTACTTCTAAAATGCATGCTAGTTTGAGAAGCATAATCGAACTTGGGGTTGTATTTTATTGTTTTTATTAGGTGAGAATTTTATTTTAGGTGGAAATGAAATCAGTTTCAACTTTCAAGTATCTCTTAAAAATTGCCCTTAATCCTGTTTGTTGTTCTCCCAAAAATGAGTTTGGAATTGTATTTCCTAGTGAATTTTATTTTCCTTATATTCAATATTGGGCATAAGTAAACAAGCACCTCACCTTCACTTTTTCTGGCCCCGTTTTTGGAGGGTTGGGAGGTGTAGCTGCAGTTGGATTGGCTGACCTCTATGAGTAATCATTGAAACTTTTGGCCTAATAGAAGGTGGATGAATGGAAAAAAATATTAATGAGTGCTCTTTGATGGCTTTTACTTGAGATATTTTACCTTTGTTATGGGCTTTGGCATTAGGGCTTCTGTTTTACTACATTTTGTTGCTCCTGAAGGAATGTTTATATTAGACTTATTTAGGTTATACCATGTGCCAAACTTTTTATTTTAGTCTTCTTTTCATGAGTTTGTTTATAGCTAGTTTTCAATATCAAGCCGCAATATGTTGTCTTTTTTATGATTTCACTTTTCATGCTTATGAATTTTGAATATTCCAGTTCTTTAAATACTCTTGCATATTTTGTTAGCTGTTTTTTGATTACTGAAAAAATTCTGTATTAAATCAAGTTGCTGGCCACAATTAAATAATTACTTTCATAATGGACCTCTATTATTTTATGAATCCTAATCAAAGTGAACTAATACCAGTGAGGTGTGTGCAGCTTTTGTTTTGTTTGTTTAATGCAGCATTTGTGGACAATTTAGTGGGAGAGATCCTTTCTTGAAATTTTTTGAGCATTGGTAATTTGCTCTGATATATCTTTATTATTTGTTGCTTTGGACAGTCAACAAGTAACATAATCTGTCTGATAACAACTTGTAAGAAAAGGGCAATAGCCACTAAATTTGTCTTCTGTTGTGCATGTACTAAATTTGTTCTCAAAGCATTTTGCACTTGATTTTGTTGCAGGTACACGGTGTAACCTTCAGTAATCAATCATGGGCTCCTTCTTTAGCTTTGAACTTGAAATCAAGAAATGCTCAGTTGAAAAATCAGTACACAGTGTGCATGTCAGTGCAACAAGCGAGCCACTCAAAT
Organism: Garcia nutans; assembly: GCA_947685225.1. Lineage (NCBI taxonomy): Eukaryota > Viridiplantae > Streptophyta > Magnoliopsida > Malpighiales > Euphorbiaceae > Garcia > Garcia nutans. The sequence goes on from CANTUV010000071.1 coordinate 2,792,451, forward strand.
GTTGCAGTTTCACCTTTAGAACTTGAAGATGCCAAAGAGCCTCCATTGAATATATACAAGCCTAAGGAGCCTTATACAGCAACTATTGTCTCTGTTGAGAGGCTTGTTGGCCCAAAAGCTCCTGGAGAGACATGCCACATTGTGATTGATCATGGTGGTAATGTTCCCTACTGGGAAGGTCAAAGTTACGGTGTAATCCCTCCTGTAAGTTAAATCGTTTATCATGCTTACTCTTTATATTTTACATTTCACTTACTTTTATTGTGCTAAGCTTATTGCTCTTAATCAGTCACTACTTTTTTATGGTGTGGTTAGCTAGGGGATTTAAAGGGCATTTTATGGTCAGAAGCAGACATGTGGTTTTCCTAGATGGATGAAAATTGACTCAGAGAACATTGATATACCACCCTTCTTATCAGCATTGTTATCCAATTCTTTGTCATTGCTGAATTACTGTAGGCTAACTTTTAAAGTACTGACTTCAAGTTCCCAAAAACAAAAAGGAAATGTTGACTTCAAGTTGATATGGATGAGATTTTCTGATTTTGATCTACTTCTCCATCTATTGTGGCCAAAGTGTGGGTCACAACCTACAACCTTAAATTCATTGTTTGTCTTGGCATTCATGTGTGCAAATTATGATACTACTTGCACTGAATCTTTGAGTGGGTTACTAATTGGACATCTCTCTGCACCATAGGGTGAGAACCCGAAGAAGCCAGGAGCACCTCACAATGTGCGTCTTTATTCAATTGCATCAACTAGGTATGGAGACAATTTTGATGGCAAGACAGCTACTTTATGTGTTCGTCGTGCACACTATTATGATCCAGAGACTGGAAAGGAGGATCCTTCAAAGAGTGGTGTATGCAGCAATTTCCTTTGCAACTCAAAGCCTGGAGATAAGGTTAAGATCACTGGTATGGGCAATTGAGTTTGTAGAAAGACTGAATCGCTGAACTGTCCATAAGCATATTTTTTCATTCATTTACTTTGTGTGCTGTATTCGTTTTTGTTTAGTCTAGATTTAACTTCTGTAAGGAAGTTAATGAATCAGTCATATAGTTCTCAATTAAAGTATGTGATATGGATGCTTATCACTTAGAGAGAGAGAGAGAGAGAGAGAGTGTGTGTGTGCACGTGCTGCTTAATTTTTGCTTTTACATGAATGAGCAAATGGATTGGCGAGAAATTGCACAGCAGAACAAATGATATGTCCATGTACTTAGGTTTAAAATATCGTGCATGTGTTAGGGGGTGGGTGGACGTGGGTGTGCATGTGAAGTCGAAGTTGTATTGGTTAAATAAGTATCATATTGTTTATGTAAACAAAATAGGCAATACATATTAGTTGATGGATTTGTTTATGGTTAAATAATTTATCATATTGGTCATGTATATTTCTTTGTAAATTTGTTGTCTTCATTTTCCTCAACGCTAGAATATTTTGACAGGACCCTCTGGCAAGATAATGCTTTTGCCTGAAGACAATCCTAATGCCACCCACATAATGATTGCTACTGGCACTGGTGTGGCTCCTTTTAGAGGCTACCTCCGACGTATGTTCATGGAGGATGTCCCTACATACAAGTTTGGTGGCCTTGCTTGGCTTTTCCTTGGGGTGGCAAACACAGACAGTCTCCTTTATGATGATGAATTTACAAAGTATCTTCGGGACTACCCATACCATTTCCGCTATGACAAGGCACTTAGCAGAGAGCAAAAGAACAAGAGCGGGGGAAAGATGTATGTGCAGGATAAAATAGAGGAATACAGTGATGAAATCTTCAAACTCTTGGATGGTGGTGCCCACATTTATTTCTGTGGACTAAAAGGGATGATGCCTGGGATCCAAGATACACTAAAGAGAGTTGCAGAGCAGAGGGGAGAAAGCTGGGAACAGAAGCTCTCCCAGCTCAAGAAGAACAAGCAATGGCATGTGGAAGTTTACTGATTTTGCATAATTCATGGGCAAAAAAAGAAAACGTAGCAGTCAATTCGGATTCATCCTTGCCAAAAATGGTATTTTTCAATTGTTATTCGGTAAGTGATTGCATAAACTCAATTAGCAGCTATCATTCTTCTGTATTACTAAATATTGAAATCCTCTTTTATTAGAACAGATTAAGAAAATCCTGTGTTTTGTAATTGTTGAAGATTCTCATATTAGCAGTCTTCTTTAAATTCAAGTTGTTATTGCCTTCACAAGAATTGCCACTGGGTAGGCTAACTCTTATCAAAATCTTTGCAAAATTTTTAAGAAAGCATTAACCATCTTTCTTGCAGGTTGATTATCTATGAAGTATGAAAAGCGATGCTTGACGCACAATATGCAGATTATTTTTGCAAAAGATTTTGTTTTAGCATATTGATTAATAATTATAGAAAATCACAAAAATTGCAAAATTATTAAAGACAATATTTATGCTATTTGTTATATATTTTTCTTAGTTGATGTCAGAAAGAGAAAAAGAAAATGAATATACTTTAAAAGAAAATATTTACTTTATCCCTCGATACAGTGGTGTCGCTAAAAGATGCTGATATTGTAATAGCTTCACTATTGAAGATTTTATTACAAAAAATAAATAAATATAATCTTAAAATATTTTTCAAATTTAGAATTGAACCTAAATTTTCTTGTACATGTGATATTATTATCAATATGTTTATATTAATATAAATATTTAAATAACCAATAATAATATTTAACAAAAAAAGATGAAATTTTTTTAAAAAAAATTAAGATGTATCAAATTTTATTTATCTTATTATAATGTTATTTTTTTCACTTAATTTATTCACATAAAGTTATTAATATATGAAGAATAACTTTTTTAAAGAAGACTTAAAATTTATATAATTTATCTTATTACTTAATTCATATCTATTTTAAATATTTAATTTTTACATAAAAATTTTAAAAAATAAATAGATGGGCAAGTATAGATAGCATCTCAACTTTCTTTACACTCTAACTCTGATATATAAATTAGTAAAATCATAAAATTACATTTAAAAAATTGGTCAGATAAAAAGTCGAAGTGTACTTTTATATTACCTATACTTGCTAAAATATTTTTTTTATAAATTTTTAAAATTTTATATAAAAATGAAGTATTTAAAAATTAATTAAAAATAAATGTGAGTTAATAAGGAAAATAATATAAAAATTTAAGGATTTTTTTAAAAAATATTTATTTTTCATATATTAATAATTTTATATGAAAAAATTAAGTGAAGGGAAAAAGAAAATAATATTATAAGATAAATAAATAATCAGATAAATAAATTTTTTTGATATATTTTAATTATTATTTTTTTAAAAATTTCTAATCTTTTTTATTATTAGATTGTGATTCGTGATTTAAATATCTATATTAATATAAAAATATTGGACAATAATATCAAACATATATATTTTAAAAATCATTAATTAAATAAAATTTTAAAATTCAATTTGAGATTTGAAAAATAATTTAAACACTTTCATAAGTTAGAAAACATAAAGAAATAGGAAAGGAACATAATAAGCCCCATATACTTAATATATACAGAATAATTAAATGATAGTTTTAATGCAACTTTGAATACCTATAATAAATGCAAATAATAGTTTAATAAAATTATAAAATACTTTGTTTTAAATCCATATAGAATATAAGAATACACAAAACTCACACATCATTATTAATAACATGTCAAAAAGATGGTATAATTTAATTTAAAATGATAAAAAGTTTAAAAATTATAAATTATATTTTTTAATCATAAAAATATTAAAATTAAAAAATTAAAAATTGAGAAAAATATTAAAACCGATGTCCCTTGTCAGTAAAAAAAAACAATGAACTTTCACCCATCACTGCCACCAAATCCACTACCAATAGAAACTTGACCGGCCACTTCTCACTCTTGTCCCATAGCCACCATTGTCGCCACTTCGTCTTCCTCTCCCACCATAGAACCCTCTTTCACTTCCCCGCCATGACCGTTGTGAGGGGCACGATGAGATCTGGAGACATCGACATGCGAGAACCATGAAGATAACATTTTAAGACACAACAGCGAGATCACAAACCGATATGATCATCTACCTTGAAGATCTTTTTGTGGTGGGAGGATATGCTGAGATCAATAAGTGTTGCGCTTATTGTAAAACCACCATAACACCTTCATAGAGAGGTGGACCTGGTGAACCCAAGGTTTATTTTTTCTTTTATTATTTTTCTGGTATTTTAGTCTCCATTTTTTTTTCATCTTGATATCTATTTGATTTTACCTGTTTTTTAATTCTTGTGGGATCTTGATTGATTCTCTCAGCTAGGTTAAACTTGTACTTAATTTTCTTTTTAGTTGGTGAATTGGGTTTTGTATTATTTAAAGATTAGCCAAGTCTTTTTATAGTTTTGATTTTTGAGTCTTTGTATTTTTCAACGTTGTGCAATGCTTGTGGGATTAGATACAAAAATAAGAGAAGAGCTATGTTGGGTTTACATAAAGATCCAAAGAAGAAGCAACCCATTTGACCACCACTTGTAACCCTGCAAATGGTACCACCACCACCACCACCACCACCACTGCAGCATCAGAGAGTAGTGGCGGTAATATTAGTGAACTGAGTGAATATTTGAAGATGAGACTAATCATTGTGGGTGGAAAATGATGTTTCAAAGTCTAATCGCATGCAGGTTATGTTGGGTTTGGCGATTGGAGGTGATGATGTGCTTGGCTGATTGACAACTATCAACATAGGTGGACTGGAGGCGATGCTTTTTGTTTTTTTTTTAAGTTTTTTATTTGAATTTTTTTTTAAACGGTGGAAAAAGGCACCACCAAGCTCTTTTATTAAAAATTAATATCGAAAATGAGGAAATACAAGGTCAGTCTTGACAAGACCCTTAATCAGTTGAGGCAAAGAGCTAAAGGATGTGAATATACAATCCACAGCATTAATACGACAATATTGTGCCAGGCAGTGTGCAACAGAGTTTGTTTCTCGAAAAATGGCACAAGCTGTAATGGTGGGAGGGATTTGAAGTTGCTGAAAGGGATGTCTCCTTTGGGAGTAACGAGCAACAGCCTCAGAAGAATCAGACTCAATAATCATTCTATCAAAACCATACCTGCTCGCCCATTGCAGCCCTCCAAGTAAAGCTTGAATTTCTGCAGCTTCAGCGTTCGTGGCAGTTAGTATATTGCATATACCGGCAATAAACTCTCCATTTGAACCCCGGATTACAGCGCCATAACCTGCAAAATCGGCCGTATAAGTAGCATCGACATTCACTTTGACATACCCAGATGGAGGAGGGCGCCAGTAAACCAGCAGTGGCTTGCGGATACGCTTGCCGAAACTAGCAGGGAGCAAGTCGGCATACATTGCTGCTGGCTTAGCGAATTTTCTTGCAGAGACCGAAACACCCCAAGCTTTGATCTCCTTATCAATTTTCTGGTACACTATATTTTGATAAAACTTGCCACAGTCCCAAGTAATAGAGCAATAAACCAGCCAGATGTTATACAGTATGATAATTGGAATAACTTTAGCCAATTTGCTTGTAAGAGAGTTTCCCTTTGTGTGCAGCCACCAGATCATAAGCTCTTGATGTAAAGAGTGGGATTTGGTGCGGGAGGAAAGCAAGATTCTGCTACGATAATATGCCCAAATGTCAACCACTTTGCAACACTGAAAGAAAACATGTTTTTCGTCTGCACTGCCTGCCATACAAAAGGGGCATGCTGAAGCCATAGTAATACCAATTCTTTGTAAATTTTGTGGTAAAGGGAGAGATCTGTGGAGCATCCTCCATGCAAAGATAGACAATTTGACAGGAATGGAAGTGTCCCATATAGCCTCGAATTGTAACGAAGGCTGCTGTTTGCGTCGAATGAGATCATAAATTGCCGAAAACTTCGACACATCAGACCTGCAGAGAACGGCAGAAACAACCGAATCATATGTGCTATGAATACGAGCAATACGTTTCCATCCTGGAGAATCCGTAGGAAGGAACGTATATTGTCTATTGCCATATTTGCCTTGCATATAACCTTGCCACAGAGATGTTTCGGTCTCAAATTTGCGCAAAATTTTTATAGAACAAGCTTCCTGCACAGTGCGCAGAGACCGCAAACCCAAACCTCCTTCTTCAATGGGGAATAAAAATTTTTTGTAGGCAATCCAATGATGCTTCGTTTTCCCATTATCAAAACCTCAGAAAAAAGAAGATATTTTCTTCTCAATGAGACCTATCACTGGTGAGAGGATAACAACCACATTCATTAGATGCAAAGGAACTGAGTGAAGAACATGCTTTATTAGCATTAGGCGACCCCCAGGAGAAAGCAAATTCTTATTTGAATTAATTAATTTATAATTATTATTTTAATATATAAATTTATAAATAAAAGTAAACTTTAAAATTTTAATTGAATTTTCACTTTTTTAATTATTTTTTAATTTTTAATATGGGCTATCAAAATTTAAATTAAAAATAATTTAATAAATTTCACAAATAATTTAATATACTATTATAAATAAATTTTAATATAATTAATGTTTAATAAATAATATAAAATTTAAAAGTAATAATTTAACTAATTAAATGATATTTTTGATATTTTATGATGCATACTAGCAGATTTACTTATATTCACACACTATAAAAAGTGAACTAAGGATAAATGGTTAAGAAATTAACAAACATAAGAATACTAAAAAGTGAATTAAGGATAAATGGTTAAAAAATTGACAAATATAAAAAGCTATCTGATTACTCAAAGAGTAGAATATGTAAAACGACTAGTCGTACTAAATACATGGAGTGACATATATTTTATGCGAATTATTTAACATATATGCCAAGGTGAACTATTATATAATTTAATTTATATATAATTTTTACTCATTATACTTATGACCGTCAAAAAAAATAACTCATCTTTTCTACCCAAATTTGTATCATTATTAAATAAACATATTAAATTAACTTATCAAACAAGTGCGAAAATTTTGATGACCTTGGTTTCTATTTTTGGAGCAACTAAAAATGATCGAAACTTGTTTATGCATAACTCTTGCTCCAACTTTTTCACTCTCTATAACTATAAAGAATTTCTAACTCATATCTCATTTAATCATATAGCATTAACTTACATGACTTCCATTTATAATAAAATTGTTATTGTCAAACTTAATTAATTCGTTAGATAATTGCATATTACCTTCATTCATTCTAAATATTATAATGTACATACACAAGCCATAAGGGTGTTGGTGAAGTGCTGGTTATAGATGAATGAGTGAAATAAAGCTTCAATATTTCTTTCTTTCTTTTTAAATATAGTTTGCTTAGATCTTATTATTATTATTATTATACTTTTATTTTTTAGTACTAAGATGTTAAACACATACTTTATTCAGGAGCCGACGCAGGTGGGGCATGTGGAGTCTATTGCCCCCTCCTCCACCAATTATAGTGTGTGTATATATATACACAATTATATTGTATATATATAAATATTGCTCCCCCTTCACCAAAATTATATTGTGTGTGTATACATATATACATATATATTTTTATATATTATGTATATTTATTTATAAATATATTATAATATAATATATATTATATATTATATTAAAAGTTTTATAATATATATATATATATATATACTAAATTGATAAATTTACTCTATATATTTATTACTTTTAATTATTTTTAATTTGTATTTTAAAATTGATATTAATAATTATGTTGCAATTTAATTATAAATTGAATTTAAGAATTTTGTGATTAGATTAATTATTTTATAAAAAAATATTCTATCATATAAATTTCTTAAAAAATAATTAGTTTAAACACTTTTTTTTAAATATTTCAAAAAATATATAAATATTATTTAAAAACAACATATATTGTATAATTTTTTAAAGTCATATTTAAATATTAAAATAAAATGATAAAAATTTAAATATTTAAATATTTAATATGAAAATAAAATTGAATATAAATATTAATGCTAATTATTTATATTAATTTTTTAATATAAAATAAAATTAAATATAAATTCTCCTGTAATTTTATTCACTTAAAATTTCCCCCCAATTCAAATCGATCCTAGTTTCACCACTGATTTTATTCATCAATATTATTATCAGATTTGTTTTTATTTTTGCTGTTATTATTTTATTTTGCTTGTACGTACTAAGTTTTGATGTAAAAAATTATTACTATAGAAAAATAATACTACACATAGATTTCTAACGGTTTAGTGAAGATATTGATTTAATTAAAAAAATGTAATTAAATTTAATTTAGTTTCAATTCCAATTTAAAGACAAATTGATTGTTCTGAAAATTTCTAATTCAATAAAATTTAGCTAATACATATATGACATCATGAATTTATAACGTTTAGTTAGTTTATTTTTAAAACTTTTAATTTAACCATATAACTTCTAACATATATTTCTTCTAATTTATAAATATAAATTTATTGAGTCATATTGAGTTATGTCGAGTCACGCTGAATTATGTTGAGTCAATGGCACATTTATTTAGTACAAAATATATAAATATAATAAGATAGAGTGACTAATATTAATTAATATAAGTGTTTATTAATAAATAAATAAATATATAGTATAAAGTGGTTAATATAAAAATTTAGAAGATAAAATGATTAAACATTACAAATTTAAAGAGCTATTTATATATTTGAGCATAAAATTTTAAGGAAAGAATAAATGAGGAAATTTATTTAAATATAATTAAAAATACGAAGAAATTATTGAGAGACCTTACAAAACTAATGAGGGACTTTACAAAATATTATAATACATTCGCAAGGGATTGGGCAGGAATTTTTTTTTTAAATATGATGAAATTGTTGAGTGATTAGTCAGAAAGTTTTTTTTTTTTTAAAAAAAAAACTGATGAAATTATTGATTGATCAACGAGAGAATTTTTTTTTTATAAAACTGATGAAATTATTGATTGATTAGCGAGAGATTCAAATTAATTTAGAATAAATTTAACATTTGAGTGATTAACAAGTGATTTAAATTAATTTTAGAATAAATTTAATGACGAATTAGCAAGAAAAAATACTTAAATATTACGAATTTTAACTATGGATTAATAATTGATATTTTTTAATTAATAGTAAAAAATAATGATGCTTTAACAAACAGATTAGCAAGGGATTTCATTACATACAAATTAATAAGGAAATTTTCCTCATTAAAATTTTGATAATAATGCCTAATTTATCTTTGTTAAATAAATTAAAGAGAGATTTAGTATAATTTAGTAAATAATTTTTCCATCACTAAATTTTTCATTAATCTTATTAGCAAGGAGATTATAAGTAATGATTAAGGACTTTTTTTTTTTTTAATTTATAAGATTGAAAGGGCGCCCAAAAGCACGTACTTATCAAATTTATAATCCATTCGTCACGCCGCCGGAAAATCCCATGCATTCGGGCACGATACGTGCGAGAAATAAAAACCTGAATTACATCCATAGAAAGCTCTTTCGGTCTTTTTTTATTTATTTAGGTATTTCATAGTAATATGTCAAATCAATTGATACTTTAATTTAAAATTATTCAAAATGAAAATCATATGGAAAACATTACAAATTATGTTCTGAAATTAAATTTATTTATCAAAAAAATATTAAATTAGTCAACCTTCGAGTTATTTTGAATTGAATCCTTCTTTTTTTTTTACACAAATATAATGTTAATAAACATAAAAACAATTTTTAGTAACATATATCCGCTTAAAAAAATAATTACTTACTACAATGCGATTTGAGAAATTTAAAAAAAATAACAAGAAGAAAATAAAAATAAACTAATATTATTTCTAAAATACTTAGGATTTGAATTCTAAATTTAAGACCGAGCATTAGATACTTCTAACTACTAAATTAAATCTTTTAGGATTAATTCAAATTCTATTTTTATGTATGAAAAATTATACAATTTATTTGAATTTATTTTTAACTATAATATTTATTAAAGTAATATTAAATATTTATAATTGATATTTGTACGATATAATATAATATCTTTTTAAATAAAATAAGTATAAATTGATCTTTTGGCTATTAATCGGTTGATCGGTTTACATTTAACGGTCTTAACTAATTCACCCGCGCGCAAGGAATCTTAACTGTCATAGCTTTTGGCATTCAATCACTTTTGGCCTTTTCTTTTTTTAATATTTATTTTTATTAATATGATTTTATATTATTGAATGGACAAATTATTATAATATTTTTAATTTTTTACATAATTAATGTTTTATTATTTAAAAATCAATTAGTTCATTTTCAAAAAAAAAAATCAATTAGTTCTTAAATTAAATTAACTGATAAATTTTAGATTTTTTTATGGAATAAATGTTAGATTCTGTGATTAGAGTGTTAATCTATTAATTAAAAAAATTAAGATTGATAATGCAATTATTAGTCTTTCAATTATTGAATGTTACTTATAACTGAGAAATCAAAGTATACTAAGTTTTAAGATTTTGAAAATAAGAATATTATATAGATTAAAATGTCAAAAAAAATGTAACAAAAACTTGTATAATTTTGTAAGGATTGATAAGTAATAAATTAATTTTATTTTTCAAAAATTTAAAAATATTGATTTTATAATAATAATTATGTCAAATATTAAATATAAAGTAAGTTAAAACATATTTTCAACCTTATTATTTGCCTAAAAATTAGATAAAAAATAAGCAAAAGTAATTTAATAAAATGGCAGAAGGACTGTCCTACCAAGAAAGCATTCCTTTTCTGACTATTTCCATTTGACACATTTTACTTCATTTATTTTTAAATATAAAAAAGCCAATTTTTTGAGAGAAAAAAAAATAAAAAAGTCAAATTTTATTTCATATAAATATTTATCTTTCTAAATAATTAAATAAATATATATTTTTTACGAAGAATTCATAGTTTTCTGCACTGTATTTACAAATAAAAATAAATAAATAAATGCTCTCAATAATTTATCCTGCAAAAGTAGTTCTTCACAATTTTCTCTTTCCTCTCTATCTCTCTCCACCTGTGGAACCAAGGACCAATCTCTGTATCTCTCTCTCTCTCCCTCTCACTGTTGGGGGAAAGGGCAGAAAAAAAGGAGGAATTTTGATTTGGGATTTGGGATTTGAAGTCAGATTTCAATTCATTGACAACATTTGCTGGTGAAATTTCAATTCTTTTCCTTCACATTGAGATCTTTTTTCTTTTATTTTTTTTTTCACTTTATTCTCATTTTTGTTCTTTCCCAATTGTTCATTTCATTTAAATATCTGTTTTATATGCAAATCTAAAATTTGTGATTATTTGACAATTATTTGATTAATACAAATCGTTCCTTTAACTATTTCTAGAATTTTCATTTTACAATGTGTGTGTTTTTCTTTTTCTATGTTTGAATGTTGATAAAACAATGAAAAAGATTAGCAATTTGCAGTTTTTGACTCTTTTTTTAATTACCGACCGCCAAAATAATTAAATTCTTTGTTTTATAAAGAAATAATTAAATTCATTGCTCTTCATTTTTACGTTTATCAAATTAGAAGCACAATCATGACTATTCCTTCATTTTATCAGGCAGCTAATGGGAGATTGTATCTTTTTGCTTGTTCGCTCACCCACTTGTGGTTTTTCTTTTCTTTCCTTTTTTTTTTCTTATTCGTAATTTGAGTTTCCTCCCTTTCTTTTGACCCATGTTGATGTCATGTTCTAGTCATAATTTCAATATCAAGCTGTTTTATTTGGTTTAGATTTTTGTAATCTGCCATGAGTATACTGTATATAGGCTTAAATTGAATTAGGGAAAAAGGTTTTCATTTTTATGAACTTGAGTGGATTCTTTTTCTTTCCATTATTTACTGTCATTTTTGCTGAATTATGTTCTGCCTTTCATTTGGGGTCAGTTTTTGCAGATAACTTGGTGAAGACAAGCTTTGTTGGATTATTTTTTGGTAATCAGCAAAGCAATGAGCCGCTTGCCAGAACTTCATAGGCCCGCCTCAGGTATGCTTACGATGCCTTGAGCGGTAACTTCCAATTGACTGCTTTTTTTTTTTATATTAATTATTATACATAACTGTATGTTTTTTTTTTCTTTTTCACTTAGAAGGTAAAAGAAGACTAAAAGATTTGTTACAACAAAGTGATAATCGCATCTGTGCTGATTGTTCTGCTCCAGATCCTAAATGGGCGTAAGTTCTTCATCTTAGTACATTTGATTATGAATTAGAGTAATTATTTTAATACTGGAATGAATGCCTTGACACGATGATAGAACAAAACTCTGACATTCGCTTTTAGTATGTGGGTTAGAGGTGTTTAAAATGATTGGAAGAGTGCTAAACCCTCAAGTAGAAGTATAACCATTGGATATGAAAGGGAAAAAAGAATTTTTGATGCTTCCATTTGAGCCTTTTAAATTCACTACTTCTTACCAACAAGTTGCCAAGTAACATTTTGTGCATGTGATTTTTTCTAAAACAATCACATGATAGAAGGAAAAAATATATATATATATATATGTAAGTTCATGTTATCTGATACATATGTCCTGTCAACTTTTGGAGGAGTTAGTTGACAACCTTATCTTCAGGTCTGCAAATATTGGAGTCTTCTTATGCTTAAAATGCTGTGGTGTGCACAGAAGCCTTGGTACTCATATCTCAAAGGTAATACTCAGATTTTGCCTCCAGTTTAATTATCACAATGTTGGTCATGTATCATTGCGGGAAGTATTATGGGCGTATGGTTTTTGTTTACCTTGCATGTCATAGATCTATTGATTATTGAATTATCTATATGTATGCATCACGGTTTACTTGGCTTGGATATTTTAGAAGAGTCACTGGCATTAAGAGTTTCTAATTAATGCAGAAGCATATTTGGATCCAGGAGAAAAAATATATATTTGAAAAACGACAAACTAAAAAAATTATACCCTTAAATCAAGCTAAATAGCAGTGATAAGGCACTCTTTTAAAAGATCCTCAAGCAGAAGTCCATGAGAATTTTAGGATGTGTTCATTTGTGGAAAATTATAGTAGTTTTTTAGAAAATTTTTTTTTATAGAAAATAGAAAATAGAAGTTTATGTTTACATGATATAATTTTCTTAAATTAAAAAATAGAAAACAGTTTTCTAATTTTCTAACTTTGAGAAGATTTTAGAAAATATATTTAAGATGTTTTTTAAAAATTTTCTTTTATAAATAAATCCAATTTCCTAATATGGAATATACCGAGTTTCCATATCGGCATCAAAAATAATTTTCTAAATAATTTTTAAAAACAATTTTTTTAAAATTTTCCATTTCTATTACGTGAACACATTTTCTAAATTTTCTATAGAAAATAAATTCTTCAATTTTCTTAAAAAACTAAAAATAAAAAATAGAAAATAATTTTTTATAAATAAACACACCCTTATCGTGTCCAAAGAAAAATCATCTTATTTGGCAACGCATTAACTGTCAATGCCTGATTTCAAACACGGAAGCATTTTTTGCCTCAGAAAGTAATTGTACCATGAGTGAAGGATGATTTGAGAGTATTTAGCCTCTTTTCCACCATCTTCTTTTTAAACCAACAAAAGTCTGTAAATTGACTGGACATATCCAGATCTCTAAAACATGAAAGAGATAATTCGAAATAATCAAGGCCACCTCATGATGTAAAAAATATTAGAATGAGAGTCACTATGTTTGCAAGACATGAGACACCAATCTCTTTTTATTTGTTTATTTGCTTACACAATTTTTTATTTTCGATTGGCTTTGAGGCATAAACTTCTACAGCACTGCAATACGGCCTGCGATAATATATGGTAGGGAGTGTTGGACAATGAAAGGACAACATATGAATAAGATGGTTGTGTGGATACAATAGGAAGGTAAAATCTGTAATAAGTGCATTAGAGAAAAAGTAGGAATGACACCTATAGAAAATAAGATAAGAGAACATATATTAAGATGGTTTGGGCATGCGAACGTAGACTTAGTGATAAGCCAATTAGAAAAACTGAATAAATTATAGTCGAAATAGTTAAAAGAGGTAGAGATAGGCCTAAACTGACTTGAAAACAAGTGGTCGAAAATAATCTTTCTGCTCTATATTTATCAGAGGAGGTAGTCCTAAATCGAACGGAATGGAAAAAAATAATCCATATAGCCGACCCCAATTAACTTGGGATTAAGACTTTGTTTTTGTTGTTGTTGTTGAGGTATAAACTAAAATCTACTATGTTGAAAAAGCATCTATCAGTCAATTGTGGCCTAAAATTGTTATAGTTTTATGGCGAAGTTTTTTTTTCCAGTTTTTCCCCCTTTTTTGGATTGCTTATGCGATGTTAAAATGGAAAGGCATCATTTATGTGCTAGGTCCACAGATACTGCATTTGTGGATGTGTTGAAGTATCCGAATTGATGCCTTCATAATGCTTACTTCTTGTTGTGTGTGCTAGTGTTTTTTCTGTGTTTTACTGTACAATGATGTCCACAACCTGTTTAAATGTATAATACCTCACTTGTGGCATTGTTTATTTGAAATGTTCAGGTTTTGTCTGTGACTTTGGATGACTGGTCCGATGATGAAATTGATGCCATGGTTGAAGTTGGAGGAAACTCTGCTGCTAATGCAATCTATGAGGCATTTATACCTGAAGGAGTTACAAAGCCAAGACCAGATGCCAATCATGATGAGCGCAGGAAATACATCAGGTTAGAAAAGGTTTAGTTATAGATGCATGTGAGAAAATCAGCACTTAAGTATTGATAACTTCTACTGGCCTTTCTACCTAATACTACCATTTATTTATACGGTCATGCTTTTATTTATTTATTTATTTTTTCATGTGGTCAATTTGAGAGGTAACCCAACCTTACTGCAGCTTGGATATTGTGTAGGTGGTGCGGAGGAGTCATTGATCTATCATGCTTTGGGTCTTAGATGTTCTTTTACATATTTTCAATTTTTCATGTAGGTCTAAGTATGAGCTTCAAGAATTTTTGAAACCTAGCTTGAGGATTACATCAGGAAAGTCTGCTATTTCTCTTCAATCAAGTTTTTCTAGGAAGATTTTGGATAGTTTTCGAATTACAAGTACATCACAGCAAGAGGTAAATTTTTTCTGTACTCTTTTTTTTTTTTTTCAAATAATTTTGATACTTGCGAATATATTAGATTCATGTTAATATGGAGGGACAAAATTGTCAACCAACTTATACAAAGCATGCACTATTTGTACATCTAACAGATTCTTTTTAGCTTAACATTTCTGTAATACTTCAAAGGATTCTTTTAGTTTAAAGATTCGTTTTGCAATACGGGAGATATTCTAAGTGCTGTTTCTCACAGAGCACTAATGCATTCATAGTTCGATATTAATTACTAATTAGCAATGACCAAAAAATTTAAGCAATTATCAATTTCAAGAAACAATTTTTGTAAATCTATCCAAGGTAAAAACATATGTTATTTTATTTCTCAGTCAAACAAAATATTTGTAATTAGTTCTTTTTCTCCTCTCTGGATCTCTCCTTCACCAGTTGTCTAGTTCCCTTGATCCGAAACACTAGGGGGAGAGAGAAATGAAAGAACCATTTAAAAAGCAATGTATTGTTCAAGTTGCTAACCGCCTTGACACTTGTATAGACCTCTGTAGTTTCTTATGGTGGTCTCATATACATGTTATGCTCCATTTCTACACCTTTCTGTAAAACTCCCAACCCGTGTCTCAATACCAATTGCTGCAGCCAAATCAACAAGTTTTCCTATGGTTTTAAACATGCTATATTGAATTCCTAAGATAGTAATATGAATCACTACAACTCATCTGATATTGAAATTGCAGGGGGAAGGCATGGTGGAATTTATTGGATTATTGAAGGTCAAAGTTAAAAAAGGTACAAATTTAGCTATCAGAGATATGATGTCAAGTGATCCTTATGTGGTCCTCACTCTTGGGAAACAGGTGAATCACTTTTTCTTCTTTTCATTTTCAGTCCTTGGTTTATACCACGACCATACTTAATACAATTTTTTTCAAAGTTTTGAGTTCATGCTGATCTTTGGTGCTTAAGAATGGGAGTTCCTTTTATTCATTTTATTTCTTGTGCATGCATTGGTATTAATGACCATTTGATTAATGGTCAATACCATGATTGATGACCATCGGACTTTTGCTAAAGATCTGTTGAATGGCAGTTAATATATATAACTTCCTATGAAAAAGAGGAACATGCATTTTCACCTATTGTGAAGTTACAAAGAGCGTATATTTTTTTTATGTTTGCATTAGTATTGATGGAATAGATGAATTTTAATTCTCATTAAACAAGTGAAGAAGGTTGTTTCTCATCTTAAATGTTGCTCGTTACTGATGATAAGTGGGTTTTCTTGTTATTAGTCGGTTCAGACAACTGTAATGCAGAGCAACTTGAATCCGACTTGGAATGAGATTCTCATACTGTCCGTTCCACAGGATTTTGGGACTGTAAAGTTGGTAAGCTTATCTATACTTTTTATTACATTGCAAATTATTGGTTCTTATACAGTTGCGGATTCATAAAATTAAACAACAAAAATTTACTAGAAAATCCAGAATTAAGTTGAAATGCTTCTTGACTTCCTTATTGTTGGCTTCATCACTAGGTTGAATACTTTTCAATTGTATGTGCTCTATGTTATTTCACATGCTAGGATCGGAATGTTGCTAACTTTGTTTTGTCATCAAAATTGTTAGTAGCACATCTCATCCAACAAGCATATTCTTTGGTGCCTCTGCTGTTGACTGAATGCCAAGGAGACTTATTGAGAGCTAGAATGAGTAGAAATTTGGGTAGACAATTAGGACTTGCGAAGGAGGGGTTGAGCAGATCAGCAGATGTGATAGGAATAGGACTTCATGGTTTGAATGGTAGAGGGGTTGAGCAGATCAGCAGATGTGATAGGAATAGGACTTCATGGTTTGAATGGTACAATTGAAAATTAACACTAAATTTGAAACCATCTTCAAAACTTTGTTCAATCACAGTGTAAATCTTTCACAATTATTATTGAATCATTAAATTTTCTTTTTATATTAAAGTTGGCTGAGTTCATGACCATCTCTCTGGTGTTCAACTTCCCATGTGCAGCAAGTTTTTGATCATGACACGTTTTCAGCAGATGATATAATGGGTGAAGCAGAGCTTGATATCCAGCCTTTGATAACATCAGCCATGGCATTTGGGGACCCAGAAATGTTTGGAAATATGCAGATTGGAAAATGGCTGAAATCACATGACAATGCACTTTTACAAGATAGCATTATTAACATTGTGGATGGGAAGGTGAAGCAGGATATATCACTCAAGCTCCAGAATGTTGAATCTGGAGAATTAGAACTTGAATTAGAGTGGATGCCTCTTGATCAATAATTTTTATACTATTTTTTCAATAAGATTCTGTAATATTGAGTTAATTAATTATATGGACTCCCAATATATATATATATATATATATATATATATATGTATGTATATATTGTATTCATTCAATTCGTGTTACCTTTCATCTCATTTCATTTTTTTCAAAGTGTCTTTTTTTTTTCTTTTTTAATTCTATCATCAATTTTGACTGAGAAAAGAAATTTTTGGTTAAATTAGAGTCAAATTATAAATTTTTTATTGCTATAAATTGAATTACTCATATATTAAATCTTTCCAAAAAGAACTGAAACTTTATACAAAAAAAACATTATTTCATTTAAATCAAATTGAATTCTAATTGCATCCATGTTGAATAAAATGAGGACTTCATATAAAATTACTTCAAAATAGGTGAAAATATCTTTAAAAATGTTATTATTTTTTTAAATACTCACTTTTCAATTCGCAATTTTAAGAATATCCAGTTACAATTTAAAATGTATCAAAATTATATTTGTAATATGCTATATATGTATATGTAACACTATATTTTCAATTAAATTTAGAAAATGAATACTTTTCCTAAAAGCTGTAATTAAAAAAAATTAAATTATCATGTAATTTTCTGAATTTATAAATAATAATTTTATATGTTATTAGGTTTGCTGATAATTTTCTCAAAAAAAAAGTTTGCTGATAATTTTAAAATTTGATGTGGGCTCAAATGGATATCAAATGGGTTTGTGGAAAACAAATTGAGATCGAGTTTGTAAAATAATGTTAAATTTGCCCTTTTTGGGGCTACTATAAAATTAGTTATAATAAAGTGATAGCTAATAATATATATATATATACATATATATATATATATATATATATATATAAAGATAAATAAGTTAACAGATAAATAAAATAATTTGATTTTTCATTCAACAAAAATATATAAATAAAATATCTTTGAAAGTTATTATTCTCCATCCCTACATATCATCATTTTCTTCATTTTGGCTCCATAATCTTATCAATATGTCATCATATCACCACCAGCATTATCATTATTATTAGTGTCTCTTTGAAAGATTTCAATTTATGGAAGGCATTTTCATGATTTATTTAAAATTTTTAAGTATATATAATTTTTTTCTTAATTTTTAAAATTAATTGTAACCATTTCCAAATTACTCAAATATGATCATTAAGATTTCATACAATGAATTATATACTTTGTTGGAAATATTTATTTTTTATTGAAAAATTTTAAGATGGACATGATTCATGTCTTCACTCATGGACCTGACTAATCATAAATTGTATTTGAAAAAAAATTAATTAAAATTAATTTTTAAAATATTATATTTTAAATAAAAATTTATGATTGGCATGATCCATAAGTGGAGACATGAATTAGGTCTATGGTAGAATTCTCCTTTTTCATTTTTTATGAAATGTCAAATAAATTTAAAAAATTCTTGAATGTTCTATTTAATAAGATAACTTTTTTAATAATAACATTCACTAAATTAAATGTAATTGGCTAAAACTAAAACTTTTAAAATCTTTGAAATAATTTAGTAATAGAAAATAAAAACTAATAAAATATCTAAAATAACTGCAAAAATAACTTGAATAACTTGAAATAAAATCTGAAAATTTAATCCATTGGATGAACCTACTTCAACTTGAATATTATTAAAATAAGAGAGAAAAGTTAAAATTTTAATTTATTAAATTAATTAATAATTATTTGACTATAGAAGGTTGATCGATTTTGGAGGCAATCATTCTTATTGGAAATTTGCCCAAAAAGTGTAGGGAGATAAAAAAAAAAAAAGAATTTGCATATGGTTTTTATCAATTTGAAAAACATTTATGATAGAGTTTTTAAAAACGCATTATGATGTGTCCTCGAGCACAAAAGAGTATCAGTTACATATATTTAAGTCATGAATGATATATATGGTGGAGTTATCACTAATGTTCGTATAGTTTGAGGGGATACTAAGAATTTTTTTTGTTGGATTACATTAAGGTTTAACATTGAGCACCTATTTCTTTTTCTTAATCATAGATGGACTAACAGAGCATGTACAAAATGATATCTCATGGTGTATTATGTTCATGGATGATATTGTGTTAATAGATACAATCTAAATAAGAGTAAGTAGGAAGTTGAAGTTGTAAATAAGTACTTTGGAATATGAGGGTTTTATGTTAAGTAGAGCTAAGATTAAGAATATGCATTGGAAGTTTAGCAATGTGAATGGAGAAAGGGGCAAAATTATTTTGAATAGAGTAGCAGTACCTCAAAACATTCATTTTAAGTACATTGTCTCAATTATTCAAGAGGATAGAGATTGCGAAGAAGATATTAATCATAGGATTAAAACTTATTAGATGAAGTGAATGAGTATCATAGGAGTTTTATGTAATAAGAAGATGCCAATTAAATTAAAAAGAAAAGTGTTATCACACTGCAATACAGCTTGCTATGATGTATGCAGGTGAGTGTTAGGCATTCAAAGAAAACATATAAAAAAGATTCATATTGTTGAAATGAAAATACTAAAATGAATGTGTGGACATACTAGGATAGATAAAATCCATAATGAGTATATTAGAAAAATATATAAAAGTAGCTTCTATCGGGGATAAAATAAGAGAATATGAATTAAGGTGGTTTGGTTATATGAAACGAAGATCTAATAATATCTTTGTAAAAAAAAAATTGAACAAATTAAGGTAAATATAACTAGAAGAGACAAGAATAGGCCTAAGTTAACTTAGTAAAAAATGATTCAAAATAATCTTACAGCTTTACATATTTCTAAAGATATAGCCCAAGATCACACCAAATAGAAAAAAAGAATCTATATAGTCGAGTCTAACTAATTTATGATTAAGACTTTATTGAATTGAGTAGTAATTTTTTAATGCAAAATAAATTTTTATTAATAAATCAAAAAGTATATTTGTATGATATAAATAAATTATATAATTTTAAAGTATACAAGATGTACATAATCAATAAAATTACTGAATCTTTTTGAACTTTTATGACTCAAACAGTAAATAATAGTAACATGTCGCGAGCAATTTATTTTCAGTGGAATACTTATTTCATTTGTCATATATGAAAAAATGTTGAATTATCTTCTGTACGAGTAAAATACTTTTATTTGAGAATAATAAACAACCTCAATTAGAGAATGACAAATATCCATATAAAGAAGACAAATAAGGAAGAGAAAACACTATAATAAAAATTTAAATTACATTTATTTTATTCTAAAAGATAAAGAATATGAAATAAGAATAAATACTAAATTTTAGATCTATATTGATATAAAAATTATTTTAAAGATAAACCACAAAAAAATATAAAACTAAAAAAAGAATAACACAAAAATAAGTAATAGATTAAAAAAAATATGAAGAAAATTGGATAGAGCTACTGCCTATTTAATTAATAATGAAAAAGGAACAATATTGAAAGCAACCTTACTCTGGTTAGAGTTGAGTTGTAATTTAACTAATAATGATTATATATAAATATAAAATTTTAAACAATCTTTATTTTTTTTTATGTTATCTCTGTTCCACTTTAAGTATCATATAAGAACAGAGTATATAGACAAAGATAATAATTAGTTATTATAAATTTTTATAAAACATTCATAGTAATTTATCTAAATATACCATTTTTCAAGTATTCTTTTATTGTTAATTAGATTAAACAGATTTAATGAACAAAGGTCAATTTGGAACTTTTCGATTAATGTTATCTTGAATTTATAAAAGTGATATTTGAAGTAGAATATTTTTTTTAATAATACTTGAAGTGGAATTGATAGAGTATTTTTTATTAAATTTATTCATTTGATTTTATGGGCTTTAATACTCCTTAATCAATGTTCTTATCTTGTAATTATAGTGGTCTCAAAAAGCTCTATTCTTTCTACTATTCTTTTTTCAATAAATGATATTCATTAGATCAAAGAAACAATACAGCCTATAAGAGGTAAACCACCTGACAAACACAACAGAAGCTAACCAAACTGCAACATAGGCACCACTCAACACAGTTAAAAGAGACTTTCTGGAATAAAGAACAGAAAAACAAAGCAAATTTTTTAAAAAAAATGCATATTAAAAAGACATAGGAAACTGCTTTATTGATATAATTTAAAAAAGATTCTTTAGATTGGAACCAAAAAATGATGAATCTTGAATTAAGAAGCCCGGGCTTAGTAAACTAGAGTAATCACATAGATATGGCTTTTTGCGAATGGTTTGTGACATAAGAGGAGAGTGCTTGACTTGTTGATCCTAGCGAAAGCAAATGATAACACAAGAATTTCAATAATCAATGCCTTGAAGAGGCAGCACCAATAATCTTCAACAATATAAGCAAAAGAGAAGCAATGCTTTAAGTGCTTGGGGGAAGAGATTTTCATAAAAATCCAAAAGGGAGATTGGGTTGTGTTTTGGCCTTGCTGAAAGGGAATCACTATCCATGGGAGGTGATTTTGGGAAGATTGGTTTACTTCTCACAACTTCGAAATTAAAGGCATAATGAAGAAGGCCATAAAGACAGAACAACCATCATGAAAAGTGAAGAATAAAAAAGATCATCTAAAGGCTAGATCTGAGGAAGAAATAAATAAAATCATAAAGAAGACGAGTGATAACAAGGAAACCAATTAAAGGTAGTTAGTCTTGACTGACGATAGCCTTAAACCAAAGAAAGTGATGAAATAAATATTTATTTTTTTATTTAATTTTGGTAGGACTATCATATTGATGAAACAAATATTTATTTCCTTATTTAATTTTGATAGGAATATCATATCCAGGCATGATTTTAGCAATCTGTCTAGCTTAATGATATTTCTATATATGTATTTTGTTCTATTTTTGGCAGTCTGTTGTTAATTTATTTAATTTACTTATTTATAATAAGTGTTTATATAACCATAACTCTATATAATATAGCCTTTTAGAAGGTGATAATCAATTTTTTTAGTATTTAATAATATTTTCATAGAGAAGTTTTCTCTCTTTGTGTCTATTTTTCTAGAAATTTTTAGACTAAATAAGAATAACACATTTATCCTTGTGTTTGTTTACTTATGCTACATTAGTTGTTATTAGAGCTTGGTTCGTTCTTGGACAACAATGGCACTGTAAAGACAACAATGTATAGAGGAGGTTTATGAGCGTGATCTCATGATCCACCTTAAGCATCAACTTAAACAAATAATGAATCGATTAATTGAACGAATGATGCAATTCATGGAGGATAAGTTGGAAGCATGATTATTGCATGCTCTTGGTTTAGATGGTGGAAGAATCAAGATTAAGGTATTTAACTTGAATGAAAAATTATATGTAGAAGATTATTTGAAAAATGATTTTGAAAAATTAGAATCAATTTTGATTAATATAATGATGACATAGAGGAAGTTGAAGAATCACAACCAATTTTTGATGATCATTGTGAGGAGATGGAGGAACTTAATATTTCAGCAACATATAATAAGCTCTTGTGGTGCAAAAAATTATGTCAACAACAATTAACGAGGAAGAAACAAAAAAATTGATTGGTAGTTTTAAAAACGCCAAAATCATTCAATTCAATAAGAACATATTTGTTGAAATAGGTGACCCAATTTAAGAATCATTTCAATATTTTGTTGAAATTCAACAACTATTTAAAGAGTTCAATGAGTTGATTAATGATGATTTGCCAGAACATTTACCATATCTCTAAAGAATATTAATTATGCTATTTTAGTATTTCAGTTACTAATTCTTCGGCACTATAGAACTAGAGGTTGAGTTTTTTTTTTCAAGCAAGAAAGAATGATGAAGCAAATATTTAATTTCTTATTTATTTTTGGTAGGAATATCATATTGATGAAGCAAATATTTATTTTCTTATTTAATTTAATAAGAATATCATTTTTAGGCACGATTTTAGCAATCTACCTAGCTTGATGATTATTTTATTTCTATATATGTGTTCCATTCTATTTTTAGTAGCATGTTGTCAATTTATTTAGTTTCATTATTTGTAATAACGGTTTATGTAACTCTAACTCTATATAATGTAACCTTTTAGAAGGTGATAGGCAGTTTTTGAGAATTTAATAATATTTTCACAGAGAAATCTTTTTCTTTTCTATGTCTATTTACCTGGTATTCTTAGATTAAATAGGAATAACACTCTTTATCTCTTGTGTTCATTTATTTCCACTACATCGGTTGGTATTAGAGCGTTGTTCACTCCTGAACAACTATGGCACTGTGAAGACAATCACAATAACGTATAAAGGAGGTTTATGAACGTGATTTCATAACCCACCTTGAGCATCGACTTGAACAAATGATAGACCGACAAACAAAGTGAATGATACAACTCATAGAGAATCAGTTGGAACTACGATTATTGCATACTCTTAGTTTAAATGGTGGAAGAATCAAGATTGAAATATTTGATTTGCATGAAAAATTACATGCAAAAGATTATTTAGAAAATTATTTTGAAGAATTAGAATTAATTTTTGATGAATATAATGATGAGATAGAGGAAGTTGAAGAATCGCAACCAGTTTTTGATGACCATTGTGAGGGGATGAAGGAACTTAATACTTCACCAATATATAATAAGCTCTTGATGATGCAAAAAATGATGTCAACAATAATTAATGAGGAATAAATAAAAGAATTGATTGGTAGTTCTACAAACACCAGAATCATCCAATTCAATAGGAACATATTTGCTGAAATATGTGACACGATTTGAAAATCATTTTAATGATTATTGTATTTTTATATATACATTTCGTTCTATTTTTGGCAGTCTTTTACCAATTTATTTAGTTTACTTATTTTTAATAAGGATTCATGTAACTTTAACTCCATATAATGTAGTCTTCAAGAAGGTGATAATAAGTTTTTTTTAGTATTTAATAATATTTTCATAGAGGAACTTTTTCTTTTTGTATCTATTTTTTTAGAAATTTTTAGACTAAATAGAAATAACATGTTTATCTTTGTGTTCGTTTACTTTTGCTACATCAAAAAGGAAGGAGAAAAATCTCAAAAGATGAGAGAAAACTTCGTTGGAAAGTTGAGAGAAAACTGTTCTTTTAAACCTTAGGTCAGTAGTATTATTATATGGTATTTTTGGGTTGTTTTTTATTCTCTCTACTATTCTTGATAATATATATCTATTTATGGATATAAGCATAATTTTAATAATAACAATAATTAAATTATCCAAATTACAATAATTTTTAATAAATAAATAAAATAGACCTCTCACCTAAGGATCGTAACAGAACCTACATAATTAATTAGGAATAATACATGTCCTAGCTTGATTTCCACAAGTAGGGATTGGCTTACTTTTCAAAGAATCATTGCTCACATTTAATAATTAAGAATTTAAGCCATTCCACGAGTATGTCTCTTGGCATATAAGATAAGAAATCATTTTTGGGCATAATATATTATATTAGAAAACCGATATTAAATTTATTAACTTTAAAAAATTATAATTATCATTAGATTATATATTAATATATAAATAATAAAATATTAAATGTGCAATTATATTTTTCAACACCAAACGTAATCCATGACCATGATCATGGCCGCTAGCTTCAAGCAATGGTTGAGCTGTATCAAACAAATACCAGCCGACAAAGCAAGTGAGGTGGCTTCAACAATACTTGCTTTTGC
Organism: Garcia nutans; assembly: GCA_947685225.1. Taxonomy (NCBI): domain Eukaryota; kingdom Viridiplantae; phylum Streptophyta; class Magnoliopsida; order Malpighiales; family Euphorbiaceae; genus Garcia; species Garcia nutans. The sequence continues at coordinate 2,817,669 of CANTUV010000071.1, forward strand.
TCTTTAGAGTTTAATTAACATGGTTTTTTTTATTATTTTTTTACTATTAGTTATTTTTCTCTAATTTAACAATTACCATAATTAAAGTTCACCTGCTAAAATATAGAATATATTTTTATGAAAAAATATTTCATATTATTATTTATTTAATTTATTATTTTTTAGTTAAAAGTATAGTTGTATCGTATAATTTTTATATCATAATTATTATTTCTATATTATTATCATTATTTTTCATTAATTTAATTTTTTTAAATTATGCATACATATTAACATTGAAAAAATAAAAAAGTATATTCTGATTTATTGAAAATACTTCAGCAATTACTTTAATAATTATAAAAAATGAAAAATATTTTTTTATTATGAGATGGAATGAATAATTTTTAAGTGTATAAATATTAGAGCAGGAGCAAAATCAGATGGAATCGGGCGGGACTGATTACTTCTCTGCGGACCGTCAAACGTATATTTTTAAAGATAATTTCTATCGGTCGAAATAATAAAGACAGAGGCTCAGCTCTCTTAATTTCTCTCTCTATCTTTTTGCCCCCTCTCTCCCGAAAGCTGACTCGGTATTAGAGTGAAAAAGAATTATTATGAATATATATATATATATATATATGCATATATGAGATAAACAGGGGTTGGCCATCCCAGATGGGTGGCAATGAAGCTTTAAGGCTGTGGGCCTTCTCCTGTAATAAAAAAAAAAACAGAAGAATACGGTTTGATCAATTATTATTTCCATAAAAATCCATCAGTGTGGTTTTTGACTTTTCAAATGTACCAAAATGAAATTAAATAGTCCTTAAAAATAATCCTAATATATAAAATCTCTCTCATTTCTTTTCTTATTCATACAATATTTTTAATTAATTTACCTATATATTTATTTTTAAAAAAAGAAATAAAAAAATATTAAACAATGACTAATTTAAAAAAAAATTCAAAATTTCATATAAAATCAAATATACAAATCAAAAGAGATAATATCGTATCAATAAAATTAAACTCGAATTATTCAGACAATTTTTTTTTTCATATTCAATGTTTATAGTTAGAAATTATCAATATAATCTAAGCTTAATAAATTAATCAAAAATTTAAAAAAAAATAAAGAAAAGAAAAGATCAAATTGCTTCAAATGTAAAACAAATATGTTGTTCAAATTACAAAATAAAAAATTAAAAAAAGGAAAATTAAAAAAAAAAAAAGAACTCTGGATTACTTACTAGGGATGATAGCTTTACTATTATTACTACTATCAGACGGCGACGTTTGTTTCTTTTTATACTTGACAAAATATATGAAAGCGGAAGCCACTAACGCCGCCGCCCCTGTGACCCCACAGGCGAGACTAGCCACCAAAAGAATATGCCTCAACCGATCTCCGCCTTTACCACCACCGCCATTGTCACCGGAGACACCTCTCCACCACGCCGTCTCATTCGAATTATTCATTGCTTTCGGCAATGCCACATTCGATGTCGACGATCCAAAAAACTCCTTCATTTGCGGCGGCAATTTGCCCCCGGACAGCGACATGCTTTGGTATTCCAAACCATGGTACGACGGCCGTAATTCTCTATCTTTAGATAAATCGCCTGCGATCATGATCATGATCGCGATCACCACCAGTATGGAAGAGTAAGAAACCATTTCAGGTGCCTGTTGTTCTTCTAATTAGTTTTAAACGCTGTCGTTTTTTTTTTGCTCCTTTCTTTCTGTTTCTCTTTGAAGTACTGCCTTGCCTTTGTTACATGTTACTCTCTTTCTTTATCACAAGTAAGTTTTGGGTTGGGATTTTATGGGTTTGTGAGAAGAAACGATGCCGTTTGGTATTTAATGATTCTCAGTCTCGAGTGGTCCAGTAGAGTAGAGAGAAAATAGAGAAGAGAGGTTTGAATGAAAACAGGAAACGCGTGAATTATTGTCGGGATGGAAGATCACATGAAGTCTATTGCTCGCCGCTCGTTTCTTTGTCTCATTATTTATACTAAAATAGTAAAGCTACACTATTAACTTTTCTTTTCTTTTTTTTTTTTTCCAACTGTCTGATGTTCACATAAGTGTAAATAGCCAATTGGGTTAAAAATCATCCTAGCTAGGCCACATTTTTACACCTGGTAAATTCAATTTTTTATATGTAAAATGATAAAAAATAATGGCACACTAATAAATGTTAAATATTCAATCATTCCAAATGATTAACTGTTTAAATAAAATTAAGACCACATAGCTAGTGCTAGAAGGTAGCACCGTAGAATAGAAGCTCTTAAAAGTAGTGATGATATCTAGAGAAGTGATCCTACGACTCTCAAGCAGCTAGCGATAGATTATTTTAAAAATCTCTGCTCTTCAGATTGTGGACAGTATTTCCCCTATCATTTAACGGGCTGCTTCCCATCTCTTCATGATGCTTGTTCTTAACAGGGTAATCTCGAATGTGGAAATTCAGTCTTTCCTTATTCGAGATGAAGCCTTTAAAAGCTTCAGGTTGTAATGGCCTCCATGCATTATTTTTTCAACAGAAATGGAATGTGGTTGCCTTTGGTTAGCTCACTTATCAAGAACATCTTTGAGTGGGCTAATATTCCTAGAAATTTGAATAAAACCTTAATTACTCTTTATCCCAAAAGTGGATTTCTTTAAATATATCTCTCAATTTTGGCCGATCAGTTTGTGCAATGTGGTAATGAAAGCTATTGCTAAGATCATTACCAACAGGTTAAGACCTATCATGCCTAACTTGATTAGTCAAAATCAAACGAGTTTTGTACCTCAAAGACGCATTACAGACAATATTATAATAACACAAGAGTTGGTACCCTCTATGAGAAGAATGAAGGGTAAGAAAGGTTATATGATTATTAAGATCGATTTGGAGAAGGCCTATGATAAAGTTAACTGGCAGTTTTTTTGAGAGACACTTCAAGAGATAGGCATCCTAGATTTTCTACAAGTTGTAATTATGAAAAGCCTTCATTCTACCTCCATGCAGGTTGTTTGGAATGGAGAACTCTCAGACTCTTTTTCTCCATCCCAAGGAGTGCATCAAGGTGATCCCCTTTCACCATACTTATTTATGCTATGTATGGAAAGACTTGCTCACGCTATCAATCATTAAGCCCTTGCCGGGGATTGGAAACCTATTTGGTTAGGAAGAAATGGCCCACCATTAACCCACTTATTCTTTTGCGGATGATGTTCTTCTATTTGCTGAGGTGTCTTTGAAGCAAGCTAAGGAGATAAAAAGAACACTGGAACGTTTTTGTGCTGGCTCTGGGCAGGTAATTAGCTTGGCTAAAACAAAAATCCTTTTCTCTAAAAATTCTTTAATTGATGTTAGGAGGCAAATTGGTGATTTTTTGGGGTTCAAAACAACAAAGGATCTTGGTACCTACCTTGGCGTGCCCATCTTGCATACTCGGATTAATAAAATGACGTATTCTACTATTTTGGATAGAGCTAGCAATAGACTACAGGGGTGGCCTTCTACAAGTCTTGCTCTGGCAAGTCAACTTACTCTAAATAAACATGTGATCCAAAGCATTCCTTGATATGCCATACAAACTACACCACTCCCAAGCTCTGTTTGCAATGTGGTGGAGAAGCAATGCCGATCTTTTCTATGGGGCAGTGGAGAAGACCGGAAGGCCATTCATCTTGTGAGTTGGGATAGGATTTGTCAGCTGAGGAACAAGGGGGTCTTCGATTGCGAAGCTTGAGTATAATGAATGCGGCTTTCTTTATGAAGCCAAATTGGTTATTAATAGCTCACCCTGACCAGCTTTGGGTTAGAGTTCTTAAGGAGAAATACAAGATACACGGACCTCCTTTTCCTGACTCTTTAAAATCATCAAATGGTTCTCCTCTTTGGAGAGCTATGAACAAATACTGGACCCAATGTGGAATGGTTTTTAATGGAAAATATGTTCGGTTTTGGCTGGATAAATGGATAGATAATGTGGCTCCTCTGATACTCTATGCGAGCAACGATATCCCATCAGAGTACTTACAGCACAAGGTTTGTGAGTATGTTCTAGAAGATGAATCTTGGGATTAGTCTGCCTTTGCATGCTGGCTGCATCATACCATTATTCTCTCCATTGCTTCTCTACTCCCTCCTATATCAGTAAACCAATCTGATGAGGTGTTTTGGTGTCTCACTTCCTCTGACAAGTTTTCAATCAAGTTAGCTTATAATCTTCTTAAGGAAGATGCCTGAAGCCATTCAAAGAACCAAATGGAAAATTCTATGGAGTTGGAAAGGGCCTTATAGAGTTGACACTTTTTTGTGGCTAGCCTTGAGTGACAGGATACTCACAAATAAGGAAAGATGGAGGCATCATATTTCGACGGATTCTTTATGCAACCAATGTGAGAATGGGGTCGAAGATATAATTCATGCTCTAAGGGATTGTGTAATCGCTCGAGGAGTTTGGTTAATTATTCTCCCTCCCTCCTTAAGACTAACACTTTTTTCTTTATCGTGCAAGTCATGGTTATTGGAAAACAGTGGCAGTAATCTGACTCTTGAAGATGGCCTCAATTGGAATTTGATTTTTGGGCTAACATACTGGAAATTTTGGATGAATCGTAATTCTATAGTGTTTAGCAATCTTGAATTGAAATCTCATGAGATGGTAATTGATATTAGGAGTAAAGCTTTGGATGTGGTTGCATCGCAGACTTTTTTGAATGGGACGACAACCTTGTGTCACCGCCGAGTTGAGAGACTCATCAGCTGGACTCCTCCTGATATGGGTTGGTATAAGCTTAATTCTGATGGTTCCTATCGTAGCTTCACTGGCTTGGCATGTGCTGGTGGTGTAATTAGGGATGCGCAAGGGAACTGGCAGCTTGGTTTTATGGCTACATTGGCAGATGCACGATTATAAGGGTTGAACTCCTAAGTGTATTTCATGGTTTGCAAATTGCATAGGATTCTGGTATCTGATCTCTCCTTATTGAAGTAGACAACCTCTGTTCAATGAACCTCATCAATGGTAATAGCCAAACTCCTTCTTTGCTGGGCCCTCGGGTGACTCAAATTCGAAGGATGATAAGGTGGTATTGGAATGTAAGAGTCTGTCATATTTTTAGAGAAGCCAACCAGGTAGCAGACGCCTTAGTTGCTTTGGCTCATGCCTTTCCTACTGGTCTTCATGTTGCAAGAAGGAGACTGATCTTTACCAAAATAGTCTACCATAGTTAGCAGCTCCTCCCTCATTTGGTGCTTCTCAAGAATTCTTCATACAGCCTATTTTGTATTTCTTAGACTCATACGGTTTCTATGTCAAGATGTCAATTTATGATCTCCTTGGATTTTTTATATCTTTTTATAGATTGATAAATATTATTTCTTTTTGTTTATATCACACATTATCAGCGGCAAATCAAATCAATGTGATTGTCCTAGGTTCACAAGCTCATTTTCTAGTTTCATAGCTTAATTATGATTTTTCTCAGTCTGGCCTGAGGCCCAGTGAGCTCTTCTACTAGAACTTTGTGTTTACAATTATCTATGGTGGCTCCATTTACTCTTTTAATATTCTTCATGTGTGTTATCATGTAAGCTTGAGTAGAGGGAGTTTTTTATTTTGTGTACTTTAGCTTGCTTTTGCAATTTGTTTTGCAGGAATTCTTCCTTGTATCTGGATTATATTTATTTATCTTAATTGAACGAATTCGATCTCAACTTTTATTGACAAAAAAAAAATTATTTAAATAAAAAATTTAAATTTAGTTTTTAAAGAAAAAGAGAACTCAAAATTAGATAAAGTAAAATAGCCATAGAGAAAGAACACTTTCATATTTATAGTATCAAGATAAAAACCTAAAAAGATCAGGTGGAACAAATGATACCCACGGGAAATTCACCCACAAAAGAAAACTAAATAATTAGCAGTTTGATTATCCTTTTCAAATATATGTGCCTGATCGAAATCCTCTAAAAATGATTCAACAACTTCTTAATACGTGAGACTAAAAATCAATGAGCCAAACTAACTCACAATTCTCATTCTGAATAATCTAAACTAGGTTTAAGTTGTGACTGATAATCTTACATATACCTATAATTCTAATGATAAATTGCTCATTTGTTGAATATTTTTGTGGATATTTTACCCATCTTTATGGAATTTATGTTTTGATTGTAGATACATAGAGAAAATTCCTTAGAGAAGGAAAATGAGCAATTTTATATTTAAAAGTAAAGGAAATAGGAGGAAAATCATTCACACAGGTGTGTCTAATAAGTGCCACATGCTCGTGTATATCAAATTCCTATTGGAAGAAGAAAAGAAAAAGAGACAGAAGCTAAAAAATTTACACGCTCGTGTAGGATTTTACACACCCAAACCCACATGCCCGTGTGGAATATTTAGAGCATGCCAAAGTTTCTCAACTCAAGATTTTGGGGAGCTACAGTGCTACACGCCAGTGTGTTTTCTCCCACATGCCTGTGCATAACTGTACCCGACTGTCTGGTGAATTTTTGAAAGGAATTTTCTCTCTCTACCTTAGGGTACCAAAGGGGACATCTGGAGCAGACTATAAATAGAACTTTTCAGACATTTTTAGAGAGTTTACCTCATTCTTTACCTTTCTTGGCAAGTTTTGGGATTCTAACCAAAGAAAAAGAAGAAATCAATCATCAAAGTGGAGAATCTGCAGATTTCATAGATTTTCTGATATTTGAAGACATTTATAGCAAGATTAGGGTAGTATCTTTAGTTTATTATTTCTCTTTCCATTGTATTTATTTTTTTTAACTTAGTTAAAGCTAGATTAATGGATATTTTGGTTTTATTTAATGGGTATTTTATATTTTGTTTCATTTTGTTAATGGGTAACTAATCCCATTATGAGATTAGGTGAATTTGGATGTTTGAACTATGAGTTTGATTAAAATCTATTAATATACATTGATTGTTTTCTTTTATCCTTGATTTGATGATTTTGGTTTAATTGATTAGCAATTGTTTGGCCTCCAATTGTTAAATCCTAGAATTATATAAAATACGAAAGTTGAGTATGATTTTTTATTTGGAATCATTAACCTTGAGTGATTAGTTTAGAGATAAATTAATTGCTTAGGGATCTAGGATTGATATCTTGATTTAATTAAATTGGACATTGATTATTTGATATGAGAATAGTAATTTAATCATTGCCCAATTATATTCCCCTTGCTTGAGAGAGAAGTTGATGAATTGAGTGATATTGGATATCTTGAATTTAAGAATTGGACTTTAATGCTTCATTAATTAAACCCATGGTAAAAACTCCAATGAAATCTAATCCTACTCATTTATCATTGATTGCTTGAATACCTAGTTTAGAGTAATTAATTAAAGTAGATTTTGATTAATTAGGTAAAATTTAATTATTACAAATTATTAATTTTCAGATAATAGTTATATTGAATTTAAGCTAACCAAATACACATTCCCTGTGAATACGACACTCACTCTATCACTTTACTACAAGAAATGATACCGTGCACTTACAGTATAGTTATAGTAGTATACACAATTACCCACGACAATAATAAGTTTTTAGCGTCATTGCCGGGGAAGGCAAAAATTTTGATAACATTAAAATTCAGTGTTATTATTAATTTGGAGCTTTTCTTTTACATGTTTTAAATTTCTTTTCTGCATGACATTTATGCGTGGTAACCCACACGTAATTTTAGAAGATTATAATCCAAAAATTGAAAGACAGTGTAGACAATAGAGCAAGAAGAGAAAGACTACGTGTGGAAAGAGAGGAAAGGGAAAGATAAGGAGAACCGGAAGTTTTTGATGGAAGAAATTAATTTTGACCTTTTGATTGATAATGAAGAAGACATGGCAGAAGGACCAGCAAACCGTGCTCTTGGGGAGTATGTTATGCCCACTGCAGAAGTAGGCTCTAGCATAGCTAGACCTGGGTAAATTCAAATAACTTTGAACTTAATCCAGCCTTGATCAACATTGCACAACAGACTCTATTTTATGGGCATGATCATGAGGATGCAATTGGTCATTTATAAAGTTTTCTTGAGACTTGCGATACTCTTAAGATGAATGGTATTAGTGATGATGCTATCCGTCTTAGACTCTTTCCATTCACTTTGAAGGAAAGAGCAAAGAATTGGTTATTAGGACATGTTGCAGGTACTTTTACAGCTTGAGATAGTTTATCTAAAGCTTTCTTGGCTAAGTATTTTCTACTTGGAAAGATTGCCAAGTGCAGAAATGATATTACCGATTTTCCTCAATATGATGGTGACTCATTGCATTAAGCATGGGAAAGATATAAGGAACTTCAAAGGAAATGTCAACATCATGGGATTCCAGATTGGATGATAATTCAGACATTCTACAATAGAGTCACTAGCTCTTTGAGAAGCACCATTGATGCTACTGCCGGTGGAGCTTTAATGAACAAAAGCCTTGTTGAAGCTTTGAAACTTCTTGAAGCTATGGCTGCTAACAATTATCATTGGTATAGTGAGAGATCGGTTCCCAAGAAGGTAGCTGGAAAACATAAGGTTTATTGAATATCTCTTTTGGCTGCTAAAGTTGATGCTTTAGCTAAGAAGTTTGAGCATATGAACCTTGCTAATATTGCTAGTTGTGAGAATTATGGAGGAGGTCATCAAACAATGGAATGCCAAAGGTATGAACAAATTTAATTCTCGGGAAATCAAAATAAGGCGCCTCAACCTCAATATGTAACACTTATAATTTCAATTGGCGTAACCATCCAAATTTGACATGGGGTGGTAACCAAGAGAATCAAGGTAACCAGGGGAATCAATTTAATCAAAGGAGAGTTTATCAACCACCATTTCAAAACTAAAATCAAGGCCAAGGATATAACTAAGACAACAAACCGGCTTATGAGAGTGCTTTGGAGAAATTCATTTCTGTGTCTAGTGAGGGGTTTGATAAGCTAGACAAGCAATATGACCGGTTAGAAGTAAGGATGGACCAAATTGCCAATCAAATTAGAAGTTTTGAGATGTAAATAGGCAAATTGCTAGTTCTTCGGGGTTAAGAAAATAAGGTACCCTTCCTAGTAATACCAAAATTAATCCACGGGAGCATTGCAAAGCGGTTATGCTAAGAAATGGTAAGTAATTGCAAGATGCCACTCGAAAGAAAGTTGAATCAAGTAAAGAAGATGAAGGAATTCAAGAAGAGTCGAAAGAAGAAGAAGTTAAGAAGGTAAAGGTGGAAAGTGAACCAATTCACTCCAAGGTTGAGGTGAAGCCTTATGTACCTCCAATTTCATTTTCTTAACGGCTCAAAATGCAAAAGATAGAGAAGCAATATGAGAAATTCCTTGAAGTGTTCAAGCAACTGAGAATCAATATTCCTTTTGCGATGCTCTTGTGCAAATGCCATCATATGTCAAGTTTTTGAAGGAATTGCTTTTCAACAAGAGATCCCTTGAAGACAATGCAAGAATTACACTCATGGAGGAGTGTAGTACAGTGATCCAAAATAAGCTTCCATCCAAATTGAAAGACCCAGAGAGTTTTTCTATACCTTGCACTATTGGTAATTTTAATTTTAACAAAGCTTTGTGTGATTTGGGTGCAAGTGTGAGTTTGATGCCACATTTTATTTGCAGAAAACTGGGGCTTTTAGATTTGAAACCCACTAGGATGACTCTACAATTAGCCGATAGATTTGTTAAGTTACCCTTGAGGTTATAGAGAATATTTTAGTGAAGGTTGACAAATTTTACATTCCTATAGATTTTATGATTCTAGAAATAGAGGAAGATGTTGAGATACCATTGATTTTAGTGAGACCATTTTTAACTACTGCAGGAGCTATGATAGATGTTAGGGAAGGAAAGTTGACTTTGCAAGTTAGAGATGAGATGGTAGAATTCAACCTTAATGATTCAATAAAACAACCAAGTTTTATGGATAATTATTTTAGGGTTGATGTTATTGATGAATTGGTACAAGAGATTCTTGAGAAAGAATTTAGGGAGGATCCTTTAGAAGTTTGTTTAATCAATAGTGCAACTCTTAAGGATGATAACTAAGAAATTGCAGCATATGCTTATGCTTTGCAATCCATGCCTTCAATAGTTCTCAAAGGATATGAGGACACCACTACCATCCCTCTACATTGAAGTTTTCCCAACCCTAGACTTAAAGCCATTACCTTCCCATTTAAAATATGCTTTCTTAGGGCCTAATGAAAGTCTTCCTGTAATTGTTAATGTTAAATTGTCTGAGAACTAGTTAAAAAAACTTTAGGAGTGATTAGACAATTTAAAATGGCTATTGGTTGGACTATATCTGATATTAGAGGAATTAGTCCATCTTTATTCATGCATAGGATATTAATGGAAGATGATTGTAAAATGGTTGTAGATGCACAAAGAAGGTTGGACCCTAATATGAAAGAGGTTGTGAAAACAAAGATAACGAAATTGTTAGATGCTGGAATTATTTGCCCAATCTCTAATAGTCTATGAGTGAGTCCGGTACATGTAGTACCAAAGAAAGGAGGGATGACAATTATTAAAAATGAGAAAAATGAGTTGATTCCCTCAAGAACTGTAACCGGATGGAGAGTGTGTTGATTATAGGAAATTCAATAAAGTAACTAGAAAAGATAATTTTTCATTACCCTTTATTAACCAAATGCTTGAGTGGTCAGCAGGTAATTCTTATGTTTGTCTGCTTGATGGTTATTCTAGGTATTTTCAAATACACATTGCTCCTGAAGATCAAGATAAAACCATTTTTACATGTCCTTTTGGTACTTTTGTTTATAGGAGAATGTCATTTAGTTTATGTAATGCACCTGCTACATTTCAGAGATGCATGCTAGCCATTTTTAGTGATTTTGTTGAGAAATTTATAGAAATTTTTATGGATGACTTCACTATTTATGGTGATTCTTTTGAAATTTGATTGCAAAATTTAGCACGAGTATTTTAAAGGTGCGAAGAGATAAATCTTATGCTTAATTAGGAGCAATACCATGTTATGGTGGAAGAAGGGATAATTCTCGGACACAAGATTTCTCAAGCCGGCACAGAAGTAGGTAGAGCTAAAGTTGAAGTGATTGAGAAGCTACCTCTACCAATAAATGTTAAAGGCATCCGGAGTTTTCTAGGCCATGCCGGGTTTTATAGAAAATTCATTAAGGATTTCTCTAAAATTTCTAAACCCTTGTGTGAGTTCTTAAGCAAGGATGTTGAATTTTATTTTACTAATGATTTTCTCATTGCATTTGATAGGTTGAAGAAGGCATTGATTATTGCTCCCATTATCATTCCACCAGATCGGTCATTGCCATTTGAAATTATGTGCGATGATAGTGAATTTGCTATGGAAGCGGTTTTGTGTTAAAGGAAGGACAGAAAATGTCATGCCATATACTATGCAAGCTGTTTGTTAGATGAAGCATATATTAATTATGCCACTACTGAAAATGAGATGCTTGTAGTTGTATATGCATTGGACAAATTTTGATCCTATATCATTGGGTCCAAGGTGATTGTGTGTACTGATATCATGCGACTATTTGGTACCTAATGAGCAAGAAGGAGGCAAAACAACATTTAATCCTTTGGGTTTTATTAATACAAGAATTTGATGTTGAGATTAAGGATAAGAAAAGAGTGAAAAATGTTATTGCAAATCATCTTTCAAGATTAGAGTTGGGAATCAAGGATAAAGAGAATGTACCAATAAATGGAACTTTTTCAAATGAGCAATTATATTCAATGAAAGGAAAATGGCCATGGTTTGTAGATATCGTGAATTATTTGGTTAGCAAGGTTATTCCTTCTGAATATAATTTGAACAAAAAGAAGAAATTTTTCTCGAAAGTCAAGCATTATATTTGGGATGATCCATTGCTTGTCAAACATTGTAGTGATGGGATAGTCCGTCGATGTGTTCTGAAAGAAGAATTCCAAGCTATACTCGAGTTTTGCCATTCTAAGGAGTGTGGTGGATATTCTAGCTCTTCGAAGATAAAGGCTAAGGTATGGCAATCAAGATTCTTTTGGCCAATAATGTATAAAGATGCCTATAAATTTGTTAAGAGATGTGATCGTTGCCAGAGGATTAAAAATATTTCTGGAAGAGATGATATGCCTTTGCACCCAATTTTAAAGGTCGAATTGTTTGATGTGTGGGGCATTGATTTTATGAGACCATTTCCATCTTCCTTTGGAAACAAATACATACTTGCTGCGATGGATATATTATTAAAATTGCTTTAGCTTTGGGTATTGATCTTTCACCGTTAGTGCCAATTGCAGGTTCTATGCGGATAGGCATGGTAAGCCTTATTTCCATGAAATTGGTGGAAGTCTGATGCACTGGATACATCATAAAGCAAAAGTAGGTAGAAAAGAGAGTCTCAAGAGACCAATCCCCCGACAAGCAATTGCCACAGGACAGAACGACCCCTCCACCAGTAGAAACTCCAAGTGTAGATCAATTGATTGCAATAATGGATGCTTTGGAAATCCATTTAACTGAAAGAGTTAACTCTGTGGAAACACATATGATCGATCTCAGCACATCAATGTATAGCCATATGGACCGGATGGAGCGGAACATGCAAGGATTTATGGCTTATATGAGATTTCAACATCTACTGGCTCTCTATCATCCATCTGCTCCACAACCTCCAACGGATCCTAGTACTCCATCCTCCTCCCATAATCCAAATATTCCATCCTCACCCAGTGATCCACCTATACCACATTATCACCAAGCCGATATGTGATTCCCTCTAGACATTAAGGACAATGTCCATTTTAAGTTTGGGGAGAATTCATGAAGTGAAGTTTCTTTTATCTTTCTTTTATCAACTTTGAACTTATTTTTATTTTAGTTTGTTAGTTTAAATTTCTAGTTTACTTTGAATATTTGAATTTTGTACTTGCTTGGATGGATTTTTTGGTTGTTGGGATGAATTTCTATGTTGACTTGGATGATTTTGGTTATTTTGGATGAATTTCATGATTGAATGATGGGTTGAAACTAAATTTTCCATTGCTGGGATTGTTGTGATTGGAATTTGAATTTTGTGAAAGTATGATAGAATTTAATTTGTACTTGAATTGATTTTAACTTTGCCTTATAATTGGGAGATGAAATTTGAATTGTTTGTCTATAGAGTATTGTGCAGGATTTGATCTCATTATGGACTATTTTTCAATGTTGATTGACATTTTGCTTAAAATTTTAAAATTTCTATTTGCATTTGATTGATAGACCTTGAGAATTTTAGAAATTCATTATTCATTAAATTTTCTCCTTTGGTGTATTTAATTCATGTTTTTTAGAGGTGAATACTTACTTAGAGAGGGCTCTTGCTCCTTATATTTTTTATTAGAAATTCTTTATTTTTGCTTGAGTCTAGAACATGCTTAGTTTAATCTTTGAGGCAAAATAAGATTTTTGATAAGGATAGGAGAAAATGATTTATGCATTTTTGGCTAGCTCAATCAATATATCCACCTATTTTTAAAATCTACCTTTAGTCACCCCTTTGAGCTTTAAATTATGTTTTTGGCTTGCTTTTCTTTGATATAATTGAAGCCATAAGTTCCAACCCTAATGGATGTGAATTTTCTTTAAGAAACCTTGGCATATAGAGAATTAAAGAGTGATGAAGTTAATTAAGTTTTTTATGGCTGCTTAAAGCTAAGGGATACCCTCCTGTTGTAAAAAATTGAGTTTGGAAAAAAATTTAAAATAATATCTTTATACCCCAACTTAAATCGAATCCAAAAATGTCGGAGGAATGCTGCAGCAAATTGTGAAGTAATTGAAGCTCACTCAAGTCAAATATGCGGTTTCCTTAGAAAGTTCATGTTCATTGAAAATTCTTAGATTCACTTTTGCCAAAACTCTATTTAGCCACGTTACAAGCTTTTAAAGTCCTGATAATTCTTTTTGAATTAGCAAACACAAATTAGTGGAGAACACTAAATGAGCATGCATATGAGACATGTTAAGTTCTCTAAGAACTAGGAAGTCTTGGTAAAATGTAGGAGTATGTGCCTATATGAAGTGCAACTTCTTTATCTTTAAATTGAGTATACTATCGGAGAAAAATCTTAATGAGGAATGTGTGACTTACTGAATTGAGGAATGGATGTTAAATGCATACCATAAAATTTTGTTTTGAATAAAAAATCTAAGAAAAGAGTCCATAATTTTCTTTAATTGAGTTTTGCACATTGCTTGAGGAAAAGCAATATCCTAAGTTCGGAGGAGTTGATAATCTTGCATACACTTATAATTCTAATGAGAATTTGCTCATTTGTTGAATGTTTTTGTGGATATTTTACCCATCTTTATGGAATTTATGTTTTGATTGTTGATACATAGAGAAAATGCCTTAAAGAAGAAAAATGGAGCAATTTGATGTTTAAAAGTAGAGGAAATAGGAGGAAAATTATTCACACGGGCGTATCTAATAAGTGTCACACGCCCGTGTATATCAAATCCATACTGGAAGAAGAAAAAAAAAGAGACAGAAGCTAAAAAATTTACACACCCGTGTAGGATTTTACACACTTAAGCCCACACGCCCGTGTGGAATATTTAGAGTCTGCCAAAGTTTCTCAACTTAAGATTTTAGAGAGCTACCGTGCTACAGGCCAGTGTGTTTTCTCCCATGCGCCCGTGCATAACTGTACCTAACTGTTTGGCAAATTTTTCAAAGAAATTTTCTCTCTCTATCTTAGGGCACCAAAGGGGACGTTTGAAGCAGACTATAAATAGAACTTTTTAGAGGTTTTTAGAGAGCTTACCTCATTCTTTATCTTTCTTGGCAAGTTTTGGGATTCTAACCAAAGGAAAAGAAGAAATCAATCATCCAAGGAGAGAATATGCAGATTTGACAGATTTTTTTAATATTTGAAGACATTTATAGCAAGATTAGGGTAGTATCTTTAGTTTATAATTTCTTTTTCCATTGAATTTATTATTTTAATTTAGTTTTAGCTAGATTAATGGATATTTTGGTTTTAGTTAATGGGTATTTTACATTTTATTTCATTTTGTTAATGAGTAACTAATCTCATTGTGTGATTAGGTGAATTTGGATGTTTGAACTGTGGGTTTGATTAAAATCTATTAATATACGTTGATTGTTTTCTTTTATCCTTGATTTGATGATTTTGGTTTAATTGATTAGTAATTGTTTGACCTCCAATTATTAAATCTAAGACTCATATAAAGTACGAGAGTTGAATATGATTTTTGATTTAAAATCATCAACCTTGAGTGATTAGTTTAGAGATAAATTAATTGCTTATGGATCTAGAATTGATATCTTGATTTAATTGAATTGGACATTGATTTTTTTTTAAGGCAAGGAAAACTCTTTTATTTATATCTTAAATAAGGAAGACCCATATGGTCAGAAATAATACATTGTTTCACACGATTGGACATAGAATCAAAAGTAGAGAAATGCCTCGAAATGTTGTTCATCTATTCCATTGGGCTAAACTGTGAGCAACTTGATTACCTTCTCGGTAAGTATGAGTAATAGAAGAGTTTGTGGAAGCAAGGAAATTGAAAATGGTCTTCTCAAAATTGGACATTGATTATTTGATATAAAAATAGTAATTTAATCATTGCCAATTATATTCTCCTTGCTTGAGAGAGAGAAGTTGATGAATTGAGTGATATTAGATATCTTGGATTTAAGAATTAGACTTTAATGCTTCATTAATTAAAGTCATGGTAAAAAGTTCAATGAAACTTAATCCTACTCATTTATCATTGATTGCTTGAATACCTAGTTTAAAGTAATTAATTAAGATAGATTTTGATTAATTAGGTAAAATTTAATTGTTGAAAATTGCTAATTTCAGATAATAGTTATATTGAATTTAAGTTAATTAAATATATTTTTTCTGTGGATATGATACTCACTCTACCACTTTACTACAATAAATTATACCATATACTAACGATATAGTTATAATAGTATACACATTCACCCACGACAACAACATTGACACTCCAATTCAGCTTCCCGAAAACCCATATTCCATGTAAAAAGGGAGATCATCATAAATTAAACACATATCACCTGCATCTCACCTTCAGTGATGCAGATTACATGCACCAATATTTAAATTTATTTTTGATTTCATTAAAATAAATAAATAAAATTTGAGACTTTACTACAATACATGAAGCTTAATTTTCATGCTTCAATTATCAAATAGATGTTTGAAATATTAGATTTCTATTCTACTCAATTATTATTAAATATTTAAATAATTTTTTTATTAATATTAATATATTATTATTTAAATATAATATATATTTTGAATTTTAAGTATTCAATCAGACTGAAATTAAATATTATAATAATTAACATTCAAAATCAATTGCACTAAAGTAGTTCAATTCACATATTTTGTGAGTTTGGACTTGCATAGTTCACCGATATTTTGATTTATTTATACTTTTACTTTCATTTACTATTATTAGTTATTTTTGCTCACTTACTGCATTTTATTGTTACGAATTTCCAACAGTAATTTAATATTATTGAATATTAAATATTTGAAATAAAATTATTTTAACTGATAGTAAAACAAAATTATAATAAATTTTATGAAAAACAAAATTATTTGAAAATTAGTACTTATATAAAATCTATTGCATGTCAAACCTAAAATCTAATATATTGCTATTAAATATAAACTATGAATATTTTATTTAGGGATGACAACGGATCAAGTATAGATCAGATTTTTTAAAATTTTTATCCTACCCTGCAAGTGAAATGACATACCTTATCCGTCGTCTAATCCACCACGGCTCGGATTGGAATGGGTATAAGTAATATTACTATTACAAATCGGGCTAAAATAGATAGGGTCGAGCCATACATCGAATAGAATTATAATATATATATATAAATCAAATATAAAAAAATCTATGAAAATATAATTATAGTAGTTAACTCTTTTCATTATAAAAAATATTAATATTAAATGTGACCTTATTAGTATAAATATTTCTTAAAATATAAGTAACATCATCATCAAAATATTAATATAATACATTGACTTAATAAATAATGAAATTAATTAATTAATTAAATGTGTCTCACGTTTTATATCTTTTGAATTAAGAAATTAATGTTAAATTAATATTGTATAAAATTCATTGATATAATATTTAAAATTAAATATTATATAAATATCTGAAAAAAAAATATATATCTAATTGGATAAGGTTCGGTAGGGTTATACATAATCGGCATCCGACCCAAATCTATCACGAGTATAATTATTTTGATACATATTCTACTCTAACTATAAGCAGATTGGATATAATCATATCCAATCAAATCGAGTAGGATCGAATATCCATCGGATCGGAAAAAAATTATCATCCCTAATTTTATTTGCTTAATTATATTGAATAATAGTTAAATAGGGCACATATAATGAAATATAAAGCAATACATTTGCTAGCTTATTGAAAAATTATTATTCTATATTCACCTTATATCAATTCTATATATAAATAAGAAAAAAAATATTAAAGCCACTCTCATTATTAAATTCTAATTTCCAAGTTCCTCTCAAGAAATTCTTTTTTACATTCAAACTATTATTTACTTAAACTAACAAAGACAATATCTTAAATTAAATGAAAGCGTAATTAATTAATTAAAATACAATTATATAACATAAATTCTAACACATATAATGAAAAAAATGTAATATAAAGTTTAGATTCTCATGTGTATGCGTGGCAAATAAACCATAATTTGGGTGTGACATGATCTCATTGATTTTGCCACTTTAATTAATTAATTTAATTTAAAAAAATAAGCAAGCAATTAGAAATCATTTTGTTAAAAAAGTGAAGTATTAGATTCAAAGTGAGTTTGTTTAGTGGAACCAAATCTTTTTATGTTTTAAGCTAAGGCGGGCTTGTGGTATTATATTATATGACCTTTTTTTAAATGATTTAATTTGCTTTCTTAATTATGATTTGGCTTCTTAACGAAAATTTCCACTATAATTGCTAAAAGAATTAATAAATGTCTGATAATTAATTTTAATTAATTTTGGATCGAGTAGGTGACTGGGGTAATAATTATGTCATGCTTAATCACATGTTAAGTATTTATCTTATATATATATGGTAGGAGATTAAAAGTTTAAAATGTTTTGATAATTTAAAATAGTTATATGATTTCGATCAAATAAATTAAAAATATTATATTATATCAAATTAAAAAAAAAATGTGTTTTTATAAGATATATATAAAAAATTGATATATATCAATCCAAGTATTAGTTATTGTTATATAAACACTTTTAATATATACATCATATGATCTCTTGAATAAACAACATTTATCTTTGAATTAGATTGCTTGATTTAAACTATTTTTTATTTATTTAAATTATTTTTATGTATTGCCAATAATCCATAACATGAAATAAAGAAAAAAATAGGGTAGATTAAAAATTAGAAAAAAAATGTATAATTTTACATTTACAATGAGGATTGATTTTTTTTTACAGAAAGATTGGAATGAGGATTTACTTGATGAATTTGTATTTTAAGTGAAAAATCATAAAATTTTAATACAATAATGTTAAATTTAAATTCTCTTAATTCTAAATTTTAAAAATTTAAAGGAGATATTTGAATAGGGGAAAGATAATATTGAAAATTGTCTATATTTTCTTTTCAATTAAATTAATTTATCAGTCAAAAATAAGTTGTACTAGTTTGTCATAATCACATATTTTTTGTTTTTTGAAAGCAAATAATTAGATATATATATATTCTCTGGTTTTACATGAATAAAAGAGGACAGGGGTGTTCTCGGGCCGGGTTGGGCCGGATTTACCTCCAGCCCGAGGCCCGGCCCGAACTTTATTCGGGCTGCAAAAATGAGCCCGTAGCCCGACCCTAAACCCGGTCGGGCCGGGCCAACTCGGGCTGACCGGGCCAGTCGGGCCGGGTCAACGGGCTGAACTTTTTTTAAACCTTTTTTTAGTGTTTTTTTGTCCAATTTTATGAGTATTTTTTATGTTGTAAAATTTTTTAATCTCTATTTAATTTAATTTTTTATAATATTTTTTTTACAATTCGTTTTTTCTAATACTGTCTTAAAATGAAAAAAAAAACATTTCCAACGATATTTTAACTTTTATATAAAATATATAAATTAATAAAATTAATATACTTCAAATTTCTAAAATCAAATAAAATTATAAAATCTCAAGCATCATTCAATCATGCAAATAAAAATAATCTCAAACATCAATCAACATGAAATTAAAATAATCTCATTCATCAATCAACATGCAATTTAAAAAAAAAATGCAATGCAATACACAAATTTAATACTAAATTACTAAACCATACAAGTTCCAAATAAAAAAAATTAGATCTCAACATAATAAAATAGAATCTCAAATTGGTTGGTTGATTTCTACATCCTCATTCTTTGTGCATATTGATTTTTGAGTTAGACTTGTAGAAACTCCTACTGCAAAATCTATAAAAATAAAAAAAAATTAACAATAATAAATTTCAAACAATAAAGTACTTTTAAAAATTATAAAAATTAATGAAATAAATAACATATCATTAGCGATTTGATTTTGGAGTAGGATTTGAATTAGGAGCATTGGTATCAAAGCAAGTTCAACTGCTGCTGGCCTCGCAGTAAGCTCTTTATACCTGCACCAAAACATGTCAGCTGGAACACATGATTCAAACTGGGGCTAAAGATATAATAATACAACAGGTAAGAAAAAGACATCCTCATCTAAACCAAGGGTAGTCCAACTGAAATTAATTCATACCTGAAAAATATAGGTCACCAATAGTTTTTAATGAATCTAGGCGATCCTGAAACTCAGTGGCAGTAGCATCTTCACCATCAGTATACAACCATTCTTGGACCTGAACAATACAAGTGCATATCACAAATACAAGTCAAATGGCTAGAACACAAACCTTTTTGAGTTCTCAAGTGTTAATGAAAAATTCAATATATATTATGAAGATATACAAAAAAAAAAAAATGGACAACAGAGAGAACTTTTGAAAGAAAAAAATGTACAATTAAATATACAGTGTAAACAAAAAAGGAATACAAAATAATACAAGTCCATGTCATGATATGTAAGATGATATTCAACCCAATTATGGATCCACAGAAACCTTCAACTACAAATCCTGCTCATGCCAGATGTTGGTAATTCCATCCAGAACTAACAGTAATTCAACCCAACTTATAATACTTGAATTTATTTTAAAAATTCAAATCGATTTCAATCAGTTTCTCATTTCAAATCGACTTACATAATTACATTCAATAAGATTCTAAAAATCTGCATAACCTAATTGAGACTTCAACAAAAAAAAATGACATATAAAATGAAAATAAATAAAAAAACAAAAATGTAAAAATGACTCCATAAATAAGATTAATTTTTGAAAGAGACACTTGACATGAAAATTTTCTAAATAACTCAAATTTAATCTTGATGATAATTATCTTCATTTGCTTGTTCAAACATTATAATAAAAGTCTGCAAAACCTGAAAATTTGGAAACGGTGAAAGAGAAACAACAAAGTGGACAAAAATCATAAAAAATATAGAATGTAAAAATGATAAAACTTCTTGAAATCCACAGATGACTTCCATCATTTTCTCCGTCCCCTCTCCTTCATCTAATGCGATTGAATGTATATATTACCTTCAAATGCTAAGCAAAATATGAATCCTCTTCTTTTAACACACTCGCGCACGCACAAAAAAGAAAGGAAAGTCGAATTAGAGAACTAAATGGAAAAATTTTGTTTTCAGATATGTTTCAATGGAAGCTCAAGTCATCGGACCTGTGATTCTCTGTAATATTATAATATATGATGAAGGAAAAATGCATTGTGTCATCATTGCTGCACCAACACTTAATTCCCAGAAAATAAGACGCAAAAGAAACAGAGTTAATTGTCAACAAGCCTATCCAAGCATTGCCTCACAACTGAGAGAGCATTTTTTACCCAGTTGACTCCATGTTATTGCTGAATATAAACCGTTGTAGAATCCGGAAACTGCAACTGCAACAATCCAACAAAGCACAAAGTTACAATTACAAACCATATGAATTACCAGTAGCAGGTAGCAAGTCATACAAAAAATAGTCAATATGCCTCAGCATTTATGTAATGAATGTATGCAGCAATGGTAGTTCTACGCATTACGAAGGTACACTGTCCAGCGTGAATTAATTTATAAACCTTTTATAAATTAAACAAAATCATTTTCTTAGAAAAAACAGAAATCAAACACAAACAACACAAATTGCTTTGGATAAACCTAAGGGAACCCAAAACGTTCATAAAATACCTACAAGATTAAGTGCAAACACCACAAAAATCTTAACATAAACCATAAACATGTTGATTTGGAAAATACTACTGCCAAACTAAAAGATTGGCTTCTAAAAGTCTCTTGAGTTTAGGACATATAAAATGAAAGAGAAGAGGGCAGAGGGAGGCAGCGAGAGCGCTGCGCAAAGAAAAGAGGGCAGAGGTCTGGCTGGCTGCGCGAAAGAAAAGAGGCAGGCTGCGTAAAGAAAATTTTAGGGTTTATTTAAGTTAGTATATATACAGTTTACTAACAAAAATCAAAAATTTTCGGGCCGGCCCGAAAATTTTGAAATATAACCCGAGGCTCGACCCGACCCGACTTCGGGTTTCAAAATTTAACCCGAGACCCGACCCTAACTGATTTTCGAGCAGGCCCAACCCGGCCCGATTGGCTCGGGTTGGGCCGGATTTTTCGGGCCACGGGTTTTTTGAACACCCCTAAAAGAGGATACAGGAGTAGACAAGCATTTTTGCTTTTCTTTCTAAAAATTTTGTTTGGTATTGCAAGTAGACATCATTATTATTATGTCGAATATCTTGAACGCAAGTAAAGATTTTCTCACTTCTTTTTGACCAGTTATTCTGCAATATATTAGGGCTCCATATCAACCCGCGAATCCCTCCTTATTCGATTCAGAATTTTTAAAAAATGGGGCCAAAATTTAAGTTGATATTAAAAAAAAAAAAGGAAATTAGATGAATTACGACATTCTAATTTTTAGTTTTCAGCTTTGAGCGTTTATATGATTTTTTCCAAATTGTGAATTTTTTTTCTTTTACCTGTTTATTTTTTTTATTTTTTTCATGAATAATTTTATTAGTTTCATATTCATAATATATACACAATATGTATATAATAGATACACAATAAATATAAATATATATATATAATATAATTAAACAATATACACTAAGAATGTACCGGATTACTGACGAAAAAATCTATCGATAATTCTTATTTTTTTTATCGGTAATTAGATTTAACGACAAATTACAGATAAAAAAATATGTCATTATATTTTTTGCCGATAATCAAAAAGCCGAGATAAAAGCAATATGTCGGTAATTTACCGACATAAAAATATTTATCGATAATTTACCGATAGAAAACTATCTCTTGGCAATTTGTCGACAGACAAATAGTCAACAATTTTTATCAATAGAAATGTTTATCCGTCGTTAGTACCGACAGATTATTACCGATAGAAAATTTCTATCGGTATTACCGACAGAAATTTTCTGTCAGTATTCTTCTCAAATTTTTCTACTAAACTTTTCTGTCGGTAACTTTTCTATCGGTATTCTCTCAAATTTTTTTACCAAACTTTTTTGTCGGTAAAATAATACTTTTTGTTGGTATTCTCATAAATTTTATCCTTATTAGCAAAATAAATTGTTGGCAGAAAATATAATCTGTCGATAAAAATAAATTATTTTAAAATTATACAATACAATATATTCTTTTTAATATATTTGTATAATATATAAATATATATAAATTGTAATTTAAAAAGAAAAAATGTAAAAATAAAATTTATACTTAAATAAATATTAAATTTAATAAATATTCAAATATATATATTAAATGTAATAAATATTTAAATATAAAATAGATGGACATAAAAATAATAATATATATATAACCATATTAAATTAAAATATAAAGTATGCATAGATAAAAAAATCTAAAATCAAATAGTAGGAGGTGGAGGAGCACCATCAGGCGAAAATTGTCGTGATGGACCGAAGATCTCTCGCATAAAGTTGATCATAAACTCATTAAGCTGCTGCTGGACCAACCTCTGCACCTCGGTTTGCATCTGCGCTTGAATCTGAGATTGAATTGCTCTACCATCTACACCTGCTTCAGAATTTGCTGCTAAATAGTCCGACCATACTCCATCAACTGCTCCTTCAAATGCTCGATCTCTTTCCGTAAAGCAGATGAACTAGTTGAAAAAGAAAAAAAAATTGTGCTGACATATTGTGAACCAAGTCGATATAACTTCTTTTTCTTCTCTCTATGCACAGCAAATCTAAATAAACTATCATCGTCAACAGGCGTATCAGACTGGGATCCTTCCTCCAGAGATGCAATGAAATGATCATATGTAATATAAAAAAGATTATTAACTTTATATTTTTAATATAAATATTGTTATATTTAAAAAATTATAAAATTACTTATATTTACATCCTGGGATCGACGATCTACAAATGAATACCATCGTGACCCCAGGTGTGTGTATACACAAATAACTCATAGCTGTTTGGTGGCCGACCCATGATAGACTCTTATTTAATGAAAAAATATTAGTTTTATAACACAAAAAATATATAAATTGAAATGTATTAAAAAATTTAAATATAATTACTAGTGTACGAGCATGATCATAATACGATCTGTTGCCTCCCATATGTGTGGATGAATATGCACCATCTATAATATTGGGCATCTTGTTACGAGAGGTAACAGCAAAACGTGTCTGTCCCTAGATAGAGTTCCACCGAGCCTACAGGTTGGCCCATAACTGATCATTAATAAATGAAGGCTGCTTCCCTGCAGCCTTAACTTCGCTCAGCATATTGCTGTAGCGAATAGCTGCCTTCTTTATGAATGTAATCTGGACCAGGCTATCAATAGCCTTGTCTCAGTAAAAATATTTCTATAAAAAAATAAAGATAATTAGTATATAATAATTATAAAATTCTAAGTTGTACATATATATTAAATATTAAAATTTTATTTTATTTTTAACCTTAAACTCTTCGAACCAAAAGTTATTCATCTCCGAAGAGACGGCCTTCCAGAAAATTCCAGCGGAATTCATCTTCTTCGCGGATGCGTCTAGTGAAAACCTCAGCTGAATCCATCATGTAGCTACAAAATGAATAAAAATGAACAATATATAATATATATTAACCAAAAACTACTTTATATAATTACTATTTATAAAATATTATAAAATTTTGTAGGTCTAAATATATACTCAAAAATTTGTTACTAAATATTATTTATTACATCTTATTAAATTTTATAGACCTAAATAGTATTGTTATGTAGATATTTATAATTACTATTTATATAATATTATAAAATTTTATATGCCTAAATAAATACTCTAAAATATTTAAAAATATTATTTATTACATCTAATTAAATTTTATAGGCCTAAATAATATTATTTTATAGATATTTATAATTATTATTTATAACATCTAATTAAATTTTATATTTCTTTATATATATGTTTTGAATATATTTTATTTATTATTTATTGAATATTATTTATTTTTATATTTCGCTAATTATTTATACATTGAATTTGTTACTAATTATATATTATATTTTTATCGATAACTATTGAAATACTAATTTATTTCTATTATTTACTCTATTTTAGTCAAAATTTTTATAATTGCGAGCTATTTTTTTACTATCTAATTTATAATATTATTGTTGTAAATGTTAAAAGTGTACTAGAAATGAAATGGTCTTTCTTCTTGTAATAGGAAAAAATTATCTAAATTTTAACTAAAATTTATTTATATATAGTAAAAAAAATTTATTAATTATTCCACTTATCATATACTCTAATTATTTACCTGTAATTTTAAAATTACTAATTTATTTAACTTTTTTAATTTATATCAACTAAATTTATAATCAAAATATTCTTTTAATTATATTTTAAATATCAAAAAAGAGTAAATATATATATAATAATCCAAGTACAAATATAATATAAAATATTAATAAAAAATTTATTAAAATTTCATAATTTTCTATTATTAAGCATATATATAATCAATATTTAATTATTTAACTACAATCTATATAGCAATCACAAAAAAAAAAGTTTTAGTTAATAATATAACCAAACTTTTTAATTCATAAAACTAATTAGTTAAAAATCTATAAAATCACAAAATGTATCATAAATTATACACATTTACACTCAATGTAAAATTTAAAAAATATAAAAATTATAATTTTTTAATTATAACCATAAAAATTATTAAAAATTTATAAAAAACATAAAATAAATCCAAACCCTAAATTATTTATTTTTACTAAAATATTTTTGAAATTATAACAAAAATTTTAAATTTCTCAACAACATTTATTATTTTATATAAACAATTAATTCTTTCCATGTAATGAAATTCTAAAATTTTTGGCAATAACTCAAATATTTTTTTTTCAAAAGTACACAAATACCTTAATATAAACCCAACACAATAAAATATTTCTAATAAAAAAAGTTTTTAAAAATATAACAAAAGTTTTAAATTTCTCTAAAACATATTTTATAACTATTAAAAAAATTAAATTTTTTATATTTTTTCATAAAAAAATTTATTAAATTAAATATATTTTACTAAAAAAAATTTAATAAATTTTCTAAAAAATAATAACAATCTAACAAGCTAAAATATTTATATTTACAAAAAATTTTCAACATTATAACAAAATATTTTAAATATGTCTAAAAAATTATTTTGTGCCAAAAAAACCTTAAAAATTATTTTTTTTCATTCTAAAATTTATAAAATTAAGTCATTTTACCTAATTTAATTTTTAAAAATTATACAAAATCTAAAACCCTAAAATATAAATATAAAATTAAAAAAATTTATAAATATATCTTAAAAATTTTGAATTTCCATAAAATATTATCTATTTTTTATTTATTTTGAAAAACAAATAAAAATTTTAATATAATTTTTAAAAATATAATAAAAAAAACCCTACAAAAATATAAATACCTAAATACATTTCAATATCCCAACAAAAATTTAAAATTTATTATACAAATTGTTATATTCCTAAAATTATATTATGATTAAGTGTCAATTTTTTTCGGATATCTATTCAAAAATATATAATTTACTCTAAAATATATTCCAAAATACCCTAAAAATTTAAACAATCAATAAATAAAAATTAATAATATACCTAAATTACAACACTCTTGACAATTTCAACACACAATACAAAATTTATTATAAGTAAAAAAAATTAAAATCAATAGCAATATTTAACAAAAATTATAAAATTTGAAATAAATACCTATTTTTTTCTCCTTCTTTTTCGCTCGAGCAAGAAATCGACAGAGGAAGTAGAGGACAGTGAGGGAACAGAGGGCAGAGGGGAGCACAAAAAAATGGGGAGAAGAGAAAAGAGGTCGGGGTTTATTTTATGCATTTACTGACAGATTTAAGTGTCTGTCAGTAAAATTATCGATAAATAAATTTATTTATCCGTAAATGTCTACGTAATAGTTGACTATTTAATATCCATTTATGAACAGATATATTTTCTATCGCTATTAGCGAGAGACGAAATGTTCTCTCCGTAAATGGTTACAAAATAACGGCAAAAATTCTGCCTTTTTACTATTTTTTTTACTGATAGAATATATATTTTTTTCGCTAATATCGATAGAAACGTGTATCTGTCGATAATTGAGTTGACTAATTCATAGACATGTATTAGAACTTTATGGACATATATATTATTTTGTCAGTATTACCGAGAGAATAAGTATTCTCTCGGTAAATAAATAGTAGAATGACAAGATTTTTGCTGCCATTCTACTATCCATTTACCTAGAGAAAATTTATTCTCTCGCTAATACCGACAGGATAATTTATCTATCGGTAAATCTGTTGACTAATATATTGACTTATATTATCAATTTACTATCATACATTTTTTCTGTTGGTAAATAAATAGCAAAAATTCGCCATGCAACTATTCATATACCGAGAGAATAATTATTCTCACAGTAATACCGACAGAAAAAATATCTTTTGGTAAATTGATAATACAAGTCAATATATTAGTTAATAGATTTACCGACAGATATATTTTTCTGTCGATAATATTTATCAACAAAAATTTTTTTTGTCGGTATTAGCAAGAGAAAATATATTCTCTTTGTAAATGAATAGATGAATGACGGCAAAAATTTCATTATTTTACTATTTATTTACCAAGAGAAAATATATTTGTTGGTAAGTTTTTGTATCAACAATACTTTACCGAGAGAAAAAGTATTATCTCCCTAATACCAACAGAAAAATATATGTCGGTAATTTATAGTACAAGTCGATAAATCAGTCAACTTTAAGTTGCGCATTTACCAACGGATTTTTATTTTCGTTGGTATTATCAACAGATTTATTTTCTCTCGGTATACACTTATATATTGTTGAGAGAAATATTTTTCTCTCTCTAATACCGAGAAAAATATTTTTCTCTCAGTAAAAGTCTAAATGAATTGGTTATCAATAAAAAATTATTTTTGTTGGTACTACCGACAGAAATATATTTCTCTCGGTAAATTTTATCGACATAATATTTTTTCGGTCGGTACTATCGAGAATTATTTTTTCGGTCAGTAAATTTTGTCAGTGAATAAACCCGTCATTACCTGGCGCCATAATTATCGATAAAATTTTTGTTAGTGAATTATTCTGTCAGTAATTTATCAGTATTTTTTCTATTATTTTTTATTATTTTCTCTCAGCATTCTATCGGTATTACTAACAAATAATTTTTTCTAAGTAAAATTTCATCGATAGTCCATTACATTCTTGTAGGGATATATAAAAAAAATATTTTATTAACGTAATTCAACATATTCAGAATATATATACAATATGTGCACAATATATATAAGCATATACATAGTATATATACAACATATAAATAATATATATACAATAATTATAGATATATACCCAATTTATACACGACAAATTTCATTTTTTAAAATTTATTTTTATGTTTATAATATATAAAATTTATTTAAAATAAATTTAATAATTTTTATTAAAATTTTTTTTATATTTATGCATCAATTTTGTAAGAATTATTTTTATTGGAAATCAAAATTAAAATTTTCTCTTTATAAAAAATTAATTCATTTTATATGTTAAAATTGTATTATAAAAAATTAATTTAATTAGAATATATTTTTTTAATAGTAAAGTTTGAAAAAAAAAATTCTTAAAAAAACCTTAAATATTGAATGAAATCTCAGATTGGCCTTAAAGGTGTCCGATCAAATTAACCCAATCCTAGTATTTATTTTACAACCATTTTATCTAATTGGAATCCAAAGGCCCAAAAAAAAAAGAGAAAATTACAAAAATAACTTAAAATTTTAATTTTTAAAAATAGTGCATTTTTTTTTCAATACAATAAAAACTTCTTATATTACACAAATGCCTCACACTATAACACATGAGCTTTAAAATTACAAGATGTTATTCTTTAGTAAATTGACATATATGTTGTATTTATGTCTTCATATTTGCATACATGTCAACATATATATCCTTATATGTGTCATATATGCTACATAAAATATAATTAATTTCATAGATTATATATAAAAAAAAACCTTAAAAATATGATACATAAATATTTTTATGTTATCTATGTTGTATATGTGTCCACATATATTTTATATATGTTACCTATAAGTGGGGATAAAAACAGGATGTGGCAAGACCGGGGAGAAAATCCCCATCTCCATCACTGTGATGGCATAGAATCTCTATCCCCATTCCTATCTCACAAACATAACAAATTTGGCCCCGTTCTTCCACTCTTGAGATTCTCGCGAGTACAGTGATCTCTACGGGTAATTTACTTTTTTTTTTTTAAATTAAAATTTAAAAATATAAAAAATATTAATTCATTATAATTGTACACTTAATGAAATATAATAAAGTAATTATGTGCAATAAATTTTTTAAAAAATACTATGATATAAAATACATTAAATTAAAATTATTTTATATGTGAATAATCAAAACACAATATACAGAATATGATATATATAATAAAATATAATATATATAATAATAGAAAATTTCTATCATAAATCTGGTTCATTTTCCTCACTCATTGACCAGATTAATTAGAAATTCTAATTTAAATATAATATTTTAAAAAAATAATTTTTATTATTTTTATTTTAAAATCACAATTTCTGATTGACTTAATCCATGAGTGTGAATATAGAACAAGTTCATGATATAATTTTTTTTAATAATAATATGTATTTTTTATTGTATGATATATATGTATATTATATATAAAATATGTATATAGTATGTATATTTTATCGGATCCCCGCGATGATAGGGACGTGGATCTCCTGGGGTGAGAAATATACTCCCCATCTCCGCCTTGCCTCATCTCTCAATCTCTTCCCATTCCTGTTCTCACTGGGAAAAAATTTAGAGAATCCATATCCCTTTAAGGGCAAATCCCCAGGGGGGAATAAAGATTTTCCTCCTCGTTGTCAACCCTATCAATAAGTTGATACATATAATAAATTAAAGATGAATAATAGTACATAAATATTATATGCAGAGGTAGACCCATTTCATGGAGAGGAACCATATTTTACAATATAAAGATGGCATACATAATAATTATCACACACACACACATACATATATATCATCACATGTTGGGCCAAAAATTTGAGCTTACTTATCTTTCAAATTTAAGCCAAAGTCCAAGTTTATACTTATTCATTTTTAGTTTAATTAAATTATATAATTGTCTCTTATTATAAAAATTCTTACATTTCCTGATATGATATGAAACTATTAATTAACAAACTAAATTAATTTCTAAATTCTTAATTATCTATTAACATATTGCTTTATTTTATCTTTCTAACCCCTTAATTAAAATATTAATTTAATATTCTTTTATTTATTTAGATAGAGTATTACATCCTTTCCTCCTTATAAAAAAATTTATCCTCAAATTTTGTGGAGTTACTTTATTAATTACAAAACAGACTTGGATACTGGCGTTGCATTTCTACTTTTGTCTCCCATGTATATTCTTCACTAGTTTGGCTACGCCATAACACTTTCGCCATAGGAATATCATTATTCTGTAACTTCCTAATCTAATGATCAACTATATCTACAGGAGTTTCCTTATATGACAAGTTAGATTGTAATTCTAAGACAGACTCTTGCAATACATGACTTGGATCAGGCACATACTTTCGTATATATGGAAATATGGAATATAGGATGAATGTGTTCTAGATTAGGAGGTAAAGCTAGTTGATAAGAAACTCCTACGACTGTTTCTAGAATTTTGAAAGGACATATGTATCGAGGTGATAATTTTCCTCGCTTCCCAAACCTCATTATTCCTTTCATTGGTGAGACTTTCAGAAATACTTAATCTCCTATATGAAATTTGATTATCTTTTTGTTTAGAATATGCATAACTACATTGTCTGTTGAAGGATGTCTTTATTCTTTCTTGGATCATTGGTACCTTCTCTACAGTGTACTGGACTAGCTCTGGTCCATTTATATTTTTGTCTCCTATATCACTCCAACATAGTGGTGGCCTACATTTTCTTTCGTACAGAGTTTTATATGGAGCCATATGTATGGTCGAATAATAACTATTATTGTAGATAAATTCTATCAATGGTAGGTGTCGATTCCAACTACCTCTAAAATCAAGAGTACACATCCTTAACATATCTTTTAGTATTTGGATAGTGCGTTCAGATTGTCTCTGAGTTTGTGGATGAAAAGCAATACTGAAATCTAGTCGAGTGCCTAATGCTTATTGAAATTTCTCCCAAAATCTAGAGGTGAATTGTGTACCTTGATCACAAATAATAAAAATAGGCACTCCATGTAGACTGACTATCTTATCCAAATATAACTGTGCATAATGAGAAGCAATGTAAGTCTTTTTGACTGGTAAAAAATGTGCTGACTTAGTGAGTCAGTCTATTATCACCCAGATGGAATCATGCCTGTGTGCTATGTGAGGTAGTCTAATAACAAAATCCATTGTGACCCGTTCCCATTTCCATTATGGTAATGGCAATTCTTGTAACAATCTTGAAGGTCTTTGATTTTTAATCTTCACTTGCTGAAAGGTTAAGCACTTAGCCATATATTCAGCAATCTCCTTTTTCATGTTCAACTACCAATAGTGTATCCTAAAATCATGATACATTTTGGTAGTTCTCGGATGCATACTATATTTAGCATATGAGCTTCCTTCAATATCTGCTATTGAAGATCATCCACATCTAGTACACAAAACTTGCATAATGTCTTTACATTCCATCTATAACTTGGAATTTCAATGTCAGTCCTTCTTCTTCTTAATTTTATTCAAAATAGGATCTTCTTCCTGTTTCTCACATATTTGATCTATCAAAAGAGGTTTCACATACAAATGAGCACATAAGTTTCCTTGCGTAGAGATTTCAAATCATATTCTGGAGTTATACAGATTGTGTAATTCTCTTATCAAAAGGTCTCCAGAATGCATGAATATGAGCTAAACTTTCAACTGACTTCCTACTCAAGGTATCTGCTATTACATTAGCCTTCCCAGGTTGATATATTATCTCACATTTATAATATTTTAGCAATTCAACCCACATCCGTTGTCGAAGATTCAGATCCCTCTACTCCAAAATATACTTCAGACTCTTGTGTTCAATATAAATTTCATATCTTTCTTCCTACAGATAATGTCTCTAAATCTTTAATGTAAAAACTACTATTGCCATCTCTAAATCATATATGGGATAATTTACTTCATGCCTTAATAATTGCCGAGAGCCATATGTAATTACTCTTCCATCTTACATGAGCACATATCATAACCCTATTCGAGATGTATCATAGTGTACAATATATTTCCCTCCTTCAACAGGAAGTGCCAGAATAGGTGCAAAAAATAATTGAGCCTTTAATTGTTCAAAATTTTCTTTTCATCCCACTAGAACTTGATAGATTTTTTAGTCAATTTAGTGAGTGGCACTGCTATACGGAAGAAATTCTCAATAAATCTTCGGTAGTAACCAGCTATTCCCAGAAAGCTAAGAATTTTAGTTACATTAGTTGGTCTAGGCCAATTAAGCATAGCTTCAACCTTCTTGGGATGTACCTGTAACTCTTCTCCACTAATGACATGTCCCATAAATACTACTTCCTCTAACCAAAATTTGCATTTAGGGAACTTAGCATACAATTGGTGTTCTCTTAACGTCTGTAGTAAAATTCTTAAATGAGCTTCATGTTCTTCTCGACTCTTCGAATAAATCAATATGTCATATATAAATACAATAATAAAATGATCTAGATAGGGTTTGAAGACCTGGTTCATCAGATCCATGAAGGTTGCTGAAGCATTGGTCAATTCGAAGGGTAACACTAGGAACTCATAATGACCATATGATAACAAGTAAAATTCATACATGTTTAAGATATTATTTGGGCTTGTTATTAAATGACTATTCTGATTTTTAAGTATTTTTGCATAAAAAGTGACAAGAAGAAGATCTGTATTCAAATGAAGAAAAGTTAAGAAAAAGCTGAAAAATTTATAAGAATTGTGTAGACACGATCCTCAGGCAAGAGCCTTAGGCAAGGCTGACTGCGTATCTGATCTGACAGTTTTGAAAGGATCTGACAGCTGGCATATGATCTAATTTGATAATTTTTAGATACGATTTTGCCAGCATTTGGAAGGATGTATCTGATATTATAATCCCTTATTAATTAAAATTTTAACTTGAGATAATATTCTTATCATCTTTTACTATTTTTAGTCTTTAAGTTTCCTAGTTAGAGTAAAATTAGGAAGTTTTATTTGAAGTAAGATATATAAGCTGATTGTTCTATCAGCCCTGAGGGGAAGTTTTTATAAATTGTGGCTACTGCATCTTTAGAATATATCAGAGTCTTCTTTTCTTAAAGCATGAGCAAATAATTTACATCTTGGTTGAAGGTCAATCAAAGTTCATATTCAAGAATTGTGATATCTAAACAATTTATCTTTTCTCTTCTTTATTATTCAGTATTTATATAAATCTTTGTGGTTTAATTTAATTGTTATTTGCTAATTAATCAACAAGGATCCATTATTTGATTAGTCGAATAACATACAACTATTTAAAGTACTTGAATCCATAATTGTTCTTGACGTTTTGATTTAAGTAGCAATTAGGTTTATCCTAAAAGGTTATGCAATCTAATTAAATAAATCTCGAAGTTAGGTTTATTGGTTAGAATCATGTCTTTTTAGTTCTTAAAGCTGTCAATAATTAGATTCTAAGAATGTTTGTATAGGGTAGGTTATTGGCAAGAATTAATTAGAGAATGCTTTCTAGTTAGTTTAAACTTAAGAAAAGATTATTGTTGAGACCGTGTCCAATGCTATAATTGGTTTATTGAATAATTAAAGAGTGATTTTTGAGTCTATGATCAATTCAAGAATTTAACTAAGATTATTCCTTCAACTAAGGTATCTCTCATTGGATTTTTTTTGTTTGTTATTTTTATGTCCTTAATTTAATTAATAGAATTTATTTCTGAATTTTATTTAGATTTTAATATTATTCAAAACTTCCATTTTAATTTCTTATTTTAAGTAATTTTCTCTGGTTATAAAAGAATTAGAATAAGTAGCAATTCCTTGTGGTTCGACACCCTATTTACCACTTTTGCAAATTAATTTATTTAGGAAAATAAAATTATTTTTGGTGGCTTCGACACCCATCGCCATCACTACAAAAAAACACGCTATCTGCGACGGACAGAATCCGTCGCAGATCCGTCGCAGATCCGTCGCAAATCAAGTCTTGCGACCGATCTGCGACCGATCTGCGACGGATACGATCCGTTAATAAAAAAGGCGTCGCAATTTTCAATTTGCGACAGACCGTCGCAGATTTCGTCGCAGATTTCCGTCGCAGATTCCGTCACAGATTTTCGTCGCAAATTCGTCACAGATTCCGTCGCAGATTGCCGTCACAGATTCCGTCGCAGATTGTCGTCGCAGTATCTGTCGCAGATTCCGTCATAGATTTCAAATATCCGTCGCAGATTCGTAACAAATCCGTAGTAATTTAATATTGATTTTTATTGGAACTATTTGTATTATCAATTAATTTTATGAGAACTTTATAAATACATTTGGAACATTTAAACACAATCTAAAAAAACACTGATTACATTGATAAAAATAATTCTTTTATTAATCTTCAATAGAATAAAATATTTTACAATTTAACTATACAAGTGTTAAGAACACTACTATAAATAATCTATCTTGAAAATAACAATATAGATCTTCAATTATCATTTTCCATTGAATCATGACTTGCATCATCATCTAGCTTGGACTGAAGCTTTGCAACTGTTAAATAATTCATCGGAAGAACATGATATAAAGCCTGAAATTGTAAGAAGTGAAGTCAGTGCATGATGTGGGAAATAATTTCAAGAGAACTGTTATATGAAATGGCAAATGCAAATTTTATAAATTGGAAAATGCAAATTAAATGAAATGGCAATAATGATATACTTGAATTAAAAGCAACTAAGATTTCATAAACAGGTAATTTTAACCTTCATGTATATGTGGTAAGTGATCTGCACAGCTTTGTTACTAAGATTTCATAATTTCTGAAATTCAATAAACAAGAACCAATATAGAAGAGAATTAAGAAAAGAAAAACTGGAGATATTCCCTTTCCTGTTTAAGTGTTAACAAAGAATCAGTCGCTCAAAGCCTGTAAAACCAAAATCAACATAATGAATCCGAAAATTTCAATCAGCTAGGTGCAACATGATTACTTTATTATACTAGGTGAAAATTCTTATCAATAATCAGATTATTGAACATATATGCAATTGCTTTTGGAAATGAATTCACTTGTGCAGCTATTATAAATACGTATGGCAACAGCACATGCAAAATTTTGTTCCTGTCAATACTTATGCTTTCCAAGCTGAATATTCATGTCCCATAACCCTTATCTCCTGATAATTAGAAGCAGGAAGAAACTATATATTGCAAGTGACAGCCCCTGGTCTCTCTTGAGATTCAACACAAGCATGCACATGCATCTGCAAATGGAAATGTTTTTTTCCCTTGCAAACAATGTGAACAAACAGCATATTGTGGCAAATGTCCATGTCCATCAGACAGCAATTTAAATTAGTGCTCAAGAATAGTAAAATGTAAGGACTAGCAAAATTTTTGGCAGCATTTCTTGATGACTGATCTCATAAAGTTGCCACCCCCTTCTTCAAACATAAGAGGCAGCATGGCTCAGAAAAAGTAAAAAAGTCACAAAAATTGTCCTAGCCACTATAAATTGATTCAACGAAGGATGGAAAATTAATTGGAAGTGGGCGAATACGATTCTAAATACATCTCATTCCATATCATTGACCAGTCCAGCTGAAGCTACAATCACAAGCTTCCCAAAAAATTTTGCATCTACTATTCCACATTTCCTTTTCTCTTGATCATAAACACCTTATATTCTTACAAAATTTCACACATGGAATCAAATCATTTCAGTGAGATTAAAACTAAATTAGTTGTTAATATGCAATATCCATAATTTATCAAGACAACATGGCCAATTAGCCTCTTCCCAATAGAAACTATCAATATGGACAAAAATCAAACTACAGATCTATATACTTCCTAATTAATTTCTTCTTTTATCTATTAGTCCCATGAATTACATTGAATTGTGCCACTTGATTGGTTATCGCCTTGCAAACACAGAGCGAGCAATAATTAACCCAGAAATTTCTGCATGTACACATGGTTTTTGGCTGATGCCACAACAAAAAAATAAGAGTAAATAAGACTAGCAAAGCTGCAAATGTCAACAGATTTTTCAGCCTTAACCACATAAATTGGCAAATTTGATTTGAATAAGAAAGAAGAGGAGAAAAAAAAAGTAAAAAATATTTAAATTAGAGGGCAAAAACAAGGAGAAGAAGAAGTCTCTCTCTGTCAAAATAGAATTTTCCAAGAAAAACAGAGACAGAGCTTAGATAATATACACATGTAAATTAAAAGTGAAATCAATAATAAAATCATTTCCAGTATAATCAAAATTTAACAATCAATCAAATGTAAAGATGACAAAGGAAATGCAAAATAAAATTTTAAAAAAAACTTACGCTGAGAACATTAAATGCAACCTCCCATGGATGAAAGATCCCTTCTTTGTATCCAGAAAAATTACAGACAATTTTAAACTCTTCATTCCATTCAAAATGCTTAATGAACAACCAAATTAACAATTAATACAAAGAATAAAATATTTTTAAAAAAAGAAAAAAGTTTAAATACATAAATTAAAAAAAAATGTGATGACCAATCAACCATTCAATCAAATACTAACCTGTTAGAATTAGCATTTTCAGAGTGTCTGCCGTGAAAATAGCTCTCACTTTCACTTTGCAAATTGTACCTGAAGTTGCAGAGTGGACCTCTTTCACATTTTCCTTTGATAAATAAAAAAAAAAAAGAAAAAATCATCAGAAACAACTCCCAAAAATTGTTGCCCTGCATCCATGTCATGTCTTAAGTGGCATTTTCCCTCTCATGGACAAGAATAAGAGTACACAAATTTAAAAT
The DNA here is from genome assembly GCA_947685225.1 of Garcia nutans. Taxonomy (NCBI): domain Eukaryota; kingdom Viridiplantae; phylum Streptophyta; class Magnoliopsida; order Malpighiales; family Euphorbiaceae; genus Garcia; species Garcia nutans. Next base: position 2,854,596 of record CANTUV010000071.1, read on the forward strand.
AGATCTCACCACCATTTCTGGATCCAGCGTTGTGACATTTTTGGGACACATCTTATCTCCAATATTGTGAATCAAACATAACTGTCGCTTGGCCTCTTGGTAATTTACTTGGGAAGAGCTGTGTGCTCTGGAAGTATCTGTGGGATAGTGTTGGAAGGCTTCATACTAATTCCTGCAGCAGTTGTTGTAGATCCTGGAGTAGCAAATAAATTTCAGAGAAACAAACAAGTTCAGGGACCAAGAGTTACAGAATGCCCAAATCATAAAATCTAAAATCTCATATAAAAGTGATCAGCATATATCAGATCTCACAAGAGCCATTATTGCTATCAGCCTCTTGCCATGCTTTTTTACGTTGACATGAGTCAATATTCAATAATGAATATTGAAGCCTAATGAATTCAAAAAGAAATAAATATATGTTAATATATATAAAAAATATTTAATGAAATTTTTTCTTGCTTTAATTAAACAGGATATATTTGATGAAAAGGATTATAAATATTTAGTCTAGCTGTTGTAATTACCCAATTGATAAACCATTTGGCGCTGAATCTCTTAGGTTTCTTGATTATGAGCCACATTACGCTTGGAAGCTGAAAAAAATGGTTAATTAAATACATATTTTTCCTATAAATTAAACATTCTTTCAATAAGAATTGTCACAATATTTCTAATATATAATAATTCTTTCAGCTATGATATTTACATATATACATATATATATTATGACTGATAATTTATGCTAAATTAATTTGAGAACACAAAAGAGTCTTACAAAATATGAAGTGGGAGCAAAACCAAATCCACCAAAGAACCCAAGAAGATCTCCAAAAAATGGAAAAGTGACACCAACGAACAATGTAAATGCTGCAACAGTTCAAGAAAGAAAAAATTATACGGCGTTAAACTCAGCCAAATTCAATTTTTCACTACAAAAATATTCGGCATTTGCGACGGAAATCTGCGACGGACATATTTCCGTCGCAAATTTGCTACGGATCTGCGACGGATTTGCGACGTAACATTTTCCGCAAAAATTCTCGGCGGGAGTAATCCTGCCAACTTTTGCGACGATTATTTGCAACGCACTGATTTTCGTCGCAGATCTGCGACGGATTTGCAACGGATTTGCGACCAATTTCTCAAAATTCCTCTGACTCGTCCTTCCGTCGCAAATCCGTCGCAAATTTGCGACGGAAAACATGTTCGTCGCAGATCCGTAGCAAATTTGCGACGGAAAACATGTCCGTCGCAGATTTCCGTCGCAAAATTCCGAATATTTTTATAGTGAAATTTGCGACGGCAATAGATGGTAGCAGATCTCCGTTGCAAATTGGTTTTTTTAGTGTTTTCTCTCTCGCGCCAAGTTTCCGCGCCAACTTTTGCGACGATTATTTGCGACGGAATGATTTTCGTCGCAGATCTGCGACGGATTTGCAACGGATTTGCGACCAATTTCTCAAAATTCCTCTGACTTGTCCTTCCGTCGCAAATCTGTCGCAGATCCGTAGCAAATTTGCGACGAAAACATGTCCGTCGCAGATTTCCGTCGCAAATGCCGAATATTTTTGTAGTGCATATTTAGTGCGAAAAGCAATCTTCTAAATATCTTCTGACTTAATTTTCAATTGCTGATATCCAGACCATAGATCAATCTTAAAAAAATATTTTTGCTCCTTATAGTTGATCAAATAGATTATCTATCCTTGAAAGAGGATATTTGTTTCGAATTGTCATCTTGTTTAACTACCGATAATCAATACACATCATAATTTTTCCATCTTTCTTCTTAACAAATAATATAGAATCTCCCTAAGGTGAATTACTAGGATGGATAAAATCTTTATCTAAAAGGTCTTGCAGTTACACTTTTAACTCCTTCAGTTCTGCAAGTGTCATTCGATATAGCAGAAATCAGCAAGGTACCCTCTACATCCGTTACGCATCAACCGTCTCGCTCCTATAGCAGAAATTAGGTTATAAGGTGTTCCACTTCTATGCCTATGGTATTCTAAGGCTTTAACACATGGTAAATACAAAGTGACTTTCTTTTCTTTACAATCTAGGGTAACATGATATTTAGCTAAACAGTCCATCCCCAGTATCACATCAAAACCTAACATAAATCAACTGTTAAGGTCTTTTCATTCAGGGTTATAACACAAGCTGGGTATAGGTTAACTATTTTCATTTCTTTTCTAATGGTGTAGATAAGGTTAAGTGATCTTTTAATTTTTTTTTTTTGGGGTATATTTAGCTTAGATGCAAAATATGTGGAAACAAATGAGTGTGTAGCCCCATAGTCAAATAATACTCTTGCTCTAATAGATTGGATAGATAAGATACTTATGATCACATTATTAGATGCTTGAGCTTCCTGTGGTATAAGGGTAAATACTCTTCCTCTGTTTTAGCTTTTTAGGTGCCTCCTCACCCTCAATTTGCTCCTCTACCATCCGAACTGTAGGCTGAGAGATTTGAGATTGCTCCACAGGTGGTGGTTGAGGATAGACTCTAACTATGTGTCCATGTTGTCCACACTGAAAATAAGTTCTAGTTATTTGCTACTATAACAGGGGCAATCATACTGGCTCTAACTCCACCAACAGAAAATCTTGGTGGTAGTCTACTTACCACTCTCTTAACTTGTCCTATCTGAAAAGGATGAGTTCCTTGCTTTTTCTCTCCTTTAGCAATATTTTCTCTCCCACCCTTAGTTCCACGTGAACTTTCGAAGATATTCTTCTTTTACTATTCCCAAGAACCATGCGCTGCCATTTATCGATTCTCTATCAGTCTCGCTTTATCCACCAAATGGGAATAAGAAGTGAAATTATGAGTAGTTAATATCTTATACAATGAAGTCACCGACCTTCATCAAAATCAGCACATTCTAGTTGCTTCATCTGGAACCAAAACTAGAACATACTTGCTCAAATAGTTAAATCTCTTAGCATATTCAGAAATTGATATATTAGGAGTTTGCTCAAGCCTTTTAAACTCCAAAGCTTTAGCTTGACGAACGTTTTCAAGCAGGAATTCTGTCTTAGCCAACTCTATAAATTGTCCCCAGGTAAAAATGTAGGATTTCCCAATCTGTCTATTATACTCCTTCTAAGCTATTCCTTTGCTTCATTTTCATATGATATCCCATGAACTCGATAGCCTTCTTGTCAAGACACCTCAAAAATTGAGTCTTAAACTCAATCTCTTTTAGAAAATCCGTAGGATCTCCCTCTCTAGAATAAGTAGGTAGTGCTAACTTTAGAAAATGTTCTAGCAGTTTCCTTTCCTCTTCTAGCTCTATACCAAGCGGTTGAAGTTCCACATGATTTATAGGGATAGGTACAAGCTGTTGCTGCCTCTGTTGTAATACAGTTTCAACTAATATTTCTACATTATGTTACAATGCATCTAATCTCCCAACTATTCCTGGTATATCAATTCTTAGTTCTGGGGGAGGTGTTGGTGCCTTAGTCCATTGCTAGAGAAATAGAGGCTCCATCAGATAACACAGTGGCCTCAAATTATGGTAGTGGTGCATTAAGAGCAGGAGCACATGCTTTCTTACGTGGTGACATGTTCAATCTAGAAGGAAAAGAATCATGTTAACACACACACATGAATAAATCAATATATGAAGGAAAACAACCTTATCAGATGATTACCTAACTCCGTTGATACTTCTATTAGACTCTTTTAAAATGTCATATTCCTTATACCTAATATTTTTATAGAAGCGTGATATGAAATAATGCTCTGATACCACTTTTGTCACACTTCAATTTAAGGAGATATGGCGGTCTAGGGTTTAGGTCAACTTAAAGTCATTAGATACTACGAAGAATATCTCCCAAATTATATTCAAAATATGTAATATTATTATACAAACTCACTTGTATTTAAAGTCTTACAGATATAAATATTTTTTTAAAAATCAGATTAGATTATCACTCACCTATAGCCTCCTAAGGTGTCTTGCTTTTATAGCTAGATGGTTCTCCTGTCTCCCTTTTTCCTATATTGTATACAATATTTGCTATAATTATATCATAACACATAATTCAATCTATGTACATGTTTTTTTAAATGTTCTGTTTGTTTAAATTTTTATTAATTTTTCCTTAATTAATTTGTTCTTATAAAAGTATAACATTTGTTATTTACTATTTTATTTTATTATTTATTTATTTTGTTATTAATATTTTTTTATATTCACTTGTTGCATGGAAATTCCTATGTGAATTATCAACTTTCATTAAATTTATCAATTATAATTTATTATTTTAAAATAGATAAATATATAAATAAATTTTGTCATAGTTCCAACTAATTTCAAATTAAATCTCAATTTAATTATTTCTTTCGTAATTCAAGATTCGTTTTAATTTGTTAAGTGCAATTAACAAATGTTTAGTTAGCTATATAAATATATAACGTGGTATATTTGTATATATTTAAAATATAACTATATATATAATATACCTTTAATCAAAATCTAATTTTATATTAATTAACTATATTAATTATATATATATATATACTAAATCATATATGTTAGTTGTTACAGAACATATATAATAGAATTTAAAATAATTATATACATACAATTTGATCAATCGATTATCTAATACTTACCTTCTCTTTTTGCTTTCTTCAATTTAGAGTTCAAAGCTTCAAATTGGCCAACAAATTTTCAGAATTTTGTTTAGTGGTTTTATGAAGACAGAGGGCTTATTTATTTATTTTTTTTATATACTTGCTTTTGAATTCTGTGGGAGATGAAAGGAAAATTTGTATTTTACTTATCATTACTTTATTACTACACATGTCATTCATATGAATATGCCATTTTTTTTAATATTATTTTAATAGCCATCATCATCTTACTAGCTTAGGTAATCATCATCTTTGTAATTAATTTTGTTTCCCACACGTTGCATGGATTAGTACGATAATTGGTCATATGTTTCATTTCTCATTTACACATATATGTTGGTAGATCACATTTGTATCTTCTATTTAATTTTAATATTATTTAATTTCTATAATGATCACTACCTAATAATATAGAAAATTATTAGATTCATTTTAGCCTTCTATCATTATCTTTCTTAACTAAAATTCCTACACGTATCATTTGTTTTTTTTTTAAAAAAAAGATATTTACATGGCTACTCTTATATCTTAATAAATGATTTTGTACATGTCCTAAATTAATCATGGTTATATATATATTTTGTATACCATATTTTACAATACAAAGATGTCATACATAATAATTATACACACACACATATATATATATATATAATTAGATGTTGGGCCGAAAATTTGAGCTTACTTATCTTCCAAATTTAAACCGAAGTTTAAAAGTTTATACTTATTCATTTTTTGTGTAATTAAATTATATAATTTTCTTATTATAAAAATTCTTATATTTCTTGATCCAGTATTAAACAATTAATTAACAAACTAAACTAATTTCTAAATTCATAATTATCTATTATCATATTGCTTTATTTTATCTTTTTAATCCCTTAATTAAAATATTAATTTGATAAATAAAACTAACAATAATAAATATGAAAATAAAACTTAAAATGTGTAATTTCCTCTCTTTTTTTAAACTAGCAAAAGACAATAATCTTATTAGCTATATAGTTTGTATAAAATGTCATTGATTCAATTTGAAGTCCAACATAATGTTTAAAAAAACTTGGCCTAATTTGACACTAAAGACTTAGGTTGAATTAGCTTGGGCCTAACCCTATAGGTTGATGAACGACTTTACAACAACTCTAGAATCTAATTGTTCTAATAGCTCATCATCATTTTTCCTTGATTGGAATATTAATCTAAACAACACAGTCTTCCCATTGGACCAAATTTTGATTTGTCTATGAAAACATTTATATTTAATTTAATCAAAATAATTATGCATTAAATATAATCCCTTAAAATCTTAAAACTTTATGTTTTCACATATAAAATAAAAGACATACCTTTTCTACAGTAGTATGACTTTGAAAAACAAAAAATGAAATAATTAATGAAGAATGGTTTCTCTCACTTTCCCCTAGACCTTAATGATGGAGAAAAAAATAAATATTATTTTGTTACAATAAATACTTTTTTTTTAATTTTAATTGGTAAGGGTAGAGAGAGGACCAAACTCTTTTACTTATAGCTTAATATAAAGTCTTCTATCAAGACTTTATTAAAAGTTGCAACTCTTCAATATAAAAGGTTACGACCCTTCAACAAAAAAAAAAAAGTTACAACCATTCAACATAGAAAAAGTTATAACTCTTCAATATCAAGTTTTTATTAAGAGTCATAACCTTTTAATATTAAAACTTTATTAAGAGTCATAATCTTTCAATAGCCAATAGGATTAAAACATTAATTGTTTTATTCAAACTTTATTATATGAGTCACCAAATAAAAAATCAATCTTACATTCTCCCATTTGACTCGTATAAAATTATTTTCAAGCTTTACTAGGAAATCCAAATGTGCATAACATATTAATGTCATAATCTCTTTTTCACTAACTATAACTTTTATATCATTATTAAATCGCAATATTATGGTGGATCATTGTATTCGTATATCATTTCATCAACATAGTTCCATCCATTTATCACAACATTAACTTTCAACTCAATATAATCTTTAATTAAGAAAATCATTATGGTCCAACATTATTCTCTTTATTTCAAGTCTACTCCTACAAACATTATTTTAAAACAATTATGTATACTAAATATAAAACATGAATATTATAAATAAATATTTGAGCTCTAAGCAAATACATAAATTTAATAACATTACAATAAAATATCATTATTGACATCCATAAATACCCATTATATCAATATGTTCATTAAATATTTTGGATCGCAATCTTTTTGTTAAAGGATCTGCAATCATAAGGTTGGTGCTAAGATGTTCAATTAACATTATTTGCTTATGAACTTTTTTCTTTAATGGTAAAGTATTTAATTTTCATATTTTTAACATCTTTAGAATATTTGTCGTTTTGAAAGAAGAAAATTGTTGCAGAAATATCACAATAAAATTTTAGTAGCCTGGCAATACTATAGACAACCCAAGTCTTGAAATAAAATTTGACATCCATAATCCATGAATAGTAGCCTCAAAGCATGCCAGAAACTCAGCTTCTATAGTAGATGCAGTAATAATAGACTGCTTTCTACTTTTCCATGCAATTGCTCCTTCGGCTACTAGGAACATGTAACCAAATGTGGACTTTCTTGTATCAATATATCTAGCAAAATTTGAATCTGAATATCCAATCACCTCAAGATAATTAGATCTCTTGTAAGAGAGCATATGATCTTTCTTTCCTTGCAAGTATCTTAGAACTTTCTCTGTAGCTTTCAAGTGATCCAAACTTAAATTACTTGATACCTGCCTAATATTTGGATAGCAAAACTAATGTCTATTCTTGTGCAAGTATGAGTATAGATTAAACTTCCAACAATAGATGCACAAGGAATATTCTTGATTTGCTCTTATTCAAATTCATTTTTTGGACATTACATGAGGTTATAATTGTCCCCCTTTTGAATTGCAACTATTCCCACTGAGTATTTATCTATGTTAAATTGCTCTAAAATTTTATTAATACAGGCTTTTTAAGACAAACCTAATATTCCTTATGATATGCCATGAACAATTTCTATTCATATCACATAGATTGCCTCTCCCATATCTTTCATTTCAAACTTCTTAGAGAAATATTTCTTGATTTCATGTAATAAACTAAAATGATTAGTAGCAAATAAAATATCATCAACATACAAGACTAAAAAAGATAAATTTTCTCTTACTAATTTTCATATATATACACCAACCAATAGTATTTTCCTAAAATTCAAAGGAAGTAATGGTATTGAGAAACTTAAGATATCATTATTGGAAAGCTTGTTTAAGTCTCTATATTGACTTCTTTAGTTTACACATCATATGTTCCTTTCCTTTAATTGAAAAGCCTGTAGGTTGAAACATATAAATCACTTCCTCTAAATTTTCATTAGGAAAGGCAGTTTTAGTGTCTAATTGATATAACTTTAAATCGTATTGAGCCACTAAAGTCATTGATTCTAAGTGAATCTTTCTTATACACCAGTGAAAAAGTCTCTTTATAATTAATGTCACTTATTAAAACCTTAAGCAATAGGTTTGACTTTATGTCATTCAATATTGCCTTTCAAGTCATATTTGGTTTTAAAGACCCATTCACATCCAACTCTTTTACATCCTTTAGGCAATTAAATAAGATCATAGACTCGATTTGATCCATATGTTTTAACTCTTCTTCCATGGCTAGGGATGACAATTGGTCGGACATTTTCGGATACCTAACCCGTTCTGAGCCATTTTCAAGTTTGGATATTTTATAAATAAGTTTGGATGGATACAGATAGTATTTTAACTACCTGTGATAGGTTTGGATATAGTTCAGGTATATACCTTCGGATACCCATTATACAAACTCGGTTATATATATTAATTATATTTTATTAAATTCTAATTATATATTTATTATATTTTATTTTAATTATAAAATTATATGGTATGAAATTATTTTAACAAAATTGTGTTAGTATTAAATTTTATTTATAATTATTTAATTAAAAAATTATAATTTATATTTTAAATTTTATAATATTTTTGAATTTTTATTTTCAAATAAATAATTATACGAGCAGTGTTAAATGAGTTTGAGATGGGTACAAGGAATAAAATGATAATTATAATCAGATCGAATTTGGATTCGAGTAATTTAAATTTAAAATGGTTCGAAAATGGCGATTTTTGCGGGTACTCTACTTGTCGCCACTCCTATTCATGGCATTAATCCATTTAGCAAAATCATCACACTTCATGGCTTGTGAAAATGAAATTGGATCATCATTAATTCCTAAGCCAATTTCTAACTCTTATAGGTAAACCGCATAATTATATGAATTAGCGGATCTCCTTTCTCTTTGAGATCTTTTTAATATTGTTACTTGCAGTTCAATTACTGCAGGTGCATTATTAACATTTTCATCATGGAGTATAAGATCATTTATTTGTTGTCCTTGATCATCATTAGTTTGAACAATATTTTAGGAACAACAATAATTGAAGTTTGAGATATAGGAGTTTTCCATCCTAAATTCTTAAAATGCTAACATCATGCATCCTTTCACTCCTGCTAATATTGTCATTTTCAATGAACCTTGCATTTTCATATCCAACAATTATTGTACTATGATTGGAATAATAAAATATATATCCCTTCTAAAATTCAATTTCTTCTCATTTGGATTGTAAATTCTTACTTATGTTGGATAACACCAAACATATAAATGCCTTAAACTAGTTTTCCTTATAGTCCATGGTTCAAAAGGTGTCTTTGGAATCGCTTTACTAGGAACCCTATTTAGCAAATACATGGTAGTCTTTAATACATATATCCATAAAGAGAGAGGGAGGTCAGATTTTAATGCACCTGACATTGTGTATTAAGTATAAATACCATGCCTTTTAAGGAATTTGGCAAATGGCTGGACATTGTCCTAATTCACCATATACTCCATAATATTCACCATCTCAATCTGACATTATAATTTTCACTTTGTTATCTAATTATCTCTCAACCTCTTTGTTATACACCTCTAGTGTATTAATTGATTGAGATTTATCATGTAATAGATAAATATAACCATAATGTGAAAAGTTATAAATAAAAGTGATAAAATATTTTTCTCCACCAAAAGACGAAACACCAAAGGATTTGTAAATGTCCGTGTATACAATTTCAAGAAGCTGTGTACTTCTTCTGGCTCCTTTCTTAGTGTCTTTTGTTTGTTTTCCTTTAATACAATTAATACAACTTCAGAATCAATAAAATCCAAATTCAGAGGAATTTTATTCTTAACTAATCTTTTTATTCTTTATTTAGATATATGACCTAAATGTTTATGCCACAAGTAAACATAATTCTCATCAACTAAATTGCGTTTAGTACTAACATTGTGATTCAGATTCATTACAATCTAAATAATACATTTATCAAATCTTAACTTACAGAGACCATTATATAATGTGCCAAAAGCATTAATTCTTAAATAATGTACAACATCCAAAACCAAACTTAAAAGAAAATCCCGCTATTTCAAGTTTTGGTAAATAAATTAAATTGTGGGAAAATGTGAAAACATAAAGAGTTTGAAACAAATTCAAACAATATCTTATGTCTAAAATTAAACGATAAGTTCCAATGCCTTCAACTAAAGCTTCGTATTTATTCCCCATGAACACAAAATTTTTATTTGGCTTTATGGTTTGGGTCATAAGAAATCCCTGTATTAAATTTGAAACATGGGTGGTGAAATCATAATCAATCCACTAAGTATTATGAGGAACTTCAATAAAGTTTGATTCAAAACATATAAAAGCATGAAGCTTACCTTTCTTTTCGAACCAAGCTTTACATTTTAGGCAATATTTCTTTACATGTCCAACTTTAATATTTCTTTACATCTCCAACGTTATTACAAAAGTTGCATTTGGCACTGCCATGTTCCTTTTTGTGAGCAACTTCGGAAGATTTATTCAGGTTATGTGAATATTTTTTTCTTGCTCTTATCACCTTTCCTTTTGTTATTTTTAAGCTTCTCGATGATAGTTCTTTGGTTCTCTAATCATGGCTCCTCTTAAATAAGCATATGGTTAGTTTATTTACATTCCACTTATCTTTTATATTATTGTAATTCATTTGAATGAACCATATTTTTCAATAGGCAATGAATTTAAAATAAATTTTACTAAAAATTATTTATCCATATTCATTCCCAAGGTCTTTAATTTTGCTGCTAAGTTTGTCATTTCAAGAACATGCTCATGCATAGTACGTGTGCCATCATATTCTATGACAGTCAAGGCACTCATTAATGTACCAGCAAGAGACTTGTCAGCAGTTTGAGAATGTTCTTCCATGAATTTTATAAATTCCTCAGCACTGTCACTTTTAAGAATAATAGACTTTAAGTTGTTTACAATTGTCATTCGCATAAACATCTAGCTTATTGTATTCGACCTTTCCCAATTTTTATGGAAAGCTTTTTCATCATCAATACTATCAGTAATAGCAATAGGTTTTTCAAAGTGAAGTGTCATGTCAAGGTCTAAAATCCCCAAGTGAAACTGAATTTGTTCACTCCATTCGGAAAAGTTTAATCCATTAAATAAAAGAGTAAATAAAGCATGCAAATGAAGTAAAATAGGTGTAGATACTGCAAAATAAATAAATAATCATTAATTAATACTTCGAGTCATAAAGTTTATCATATAAATTTATATTCAAGCATAAATTATATTATTGTTCTCTTTTGGGTGACATATGATATACAAAATAATAATAATTAGTGATTACATATGCACTAACTATTTTTTTTATGCTATCTTCGGATATGCAAGAAAAAAAAAGAGAACATATATTAATCACTTATTTTTTTTCTCTATTATAAGAACTATTAATCAGTCTTTGGATTTGATTTTGACATGTTCTATAGTGACAAACTCTAATTTACCTAAAATTAACATCATTGCATGACTAATGTCATCGTTCGACATAAATTTATTGGATAATTAAAAATAGTCAACAATATGAAATTTTATTTACATTGGGATTTGGCCACTTTGATGACTAACAAACCAATTCTATAATACCATTGTTGCATACTTTAATCATATATATATTATTATAATTCTTATATATTATCATATTTTGGAATTTATGAAGTACAACAGAGAAACAAATAATTCTAATAGTTTCAACATGAGTTCCTAAACCAAAAGCTCTAATACCACATGTAAATATTTATACTTAATTTAATCAAAATAATTATGCATATAACATAATCCCTTAGAATCTTATAACTTCATATTTTCACATGTAAATTAAAAAACATGCCTTTTTTATATTAATTTGACTTAAAAAAACAAAATAAAAGAATTAGTGAAGAATAATTTCTCTCACTTTCCCCCCTGAGCTTGATGATGGAGAAAAAATGTTATTTTCTTATAGTAAATACTTTTCTTAATTTTAATTAGTAGGGATAGAGAGATGACCAAACTCCTTTATTTATAATTTAACATGAAGTCTTTAATCGAAATGTTATTGAAAGCTACATACCTTTAACATAAAAAAAGTTATAACTCTTTAATATCAAAAAGTTATAACCTTTCAACATTAAAAAATTACAAACCTTCAATATCAAGTTTTTGCACTCCGCTGCCTCTTGCAATAGGCTCTCATAGTCGACTATATCTGTCCGATTGTTTGTTAATACTATAGTAAGCTTGATCCTCCATAGTCAATATAAAATGTTATTAAGAGTCAAAACCTTTCAATAACCATTAAGATTAAATTATTAATTATCTTATTCAACATTTATTATTTGAATCATAAAATTAAAAAAATTAATCTTATAGTCTAATCATTCTATTTTGTTGGTCAACAATTGTAGGCTTTTTTTTTTTTGAAACTTTTGTGTCATTTAGTGTAGTAGAAACACTATTTTAAGTTTTAACACCAAGTTTCTTTTAAAAGGACAATAATGAAAGATGAGAATGATCCATCCAATGAATCCTAATCGAGGCAATCCTTGTCATAGTCTATTCTTTTTTCCATCAACACATAATCTAACCATAATTGATTTATATATACCTTCAATTGTATATATTTGTGGGATGATGGTTGGTTTGGATGTAATTAGGTATGGATTTTTTGGTAGTTTTCATCCCACAAATATATTTTTCCTAATTTATTGATAAAACGCATTCTTTTATAATATGTATGTATGTATGTATGTATATATGTATGTATTGTGAGGTAATACTTAACCCACATGGAAAATAAGAAACTAATTTTTGACAACTAGATTAATAAGCTATAATTTTTGAAGCCATCACAAGCCATCATTTTTGAAGCCACCTTTGTTGAATATTGAATTGCCTAATTAGTTAGGCCAACAACTACATGGGAAGGCTTATATATATGATCTTCCATTCCTCTTTAAAGATACACCAAAGAGAGAAGGAAGAGTAAGAAAAAGCTTATGAGAAGTATAAGCCAAAGCAAAATTGCTTTGACTCAAGTAAAAATTGAGAGAGTGAATTATTTGAGGAGTGATAAAATAGTAAAGTAGTTTAATTTTTGGGGGTGTTTGAAAAACACTTGAGTGCCACTATTTTGGGTTAATCTCACTTATAATTATTGTACCTCTAGAAATTTTTCTAGAGAAGTCTTTTTTGTAATCCTACTATTTTCAATAGTGAAAGAATATTTTTTCGAGTTTGGCCCGTAGACGTAGCCCAAATTAAAAGGGTGAACCACGTTAAATTCAGTGTGTCATTTTGTCTCAATTTTATAGCTATTACCAAGAGTAGTTATTTTATTATATTGTGCTATTAATTATTCAAGAAAAATTCTGTATAAGGAGATTGATTTTAAGCGGGATCGTCTGTGAGCCTTCTAGCCTATCCAAAAATTTTCTTGATATTTATTTTTAGTATAATATTTTATATACTATTTACTTGTATAATAGCAAGTGATTTGCGTGTTATTAACTTCTGCTGCCCAACAAGTAGTATCAGAGCTTGGTTCAGGCACGCGGTGTTGGAGCTAATCTCTTTGCATTAAAGAGATGGAGACAAAGATAAACAATATAATCATCCTAAATGACTCGAAATACCACATATAGAGAAACGAGATGAAGGATCTTCTATTTGTGATGAAAATGAATTTGCATGTGTTCACCATATCAAAACCTGATGAGAAATCAGATGAAGATTGGAAGTTCGAGCATGAGCAAGTGTGTGACTTAATCCGACAGTTTGTCGAAGAGAATGTGTATAATCACATTTGTAAAGAGACTCATGCTAGATCCCTATGGGAGAAGCTTGAAAAGTTATATACTTCTAAAATAGAGAATAACAAGTTGCTCTATTTGACTAAAGTGATCAAAATTAGTTACCAAGAATGTACATCTGTGACGGATCACTTGAATGAATTTCAAGATTTTGTGGACCAGTTGTCAGGAATAGGCATAAAATTTGATGATGAGGTGCTCAATCTTTTACTACTTTCCTCTCTGTCAGAGATTTAGGAGACTTTGAAGATTTTCATCACTAATTCAGCAGTTGATGGTGTTGTCAGTTTGGACTCTGTCAAAAGTTCAATTATGAATGAAGAGATGAGAAGGATATCTCAAAATTTAGTATCTACATCTCAGCTAGATGTTCTAATTCCTGATTCTAGAGGGAGGAGCAAGTCTAAGGGTTCAAATATAAGAGATAAAAGCCGAGAAAAATCAAATAAATATGCAAATGTTCAATGCCATCACTGCAAAAAGAAGGGACATATCAAGAAATTCTACCAGAAGTTAAAATACGAGAAGAACAAAGGCAAAAAAAATTAAACGAAATGATAGCAGTGATGATGAGTAAGAAACTACGGCTGCCGCCATTGAAGAATTTTATGTTATTTCTTATGATAATGATGTGAATATTGCATCTAGTGAATTGGACTGGGTATGTGATATTGGTGCCACCATTCATACCACATCACATAAAGAACTCTTCTCAACATATAAACAAGGAGATTTTTGTGTTGTCAAAATGAGAGACAAGGGTATAGCCAAGGTCATCGGAATTCAAGGGTAATTGATAAAATTAACTTAACAATTGGCTATTATGGAAGAAATAAGGAGTTTACTTGAGGCATGAACTGTAAGGAAATTAATGTATGAATAGATTGGTCAATGTGGCATCGATGAAGAAACAAAATGGAAGGTATGGGATGTGTGTAGTCACAGTAGCCTGGTATTTATGTGTTTTCCTTTTTCTTACTAAGAATTTGTTAAATTTTGAAAAATATTAAATTTTAGATATTTAATTATTTTAAATAATTAATTATTAAAACAAATTAAGCTACTCATGAAGAACTTTCAAGAAAATATAATTTTATTTGATTTCAAAAATTTCATTAGGTATGTTTTTTTTTTAAAAAAAATTATCTACTTATTGAAAAGAACAAAGTGGTAGTTAGAGCTTTCCCATCACCTTTATGGCAAATAAATGTTCAATTAATAACAAAAAATAATTAATGATGGTATGTTATGTGTGCATATATATATATATATACATAGTTATGAAACAACCACAATAAGGTACCAAAATAATACAGCTCAGAATAATAGCCAGGTCTGGAATAACACAGAAAATGAAAACTTTTATTAAAATATGGGAGCAAATTTTATATTTTACCAAAATATGAAATTTACTTCCATAATTACTGAAATATGAGAATTTTGAGTCAAATCGAAAGTCTAAGTTTCGATTTGAGTCAAACTGAAATTTAAACTTTTGATTTGACTCAAACCAAAACTACAAGTTTCGGTTTGAGATAAAAATAAATTTTTTTTTAAATTTGAGTGAAAACGAAACTTGTAGTTTTGGTTTCACTCAACCATCAGGCGTTAGCAGTGGCGTAGCCAGCAAGTTGTCGGCGCCCGGGCAAGGTCAACAGGCGGATGAAAAGTCAACGGCCGTAAAAAGTCAAACGGCAGTGAAAACTAATATTAATGCGGTAATAAAATTCAAATATATTCTAGAAACACGAAGATAAAATTGAAACTTAGTCTAGAAATACTAATTTATATATATATATATAATACAATTACTGTTTAGGCGGTAATAAGTGCCTACGAGTTTTCATATTCTGAAAATGATTCAGAATAACTTCATTATCAATTTTTGAAAATACATGTCGCTCCACATAACAAATCATACAATCATTTACAGAAGGCATATGATTCACATTTAGAGTCATAGAGATGTAGTTCTCATGTGTAATTTCCAAGAAAAGTTTGCTTGATATTCCATTGACAAGGTTGATTTCAAGCGCAAAATAAGGATAATTCAGATATAAACCTCCTTCTTACTAAAAGTCCGAATTATCTGTATTTTTTCCTCTAGAATCAACTTTACCGATACAATATCGAGCAACCTTTATAAAATCTGCAATGAAAATAGTTTCATATCCATGGTCAAGCTGCACAAGAACCCATACAAAATACTTTCTTTTATTGGTGCAAACTAATAGTCTGTATAACATTGATATTTTTTTTTATTAAGAAAGCACCTTCTCAGATGTCGCAATTAAAAGCAACGAAAAATTGCTTCGAGTTGTATTTGTGATGTCCTGTCAAAACATCTCAACATTGAGTGCTAATTACATTTTTGCAAAAAAAAAAAAACATCTAAAAGGGTAATTCTGCAAAAAAGCATTTGAAATGCAATGCCAAATGAAACATGCAAGGGTAATTGTAGTTTGCGGATGATAAAGCATTGGGAAATATACAAGGAATTGATGAGTAAATGTTAATCATTCTCAGTCATTAATGCTACTTTCGATGCCCTCTTCAATACCCTCCAGAGTGCTACTGTCCTCTTCATCCCCTAACCTTTTGCTTTTGAAAATTTTCCTCAGCCAGGCCTGGGCGGCTGTCCGGGCGTGCCCAGGCCTAGCTACGCCCCTGGGCGTTAGATGTAGAGAGATGATTGTGATTTATAGTTTTTTTTTAATGTATGAACTGAAACTTATAGTTTTGGTTCATACATATATAATATGAACATATGTTGGCTGAGGGGACGCAAGTCCCATCAACCAACTTTTTATTTTTAATAATAATAATAAATAATAATAATAAATTTTAAATTTTAAAATTAGTTTTATTTTTATTTTTTAAATCAATATAATAATATTAATAATAATAATAATAATAATATGGCTTTTTATTATTATTGTTGGTGTATTAATTTATGGTATTTTTAATTTATGTGTTATTAATGTGGTTTTTTAATGTTACTGTTGGTGTATTGATTTATGGTACTTTTAATAATGTGGTTTTTTATTGTTATTGTTGGTGTATTAATTTATGATACTTTTAATTGATGTGTTATTAATGTGATTTTTTAATGTTATTGTCGGTGTATTGATTTATGATACTTTGAATTTGTGTTGTTGTTGTTGTTGTTATTATTATTATTATAACATAAATCAATACTAATAAGATTCAAAATAATAATAATAAATAACAACAGCAGCAACAACAATAATAACAAGTTTCAAAATTAATTTCACTTTTATTTTTTAAATCAATACACCAATAATAATAGTAATAACAATAACAATAATATAATAAGTTTCAAAATTAATTTCACTTTAATTTTTTTAAATCAATATAAAATTGGTATTATAAAATTAATTTAAATTTTTATATTATAAATCACTTTTAATCTAACAATAACAACAGTATAATAAGTTTTAAAATTAATTTCACTTGTATTTTTTAAATCAATACAAAATTGATATTATAAAAATTAATTTAAATTTATGTATTGTAAATCACTTTTAATTTATGTGTTATAAAATTAATTTAAATTTTTGCATTATAAATCACTTTCAATTTAACAATAACATCAATATAATAAGTTTCAAAATTAATTTCACTTATATTTTTTTAAATCAATATAAAATTGATATTATAAAAATTAATTTAAATTTATGTATTGTAAATCACTTTTAATTTATGTGTTATTATTATAAAAATTAAATAAAATTTATGTATTATTTTAACTAATAATAATAATAAAAGTAAAATTAATTTTGAAACTTATTATATTGTTGTTGTTATTATTATTATTGGTGTATTGATTTTTAAAAATAAAAGTGAAATTAATTTTAAAATTTATTTTTATTATTGGTGTATTAATTTAAAAAACACAAGTGAAATTAATTTTAAAACTTATTATTATTATTATTATTATTATTATTATTATTATTATTATTATTATTGTTGTTGTTGTTGTTGTTGTTGTTATTTATTATTATTATTATTATAAAGTCCCCTCAGCCAGCATATGTACATATTATATATGTATGAACCGAAACTTGTAGTTTCGACATACATAAAAGGTAAAAAAAAAAAAGCTTATAACATCACACGCCTAATGGTTCAGTGAAATCAAAACTACAATATTTTTACCTCAAATTTCGATTTCACACAAATTTTAAAAAAAATATTTTTACCTCAAACCGAAACTTGTAGTTTTGGTTTGACTCAAACCGAAACTTGTAGTTTTGGTTTGACTCAAACCGAAACTAAGGGCAGCGAAAATTTTAAAAAAAAAAATAGACATCAAACTGAAAGTGAAACTTTCGGTTTGATGGCTTACTCACACACATTGATAATAATAGGAACTAATCTCATATTTTGGTAAAATGTGAAATTTGTTCCCACATTTTAGAAAAAAAATCCTAGAAAATGGGTGATGCAAGCTGCTAAGAATATTGTTGAGGATATTCTCTGCAAAGCAACAAATTATATGAGAATCATTATTCTTTTTTTTTGTTACTCAACTTTACAAATATATGAACGACACCTGTATACAACATTCTGAGATTCTTGTATAAACGCTCTATATAATGCAATAAAATAGACTCAAACATTATGCTGGGAATTGTCCAACAAAGAAATCCTTCACAAAACTTGGATATTTGAATCTCTTTCTTGGTATCATAGCCAGAAGCCATGGCTGGAAATAAAAGAATTCTAAAAGCAGCGGGAGGAGTGGAAATACAAGCCACAAAGCAATCCTCAAAAACTAAAAATCAAATAGACAACAAATTGCTTAGCCTCTCAAACAATCCTCTAGGATTATTTTGTTCAGTAAAGCTAAACTATGACAACTACCTACTCCGGAAGAACTTGGTGCTCCCTATAATATGAGGTAACAAACTCGAGAGACTCATTGCTGGAGCCAAGGCTGCTCCCCCCTGAATACACAAAGAAAGTCATAGAAGAAACTGATGATGTTGAACTAGCAATAAATCCAAAGTATGAAGAATGGTATGCACAAGATCAATTCTTAATTGGATGGCTTTATAACTCTATTGAAGGTGAGGTAGCATATGAGCTGATAGGTTTTACCTCATCCAAGCTTCTCTAGGATGTGGTAAAAGATCTATTTGGAGTAAAGACTAGATCTAACATTGTGTATTACAAAAGAGATTTTGTGAAGATTTAAGGAGGAATGAAGATGGCAGATTACCTAAAGACAATGAAAAAGCTAGTGGATAACTTAGCTCTTGAATAGGTTTTTACTAGACTTAATTCTATTGAATACAATCCTCTGTTATGTCAAATGTCAGAAAAGGAAAATATGTCTTAGATAGAACTTCAATCCAAGTTATTGAGCTTTGAAAGAAGACTAGACCAATTGATTGCTAGAAGCAGCACCATTAATCTAGGACAACCAACTACAAACTTCACCAGAACAAACAACCATTGGAACTCTAACGAGAATTCTGGTCACTCTCACAATCATCTCATCAACAATAGCAGAAACTATGGGAATAATTCCAGAGAAGGAAGGAACCTTAGAGGCAAAAGATTCAACAACAATAACTTAAGGCCAATTTGTTATCCACAACTCAACAGCCTATTGTTTTTATAGATATTATTAGAGTGTCAAAATGGATCATGACACGTGAATACGACACGCAAAATATATAAAATTAACATATTAAAATTGACCTTTAAAAGGTTAA
Source organism: Garcia nutans (assembly GCA_947685225.1). Taxonomy (NCBI): domain Eukaryota; kingdom Viridiplantae; phylum Streptophyta; class Magnoliopsida; order Malpighiales; family Euphorbiaceae; genus Garcia; species Garcia nutans. The sequence continues at coordinate 2,874,298 of CANTUV010000071.1, forward strand.
TGTCAAATTTATGATACGACTTTAAAAGGTTAACTAATTTATGATACGACTTTAAATAGATGGTGTAGCAGGTTGATATGCAAATTCGCTATAATTTGTTTAACTAAAATGATATAATTTTAATACAATTTAAAACTATGTTATTTCATTATTATTTGCTCTAATAAAATAAAAATAAGTCTTATATATTTATTATATTATTATAATTTTATTATTGTATAATGTTTATCAATTTATTTAGAAATAGTTTATTTAAATTTTTAATTGTTCTTATTAAAAATTTATTAATTCCATCTAATTACTAAATTATTTTTAATTATTTTATTAATTAATTTAAATTTATTTTTTTGTGAATTTAGAAATTATTTTCTAAATCAAATGTTAAAAATTAAATAATTTGTGTAATTTAAATAATCTATTCTTTTATATTTTATATCAAATAACTTTTTTTTAATTTAGAATTTAGAATATAATTTATATAAAAAAAAGAAAAAAGAAAATAAAATAAAATAAATTTTTCAAAAAATTTAATTGCATAATTTGTATTTACAACTATATATTATCTCTTTAACTTTTTTCTTTATTACTAAAATATAATAGACACTCATTATTTATGTCATATTTTTAATAAATGTTTTAATATATTTATATTTTTAAATTATTTTAATCATAAATATATCATATGAATAATTTTTTAATTAACTACTTAAGAATATAAAATTATTTTAGATTAAAATATTGTATGGTTAAACGGATCATGTCGGGCTGTGTGATCCATATATGATCCATTTAAATAAACATATTATACGCATCGTATTCATGTAACCTATTTAATTTTATATCGTATTTATGTCAATACGATTAATAAATGGATCGTACTCATATTGACCTTAATCATGTCACCGGAGTAAATCAACATGCCACAAACACAAACCTCCAACCTGTTATGACACCTCCTATGACAATAACTACATGGAGGCAATTCCAGAGTCAACACAAAAGAATCGACAATCTATATTCATTGACTAAAACTAAGAATATAGGAGTTATAAATTGGTATGCTGATAGTGGGGCAAGCTGTCATGTTATAAATGACATCACAAACCTGACTTAGAAGTAGAACTACAATGGTAATTATTCACTTATTATTGGAAACGGTGAGAAACTTAATATCAGACATATTGGTAATTGTTCTCTACATACTCTTGATAATAATAGATTGCTATTGAAAAATGTCTTACATGTGCCCAAAATAGAAAAGAATCTTATTAGTATTTCCAAGATGATTAAAAACAACAATGTTGAGATTCTAATTAACTCTAGTGATTGTGTTTTGAAGGAAAAGGTGACGAGAAGAATACTACTGCAAGGGAAACTCCAAGAAGGTCTCTATGAAATTGAGTCATAAAGCCACCATCCCAACATCACCAAAAACAAAACATTATCAACCTCAAGCCTTTATGTCTTCAATAAAGAAAAATGTCGGTTTAGAACTTCAAACATGGCATTAAAGATTGGGTCACCCCTCGCAAAAGGTGTTGATGCGTGCCGTTAGCTATATGCAATTACCGCAAGTGCACGGGTCGCTCAAGTAATATAGTAGTGAGTGAGTATCGTTCCTTGGGGACAAGGCCAAGTACTAGTGCAAATCTTAATCGTTGTTTAGTGAATTAATAGTTGTGTGATGTGTTGTAACTAAAATCAACTAATTAATGAATGAAAGGAAATTAAATGTTGTGCACAAAAGATTTATAATGATATTAATAGAACTATCCAGATATTGAATCCCCCTAGCCTCAATGGTATTTATAAACAATCCATTCAGCTAAATCGTTTAATCAAATTGAATTGGCATTCCTCTAATTTAGATTAAAACCTCTCTCGAGTGGATTAATCCCTAATCACTAGGTAGAGTGCCGGAATCTCTTCTCAAAACACAATTAATTAGATCATGCATTACGGACAAGGAACTATAAACCAAAGGATCTTGTAGGTCTATCTCTAGTACCCCAATCAATCCTCAATCCTTATGAGTATTCAATTCACATCAAGCTTTCTCAAGTCAATAATATGAAAATAATAACCAATCAACAAGCATGCTATTATCAATTGGAAATAACAACAAGTATCATAAGAATAAAACAACTCAATTAATTGATTCAACTGAATACAATTGTTTTAATTCATACAAATTGGCTAGGGTTCATCAATATCTAGATAGAGAAAGATTTAGTTCATATTAACAGCTACAAAAACAGAGTAAGATAAATGAGTAAGAGAAACCAAACAATTCATGGCAGTGAATCTGTATTTCTTCACTTGAGCTCTTGATTCTTGGTTTAGGACTTGAGTATGGTGTTGATCTTCCTTCAATCTCAGCTCAAGACCCTTCTCCTTGCTCCAGCAGATGGCTCTTCCTTCTCTTCTTTCTTCTCTGTTTCCAGCAATGCTCCAGCAAAAACTGTTGTTCTTCTCCCCCTCTTCTCTTTTTATTTCCCTCCAAATCTCTAGCCCATGCTTCCAGCTCACTAATCCCATCCATTGTCTACCACTTTCCCTTGGTTCATCACCCTTTTCCCTGATTTAGGCAAGCTCTCCTTTTCTTGTTCTTTCTTTTTGACAAAGGCCAGCTATTGTCCCCCACTTATTCCCCAATCAGTGCAAAGAATCTCACTTTTCGACAGGTGACACGACCACTGACACGCCCGTGTTCCTGGGCGTGTTATAGGCACTGTGATCTTGAACCAAAGGCACGTCCACTGACATGCCCGTGTTCCAGGGCGTGTCATAGCTACTGTAAGTCTGAATAAAAGGCACGTTCCTTGGCACGCCCGTGGTACCGGGCGTGTGACAGCTACTGTGAGTCTGGATGAATTACACGCTCATTGACACGCCCGTGGTCCTGGGCGTGTCGCAGCTACTGTGACTTTGGGTAAATAGCACGATCATGAGCACGCCCGTGGTCCTGGGCGTGTTGAAGCTACTGTGACTCTGGACAAATGGCACGTTTGGTGACACGCCTGTGCAACTGGGCGTGTCATATCCACTGAATGTAGTAACAGGGGCACGCCTAAATACACGCCCGTGTTCGTGGGCGTGTCCATTGGCTGATTTTGCTCTTTTCTTCTACTTTCATCCGTAATTGCTCCGAAATGACCAAAAGCCTCAATTTATCGAGAATTCCTGAAATTATCCTTAAATTGCACTTTGAACAAACAAATTAAACTCAATTTGATAATAATCATATTAAGAAATGGGAATAAAATATCATTAATTGTGTACTTATCAAATTCCCCTACACTTGAGTTTTTGCTTGTCCTCAAGCAAACTAAATTACTGTAATAAGCATAAATGACAGACTCCCTCTATATTCAAAAAGAAAAATAAAGTTTTGACAATACTCGAATCGGATAACCTCACTTTCTCAATCAAAATAATTCACAATCATAACAGTTGAATCAAGAAGTTTCAAAATAAAAATTTCACATACCTAAAACCTAAAAATCCAGAGTTAAAAATTTGAGCATAAAATTCCAGCAAATTCAAATGCCATGAACAAAGTGCGAAAAACGTGAGTTTTCTCTTAAGCATTCTAACCCTCAAATTTATTAGTATTATTATATTTTTATTTTTATTTTATTTTTATTATTATTTATTATTTTTTATATGTTTTAAGGAGCCCGACTTGTTTGAACTGATACTAGCCTTTTGACGCGAAGGTAAACATTTGTGATGCCGACCCCCGGTTACTCAGCCAGAATCACCGTTCAAATGGCTACTAGCACTATTCATGATTCTAACTCATTTGTAGTCAAAATCAGCGGAACAGGGAAAAATTTTCAAAGCTCCTTAGAATTATTTATTTTTATTCAAGGGTTATAAACTTAAGGGTCGTACCAAGTCCGACTCAAGAATCTACAGAATTGTATTATGCTCAAAAATGTAACTAAGGTTTCAAATTTTAGTAATGTTCCAATTTCCATCGATCCACAACTTAACTATAGCCATTACAATCGATCCTCAACAATTGATCGAAATTACTAAGTTAACCTCAACAAGAAATTGTCATTTAGGAAATTTCAAATTAGTTTAACATGTAAAGGGAAATCACATCAAATTATACTTATCATAACAATTTAGCTTACTTAGCAGGCATTGATTGAGACGAATGAATAAAAAAAAATGAAGTAGAAATTTATTCAATAAAGTATTTCAATAAAGTATACCTCTCCCCCTTACTTAAGATGCACATTGTCCTCAATGTGTGCGCAAAACATGAAACAATGAAGAGAGATAATTACTGCCCTTTTCCAAGTCCATGAGTGGATGAAAATGAGTACGGTGCCAAGAGTGCGGTGAAGGAGATTTGGCATCAAAATAGTATTCTACAATGCACTCAAAACAAGGTTAATATATATAAATAAATAAAGAAACGAAATAATGCTAAAGAAAATAATAATAATACTAATCCAAAAGCACGTAAAAGAAGAAAAACTAAAAAGCGTATTAAATAAGTAAAGAAATAAAGGACGACATCAAAATAAAACAAAAATGTGCTAATCACTGCTGGTCTCATCATCATCGGAGACATCAACTGGTGGAGAGGGTTCCGGTGCAGGTGTAGGTGCAGGTGCTGGTGCACGGGCAGGTGGCTGATAGGGTGGAGGTGGTGGCTGCGAAGGGTGAAATCCCTGATACCGCCAGAACTCCAACATGGATTGCTCTAGCCACTGTCGCCTCAAGATCTCGTGATCTAACTGGGCTTGGAAGTCTTCCTGCTGGATTAGAATCATATTCTGGTTTAGAGCGATATTGTTTATCATACCTTCCATCCGACACATCTGACGCTCAAACTCGGTGGGTTTCCTGTCATCATCCCACTCCTCATTGATTGACTGGCGCCAATCTCGGAATGCAGGAGGCTGGACAAAGGAAGGCCCGGCAGAAGAAGAAGGTGCAGCAGCATCAGATGGTCCAGCAGCAGAAGGTCCAGCAGGATAATCCGACGGTGGAGGTGGTGGTATATCGAAGGGAGGAGCGGAAGGAGCTGCCTCTGGTAAATCTGAATCCATAGGAGCAGCCCGCAGCCCAGCTACCTGTTCCCTGTTCAACCTCTTTAGTGTGTCCATACCCAATATCTTGGGCATACCGTCCACCGTCATCGGGAGGCAACCATCTAACACTCCCAGCCATTGAGCAAGTCTCGTGACATACATGCCACCATGTAAAGCACCTGAAGCTCCCTTCCTAGACTGCTCATGGAAGAAATGGGTGATGGCATGGGCCACATTGCACCGGGTCTTATGTTGCATGCAGTGCAGAAAGAACAGATCCCTCAAGGTCACCACCCTTGTACTGCTTAGTCTGGCTGTAAGTGTGTGAACCAACAAGTTATGCACCACCCGGCATGGGAAAGAACTGAAGTTGGATGCTTTGGAGACCTTAGGCTGATATCTATCTGCAGTGGGTGCAAAGTCATGCCAAACCCGAGGCGGAACAACATCATACTCAGCAAAATCCACCTCGGAACTGAGATAATCGGTGGTTTGGACCTCCTCTGCAGTATACAACCCGAGATGCTCATGTGGAACCTCTGTCCTCCCAGTCGGAATTTAATTGTCGGCTCAGTGATGGAGATTTTGGTCTTCTGGAACTGAAAGGTGCAGTAAAACTCAAGTGTAAGCTCTCGGTATGAAGGCTCGTGGATAGAGAAGAGCTGTCCCCACCCCGGTTGATCAATCATCTCTTTCACTTCTGCAGCAATATTAACCATTTCCATAGCCTCCCAGTCTAGGTACCGAGGTGCCGACCATTCTTTGTTGCCAAACAACTCGAACCGTCGTCGTTCCTCGCTGTTGGAGAATTTGAGGCACTTATGTCCCGCCATGAATTTAGAAGTTGGGCGGGTAGCAGGCTGGCTGGAACTGCCCTCCCCTCGGGCCCGTTTGGCTGGAAGCTGTGACGATGATTGCTTGCGAGGGCCCATTTTCGATAAATCTGCAAGAATAAATTTAATGGTTCGTCAATAACGAAAGCATACCAACATGCAGGCTAAACAACGCAATCCGCTAGAACCAAATACCTCAATTAATTGCAAGCAATAAACCAACCCGAACGATAAACACACATTAAAGCCAATCACCAAATCAACATATTATCCATAAACCACAAGTAACTGGTTTTAATCAAACAATTTCAAAACCAACATTTTATTCAATTTCAAATAACACAACAAAATGACACAAATGATTATTTGATCAACATATTATTCATAAATCACAAGTAACGAGAATCGAAACAATCATTTGATTAATCAACACAATAATAACACAACGGAATAACGCAAATGATTAATTAACAAAACAATTCCAAAATTAAAACAACATATTATTTGATGAAACAACAATTCAAAACAAAACTAAAATCAAACAAATTCCGAATCAAATGGTAGTTCAAAACGACAATGAAAATCAAACGCCACAAAAATTGAAAAACACCATAATAAAGCAAACAATTCACGAAATTTCAAATTTCATGAAAAACACAAGTAATTACAAGAAATGTATATGAAAAACGAAAGAAAAACTAAAAAAAACAAAGAAAAATCGAAAAAAGATCAGTTCTCGTACCTGAAATTGCGAATCCAAGTGAAAATGAATAGTTGCAATGAAAAAAACGAGAAATCACACGCCAATAATGCAAGCCGGGAGTAGAAATGCTTCGAAAAACGAATGGGTGTGTGAATTAGCCGGAGAAAACGCAAAAATTTTGAGAGAAAACGAGAGAAAATGAGAGAAGATTTGAGTTTTTTCGGAAAAATGGGCGTGGGGCTATATATAGAAAACGTCAACACGCCCAGAGACACGCCCGTGTTACTGGGTGTGCCCCACGATTTAAAAGCCAGTTTGCGTTACACGCTCTTGGACACGGGCTTGTCTTTGGGCGTGTCACAGCTACTGGATGAAATTTCAATTTACACGCCCATAAACACGGGCGTGCTCATGGGCGTGTCGTACATACTGTGACATACATGCAATCAACACGTCCACTAGTTTGGGCGTGTTACTGGGGCGTGCCCAGTTCAAAATTTGAATTTTGAATTTTGAATTTTTTTTTGTTTTTTTTTTAGGGACACGGCCATGGACACGGTAGTGTCCATGGGCGTGTGATAGCTTCTGTTTGAAAATAAAATGACACGCGCATAGACACGGGCGTGTTTATGGCCGTGTAGTAGCTACTATCTGAAAAGGTAATTTACACGCCCACTAGCACGGGAGTGTTCATGGGCGTGTAATAGCTACTGCCTGAGAAACCTAATGACACGCCCACAGACACGGGCGTGTCCATGGGCGTGTTATCAATTTATTCACCAAAAATCAAATTCTCTCTGCAACTTCAAATTAGGTAAAACAACACCCTCCCCTTCAAGAAAAGAAAGTTAAAACAAAATGACAAAACAAACCAAAAACATAAAGACGGTGGGTTGCCTCCCACCCAGCACTTCTTTAACGTCGTATTAGTTGGACGTTCGGACAAATGTCCTTAATCTTGGAGGTGTAAAACCTCCTTTAAGGCCTGTATTTCCCCTCCAAAATAAGATTTGAGCCTATGCCCATTGACTTTAAAATCTCCTTTTTCTGGGTGGCTTATTTCAACCACTCCATAAGGGAAAACCTCTTTGACAGTAAAAAGACCGGACCATCGAGATTTTAACTTACCTGGAAAGAGTCGGAGCCTTGAATTATATAACAATACCTGATCTCCTGCTTGAAACTCTTTCTGTTTCTTGATGTGAGCATCATGCCATCTCTTGGTACGTTCCTTGTACATCCTTGCATTGTCATAAGCTTGCAACCTCCACTCGTCTAGTTCATTTACCTGTAATCTTCGCCTTTCACCTGCATAAGCTAGATCAAGGTTAATCTGTTTAATTGCCCAATATGCATGATGTTCTATCTCAACAGGTAAATGGCAAGCTTTTCCATAAACCAATCTAAATGGTGTAGTGCCTAAGGGAGTTTTAAAAGCAGTTCTGAAAGCCCATAGAGCATTGTCCAATTGCTTGGACCAATCCTTTCGGGATCGTTCAACAGATTTTTCCAGAATTCGTTTGATTTCCCTATTTGTGTTCTCGACTTGGCCACTGGTTTAGGGGTGATAAGGAGTAGCAAACTTGTGTGTAACTCCTAATCTATTTAAAACCTTTTCAAGCTGAGTATTACAAAAATGAGTACCTCTATCACTGATAATTGCTTTTGGCGTGCCAAATCGAGAAAATAATTTCTTCAAAAATTGCACTACAACCCTAGCATCATTGGTTGCCAAGGCTTGGGCTTCAGGCCATTTAGACACATAATCAATAGCTACCAAAATATATTTGTTGCCAAAAGAGTTGGGAAATGGTCCCATAAAGTCAATTCCCCAAACATCAAAAATTTCACAAACTAGGATCCCATTTTGGGGCATCTCATCACGAGAAGAAATGTTTCCAGCCCTTTGGCATTGATCACAGCGAACTACAAATTCGTAGCTATCTTTAAACAAAGTGGGCCAATAGAATCCTGATTCTAGCACCTTTTGAGCAGTTCTATTGGCCCCCATATGACCACCAGCTGGTCCGGCATGGCATTCACTAAGGATGTTCATTGATTCGGGCCATGCCACACATCTTCGGATCATGTGATCCTTACACAACTTAAACAAAAAGGGATCCTCCCAAAAATAATACTTTAGATCAGAAAAGAATTTCTTCTTTGCTTGATAATTTAAGTCCTTAGGGAGTTCCCTAACAGCTAAATAATTTGCAAAGTCTGCAAACCATGGTGTTTCAAAATTTAAATCACTTACCTCACTTACCATGGCGTATAGCTGTTCATCGGGGAAGTGATCATCAATGTCCCCTTCTTCAAGTCTCTCTAGGGTTGGATTCTCCAAGCGAGAGAGATGATCCGCTGCAAGATTTTCGGCTCCCTTCTTATCTTGAATTGTTAAGTCGAATTCCTGCAACAACAAAACCCATCTGATTAGTCTAGGTTTAGCATCAACTTTTGCGAATAGATACCTTAAAGCTGAATGGTCTGTATACACAATCACCCTTGACAAGATTAGATATGATCTAAACTTGTCAAAAGCAAAAACCACAGCTAGCAGCTCTTTCTCTGTAGTTGTGTAGTTGGCTTGAGCTGCGTTCAAGGTCTTGCTCGCATAGTAGATTGGCTGGAAGTGTTTCTCTTTGCGTTGACCCAAGACTGCTCCAACTACAAAGTCACTTGCATCACACATCAGTTCAAATGGTAGATTCCAATTAGGAGCTACCATGATTGGAGCATGGGTCAATTTCTCCTTCAGGGTCGTGAATGCTCTCAGACATTCCTCATCAAAAATAAAATTGACATCCTTCTCAAGGAGTCTTGTCAATGGACGGGCTATCTTAGAGAAATCTCGAATAAACCTTCGATAAAAACCCGCGTGCCCTAGGAAGCTTCTGATGGCTTTCACAGATGTGGGTGGTGGTAGCTTCTCAATAATGTCTATCTTTGCCCGATCCACCTCAATGCCTTTGCTTGAAATCTTGTGTCCCAACACGATTCCTTCTTGAACCATGAAATGACACTTTTCCCAATTCAGCACCAAATTTGTTTCCTCACATCTCATCAAAACCCTCTCAAGGTTTTCCAAACACTTTTCAAATGAGCTGCCATAGACTGAGAAATCATCCATAAACACCTCCATAATATCCTCTATTAGCTCATCAAAGATTGCTATCATGCACCTTTGGAAAGTTGCAGGTGCGTTACACAACCCAAATGGCATTCTTCGATATGCAAATGTCCCATATGGGCAGGTGAAGGTAGTTTTCTCTTGGTCTTCCGGTGCAATGGGAATTTGGAAATAGCCTGAAAGGCCATCCAAAAAGCAGTAGTATTCATGGCCGGATAACCTCTCCAACATCTGATCAATGAAGGGTAAAGGAAAGTGATCCTTTCTAGTTGCATCATTTAATTTTCTGTAGTCAATGCAAACCCTCCAACCAGTAACTGTTCTTGTTGGAATCAGCTCATCATTTTCATTAGGGATCACAGTTATCCCTCCCTTCTTTGGTACTACTTGAACTGGGCTCACCCAAGAACTATCCGAGATCGGATATATAATCCCTGCATCAAGTAGTTTTATCACTTCAGCCTTAACAACATCCTTCATCTTTGGGTTCAGTCTCCTCTGTGGTTGCACTACTGGCTTGAATTCATCCTCCATTAGTATCTTGTGAGTGCAATAGGATGGACTAATCCCCTTTATATCCGCTATCTTCCAAGCTATCACTTGCTTATGCTTTTGCAACAACTGGATGAGTTTTTCTTTCTGCTTAGAAGATAGGTGAGAACTCAGAATTATGGGCAATCTCTTTTTCTCTGCCAAAAACTCATACTCAAGGTGATCCAGAAGAGGCTTCAGTTCCAAGTTTGGTGGATCAATCACCGACGATTTTGGCTTTTCTTCCTTGGGCATTTCAATGGTTTCATATGCCCTGCATTTGAATGATTTGCTTGCTTCAAGAAAAGCAAGCTGCTCCATTGCTTCTTCACCCTCAATATTTTCCTGCAATAAACACAACTCAAGGGGATCCTTGGAAACAATGTTAGTTAAACAGTTTACGGTCTCATGCTCAACAACATCATTGCATGATTCCGCCTCATCAATTGAAAGTGAATGTTTCATGGCATCATGTATCCTAAAAATTACTTTCTCCTCACCCACTCTCAAAGTCAATGTGCCGTCATGAACATCAATGAGGGCACGGGCTGTATTCAAAAATGGCCTACCAAGAATAAGCAAAACATCCACATCCTCATCAATATCAATGACAACAAAATCATTGGGGAAAATGAAATCCCCGACTTTTACCAACACATCCTCTATTATGCCACGAGGGTGGACTACTGATTTATCGGCAAGTTGGATGGTCATGAGTGTTGGTTTAGGTTGACCAATGCCTAGCTCTTTAAACATTTTATACGGCATAACACTTATGCTAGCCCCCAAATCAGCTAAAGCATTTTTAACCTCTAGATTACCTATAAAACATGGAATGGTAAAACTACCTGGATCTTTTAATTTCTTAGGTAATCTTCTTTGCAAAATTGCTAAACTTTTTTCAGATAAGTGCACTAAAGATACTTCTTCAAGTTTCCTTTTGTTAGAAAGGATATCTTTCAAAAATTTAGCATACTTAGGCATTTGTGACAGAGCTTCAGCAAATGGAATGTTAATATGCAATTGTTTGAAAAGTTCAAGGAACTTACCGAACTGAGCATCAATCTTGTCCTTGTTCAGTCTTGCCGGATAGGGTACTCTAGGTCGGTATTCCTTCACATTGGGGCTGCTTGCTTGTGGCTGCTTCTCTCTTTCTCCTTCAAGTGCAGCTTTCTCTCCCGAAGTGGTAGGAGGATCATCTTCTTTTTCTTTTTCTTGTTCTCCAGCCCTCTTCTTTTCCACATTTTCATTGATCTCTTTACCACTCCTTAGCGTAATTGCCTTCAGTTGCTCCTTAGGGTTGGCCTCAGTGTTGCTAGGTAAACTTCCCTGTGGTCTCTCACTGAGCAATTTGGCAATTTGCCCCACTTGATTCTCCAAATTGTGAATGGAGGCTTGTTGATTTCTAAGGGAGGTTTCAGTTGATTGAAACCTTGTTTCAGAAGCTGCTACAAATTTCTCCATCATGTCCTCCAAACTACTCTTTCTTGGAGGGGCAGCTTGTTGATGTTGGGGTTGCTGGAATCCAGGGGGAGGTCTTGGATTATTTTGATTGGTCCATGAGAAATTTGGATGATTCCTCCACCCCGGATTGTATGTGTTGCTGTATGGATTATTCTGTTGTTGCCTTGGCATATTCCCAACATAATCTACCTGCTCTTGCTTGGTAAACATGTTGCCACTTTGGCAATCTTGACTTTGGTGTCCACCTCCACACCATTCACAAGACATCACCTGCATAACCTTTCCTGAAGAAGAAGCCAAAGAATCAAATTTCTTATTCAATGCTTCTAATTGGGCTGTCAATGCCACCACCGGATCTAATTGGTGTGATCCCACGGCCTTCAGTTTTCCTTGTTCTCTTGGGGCTTGCCATTGATAATTGGTGATGGCCATATCTTCAATTAAGTCCCTTGCTTGTTCAGGTGTCTTGTTGTTGATGGTACCACCAGCTGCTGCATTAATGGATTGTTTACTTACATAATTCAATCCATTGTAAAATGTTTGAATTTGGAGCCAAAGTGGAAGTCCATGATGTGGACACCTTCTCAGCAAGTCTTTGAATCTCTCCCAGGCATCATAAAGAGTCTCACCATCTTGTTGCAAAAAGGATGAGATGTCATTCCTCAACTTGGCAGTTTTTGATGGTGGAAAATATTTCTCTAAAAACTTCTCTGCCAATTGGGCCCAGGTGGTAAAAGTTCCTGGAGGAAAGGATTTCAGCCACTTCTTTGGTCTGTCTCTAAGAGAAAATGGGAACAACCTCAGCCTAATTGCATCTTCTGAGACATTGTTTATCTTAAATGTGTCACAAATCTCCAGAAAATTCTCAAGATGTGCATTAGGATCTTCATCAGGGAACCCATCGAATTGACAAGTATTCTGCACCATTTGAATGACATTCGCCTTTATTTCGAAGTTGTTTGCAGCAACTGTCGGCCTCCGGATACTCGATTCAGCCCCATTTAAATTGGGCTTAGCAAACTCCTGCATTGTTCTCGGTCCAGCTCCTTCCATCACTTCGAATACTTTCTCTTGTTCAATTTCCAGATTTGTTCTTGAACTTATGTCTTCTAGATCTGCCTCCTCTTCTTCCTTTTGCTTTCTCCTCAACGTTCTCTCAAGTTCCGGGTCTAACTCCAGTAGTTGAGATGAGCTAGATCTGGTCATAAACAATAAGAAATACCTACAATGATAGTGAACCAGCAAGAACTAAAGTTAAAAACGATTAAAAAGAAAACTAAATCAACAATCTTAATTATATTACTAATATTTAAACCGTTGATCCCCGGCAGCGGCGCCAAAAACTTGATGCGTGCCGTTAGCTATATGCAATTACCGCAAGTGCACGGGTCGCTCAAGTAATATAGTAGTGAGTGAGTATCGTTCCTTGGGGACAAGGCCAAGTACTAGTGCAAATCTTAATCGTTGTTTAGTGAATTAATAGTTGTGTGATGTGTTGTAACTAAAATCAACTAATTAATGAATGAAAGGAAATTAAATGCTGTGCACAAAAGATTTATAATGATATTAATAGAACTATCCAGATATTGAATCCCCCTAGCCTCAATGGTATTTATAAACAATCCATTCAGCTAAATCGTTTAATCAAATTGAATTGGCATTCCTCTAATTTAGATTAAAACCTCTCTCGAGTGGATTAATCCCTAATCACTAGGTAGAGTGCCGGAATCTCTTCTCAAAACACAATTAATTAGATCATGCATTACGGACAAGGAACTATAAACCAAAGGATCTTGTAGGTCTATCTCTAGTACCCCAATCAATCCTCAATCCTTATGAGTATTCAATTCACATCAAGCTTTCTCAAGTCAATAATATGAAAATAATAACCAATCAACAAGCATGCTATTATCAATTGGAAATAACAACAAGTATCATAAGAATAAAACAACTCAATTAATTGATTCAACTGAATACAATTGTTTTAATTCATACAAATTGGCTAGGGTTCATCAATATCTAGATAGAGAAAGATTTAGTTCATATTAACAGCTACAAAAACAGAGTAAGATAAATGAGTAAGAGAAACCAAACAATTCATGGCAGTGAATCTGTATTTCTTCACTTGAGCTCTTGATTCTTGGTTTAGGACTTGAGTATGGTGTTGATCTTCCTTCAATCTCAGCTCAAGACCCTTCTCTTTGCTCCAGCAGATGGCTCTTCCTTCTCTTCTTTCTTCTCTGTTTCCAGCAATGCTCCAGCAAAAACTGCTGTTCTTCTCCCCCTCTTCTCTTTTTATTTCCCTCCAAATCTCTAGCCCATGCTTCCAGCTCACTAATCCCATCCATTGTCTACCACTTTCCCTTGGTTCATCACCCTTTTCCCTGATTTAGGCAAGCTCTCCTTTTCTTGTTCTTTCTTTTTGACAAAGGTCAGCTATTGTCCCCCACTTATTCCCCAATCAGTGCAAAGAATCTCACTTTTTGACAGGTGACACGACCACTGACACGCCCGTGTTCCTGGGTGTGTTATAGGCACTGTGATCTTGAACCAAAGGCACGTCCACTGACACGCCCGTGTTCCAGGGCGTGTCATAGCTACTGTAAGTCTGAATAAAAGGCACGTTCCTTGGCACGCCCGTGGTACCGGGCGTGTGACAGCTACTATGAGTCTGGATGAATTACACGCTCATTGACACGCCCGTGGTCCTGGGCGTGTCGCAGCTACTGTGACTTTGGGTAAATAGCACGATCATGAGCACGCCCGTGGTCCTGGGCGTGCTGAAGCTACTGTGACTCTGGACAAATGGCACGTTTGGTGACACGCCTATGCAACTGGGCGTGTCATATCCACTGAATGTAGTAACAGGGGCACGCCTAACGACACGCCCGTGTTCGTGGGCGTGTCCATTGGCTGATTTTGCTCTTTTCTTCTACTTTCATCCGTAATTGCTCCGAAATGACCAAAAGCCTCAATTTATCGAGAATTCCTGAAATTATCCTTAAATTGCACTTTGAACAAACAAATTAAACTCAATTTGATAATAATCATATTAAGAAATGGGAATAAAATATCATTAATTGTGTACTTATCAGGTGTTATCTAAAATCCTTGAGTCATATAATCAAAATATTTCAATGAATGAATTTTTAAATTTTGTGTTCTGTGAGGCTTGTGAATATGGCAAATCTCATCCGTTATCTTTTGCAAATTCTAAATCACTGGCTACAAAACCCTTAGATCTGATTCACACAGACTTTTAGGGGGACCTTCCCCAATTACATAAGCCTTTGGATTCAAATATTTTATTTTATTTCTAGATGATTTTAACAGGCACGCCTGGGTGTTTCCCATCAAATAAAAATCTAATACACTACAAAACTTCATAAATTTCAAAAACCTTATTGAAAATCAACTTGAAACAAAAATCAAATATCTACAAAGTGATATAGGAGGTGAATTTATGAGTTTCATTCCCTATCTTCAAAAATATGGCATGCAGAACAGATACTCTGGCCCTCTCACATCAACTCAAAATGGAAGAGTGAGAGGAAGCATAGACATATTGTAGAAATATTCAAAGAAACCCAAGAAGAAAATTATCCATGAAGTCCATCAAAAAATCAAAACGGTATTAGAGCCTTAACGCCCCAACGGGCCAAAAAGATCTTGGCCAAAGTCAGATCTAAATGACAATACTCATAGGAAAACAGATTGCACTTGAAGAAAAAAATGTGTTATGCATCAAAAGGCTCGATATGATGGACTATGGATTAATTTGAAGCTTATCTTCTAAGTCCAATGAAGAGCCAAGATTAATGCTTGTGGCAAAAATGTGAAGCATGATCTTTTGAGCCCAAAGAATGAGCCAAGATTCAGTCATCAAATTGAAGACTAAAATTGGGTCAAAGTTGAGCCCATAAGTCTTAAGCAAGAAAGTTCAAGTGACAACTGAGCTTCAAAAGAAATATGAAGTCCAACCTAGTTGCACTTGAGAGGGAGTGTTGGCAGTGAGTGATATCCTACATCGAAAAAACAAAAGAAAAAAGAAAGGGAATATAAAGTTGTTGGGGAAAAAAAAGACAAAATGGCTAAGGTCATTTTGTCATGAAGCCTACCAATTTAAGAAGCCCGTTAATTAAAGAAGTCCAACACTCCAATAGTTAAAGAAGCCCAATAAGAAAATTATCAATGGAGTCCGCAAAAAATTCAACAATTTATGAGATCCAGATTTAGAGTAATATTAAGACCTCTATCACTCCCAAGTGTGAGAGGGAATGAGAAAACAACCACAAATACAAAATGCTAAAATAATAAAGTTCAAGATAACAACCAGGTCTAGAATAGCACATGAAATGAGTGATGCGAGCAGCTAAGAATATTCTCTACACAGCAACAAATTATATGGGAATCATTATTCCTCTATTGTTACACAACTGTACAAAATACATGAATGATACCTATATACAACAATCTAGAATTCTTATATAAACTCTCTATATAAAGCAATAAAGTAGACTTGGCCATTATGCTGAGAAATGTTTAGCAGAGAAACCCTTTACAAAACTTGAATATTTGAATCTCTTTCTATACTACTATGGACGAGGTGTATATATACTCGAATAATAATACATATGGGAACAAATAAGAAATTCATCACACACCGGCCAATCAAAACAAAATTAAATCAATATTTTTTTCTATTAAAACTATTTTATTTACTTTGATTGGTTTGGTATAAGAATTTTATATATATTCATTTCTCCCCTTAAGAAATTTTATGTCTATAAATAGCAATTACACCGTCTCTCTCTCTCTCTCTCTCTCTCTCTCTCTCTCTCTCTCTCTCTCTCTATATATATATATATATATATATATGGAGTGAAAATTAAAATGAAATATTAAAAAAAAACAAAATTTATTTCATATAAAATAACTATTCTCAACTTCATTATATTCAACAAAATAAAATAAACTTTAAGTAAGCTTTGGTTTTTAATAATTCATTACTGCTTTATGTTGATGACAAATCTTTTGTTGTACAAGCAAATTAATATTTTGTTTGGTGGAACAAATTAATATTTTTAAATATTTGGGATAAATAATTCATTACTCTCGTTATTAGATAGACAAAGAGGCCAGGCTGTGAGTTTAAATGAAAACCTAACAAAATAAATTTAAAAGATGAAAAAATTAATTAATAATAATTCTGTTTGGTTTCAATTTAATACCAATTTCAAGTTAGTTATTTAATTAGTTTTTAAACAACACATGGAATTTTAAGCAAGTATTAGACTCTTATTATAAGCAAGTATTAGAATTTTAATGTACCAAAGAAAACAGAATAATAACAATAATATACTGATTTGCATCTTGCTCTAAACTATATATTAGAGTAAGATTTTGTGTGGGATATTTAATTATTTTTATAGACAATAAATTAGGCTAATTGATGAGTATAATTCTTTCTTATAATATGTTCAATGCATATTTAATTGGGTGGTTTCATGTACAATGTCTATTGAACAACGTTATTCATGCAATTATCAATTATACAATATTATTAGAAAAACCAAATTCTTGTCAAAGTTTGAAGAATTGGACGCAGCATAATATTGATTGAAAGACTTTATTAAGATTCCTATCTTAAAAAAATTGAGATCAAGGTGATAAATAATAATATTAGTATAATTTCCTTGTTAAATATAAAATTAAATAATTTTTTTGAATTCAACCCGGGTATGACTACAAAGATAATAAAATTTTTTCTATCGAGTTTTAATAAACACAGCTATATATTTAAGGACTTGAAAAATATTAACATATAAATATGAATTTTTTTTAAATTACTTACAGACAATAATAAAATATTCCAGTGATTTAAATTTGAAACATTAGTTTAAAAGAAATATGAATTGGAAACAACAGATCGACCAATCACCTTCGTTCTCTCGCTCGTTCTCAGCATCAACAGATCGTTCACTCTCGCTTGTCCACTCTTGCTTGTTCTCAGCCAGCAACAGATCGTCCACTCTCGCTCATTCTCAGCCAGCAACAGATTGTCCACTCCGCAGCTCGTCCTCTTGCCAGTCGCCCAACACAAGCAGCTCGTCTCGCCAGTAGCCTAGCAACCTCTCCCCTAGCAGTAGCGGGCAGCAGGCAGAAGCTCATTCAGCTATTCAGGTGGTAAAGGCCAATGGTCTAATTTTTCTGTTGAATTTGGGATTGTGAAAACTGGGATCGAAACTCTTGATTTGCTACTCGTATACTGTTGTTGTCCACTTTTGAGAGACTGGATTGAGTTTTCGACGTCACTAGATTTGTTCGGTTCGAGGTTGTCTATTTCTGAGGGAAACAGTTAAATCAGGTGGCAGAAACCATGGTTTTGCGCAGCTTGCACGCCACTTGTTCGATGAAATTCCTGAACCAGACCTGCGAACATGGACCATTTTAATTTCAGCTCACATTCAACATGGGTTCCCAAAGGAAGCCATAGAGATCTATACTACATTGCTGGGAGGTAATATAAAGCCTGATTTCCTATTTGTGGCTAAGGCGATACAGATTGCATTCACCCAATTGAATTAAGGGTTTCATCTATGTCTTCGCCACGGCATCTCCTCCTCCTTCGCCGGCTGCTCCTCCGGAGCTTGCTGCGCCAAGATCCTTTGCTGATATACTTAAGAATGGATCCAAGAAATATGAGGTTAATCGGTCGTTTAAACCTGCGATTTTCAAAACTCCTGACTTGATTGCCAAGCAACCATGTACGTTCAAGGGCTTTTCTGTAGTGTCCTTTTCCAAATCAGAGTCAGACATGTTTGCTTGGCCATTTAGGTTCGCCCTTGTTGGCTCCTTTAAATCGGGTAGACCATCAATGAAATCTCTGCATAAATTGCTAGATCGGATTGGTTTTTGTGGGAATTTTTCGGTATGACTTTTGGATAACAATCATGTTCTCATTCGTTTTGATCAAGAAGAAGATTTTCATCTATTTTGGCTTAAGCAAATCTGGTATTTTCATGGCTTCGCCATGAGAGTATCAAAGTGGACAAAGGACTTTCGTCCCGATGTCGACAGTTCAATTATCCCCGCCTGGATTTCATTCAATGGTTTGCCTATTCATTTATTTGACAAAGCTGTGCTTTTTCCAATCGCCAATTTAATAGGGACTCCATTAAAAGTCGACACATCTACGGCTCTATTATTTAGACCTTCCACTGCTCGGGTTTGCGTAGAGCTCGATCTTTCTAAAGATTTGCCTGTTAAGATATGGATTGATGATGACGGTCATTGTTTTCTTCAGTCCGTTACCTACGAAGACCTTCCTCATTATTGTTCTCACTGTTGTAAGTTGGGACATAAGACGGAATCTTGTTCGGTTAATTTGAATTCTGCTCTACCTCCTGAGCCTGCAATTGTTTTACCTGAACATAAAACAGAAGGGCCATCTAAAATTTGGGTTCCTAAGGTTACTCAACCATCAGTTACTATTCAGAATACTCATATTCCTTTGGATCCGTTGCCACCCGAACTTAATGTGGAATCTGCTGGGCAACCCTCTAAAGAGATGACAGAGGAGATTGGTGTGCCGACTACTAATCATGTTTCTGATTTGATTCCCGAATGCATTCAGACTGCGGTGGAGGGGGTCTCAGTTACTGATGGACCTGTTTCATCGGATCAAATTTTAGCTAAGCAGGATGTTGGGTCTACTTTTACTTCAGATGATATTCCTATTAGAGAAAATAACGTTTAGTTGACAGTTAATGCGTCTGCCAAAGGTATCTTAGAATCATTGCCTGCTATTCCTGAACTTAATACTGTCCCTTGTCATATTTCGGACACTTCAGAATCTGAATCAGACTTTCGGGAAAGTGAATTAACTGCTCGGTATTCGGCTGAGGTTTCTTTTGAGAATCAGAACATGCAGGTGCCTCAGACCGAAGCTCAAGATGATGGTTTTATTCCAGTTTTGAGGAAAAGCTCTAGGACTCATAAAAAATCATCCAAATTGGAAGATTACGCTTCCAAGGCTCTAGCTTCTTCGAACTCGCCTTCTCATTAATGCAGCTTCTTTGCTGGAATGTCAGGGGTTTTGACTCCTCTTTCACACGTCTTCAACAACTTTGCAATTTTCATCATGTTGGTTTTCTTATTCTTGTTAAGCCAATGTCAGATTACAATACAAGTAAGTTTGCTATTGCCCAGCTGGGCTTTTCTAATTCTTTCTCTTCCCAGAATAATAGAATCTGGATTCTTTGGGATGAATCTCAATTCTTGGCATCTAATTTTATGGATTATCAACAGCTCCTTGCTTGCTCAGTTTCATGTTTATCTTGCTCTTTAGATTTCACTTTGGCTGCTGTATATGGTAAACACTCTCGCCATGATAGACAAAGTCTTTGGGACTCTATTAACTTGATATCAACTCATTCAGATCATCCTTTGCTTTTTGGAGGTGACTTCAATGTCATTAAATCCTTGGTTGAATATTATGGTAATGGAACTCCTGATTTGGGCAGTATTACTGATTTTGTTTCTTGCTGTGACAATAATGGTTTGGTTGATATCCCTTTTACTGGAAATAGTTTCACATGGACTGGTGTGCGTAGCAATGGTCGGGTTTGGAAGCGATTAGATCGGTTCATGGCTAATGTGGCTTTCTTTGATAAATTTCAGACTCTTTCCTGCTCTCACCTCAATAAATCAACTTCTGATCATGCTCCCTTGCTTTTGAAGTGCTCTATAGAAATTGCTTCTTCGCCTAAGCCGTTTAAGTTCCAACACATGTGGTTAACACATAAATCTTTTCTTCCTATGGTAAAGGATCATTGGTGCTCCACCTTTTCTAGAGGGGGTATGAGTGGGCTGTTTTACAAGTTAAAGTCTCTTCGGAAGGCTATTAGAGACTGGAATAAGAGCACTTTTGGAAACATTTTTTCCGCTATTGAGGAGGCTGAAACTGCGGCGGATTTGGCAGAGCATATCTACTTGGCTGATTCTACTGGTGCCCTTCGATCTGATTGGCAATCTAAACAGGCTGTCCTCATTAGTCGGCTTCGTCAAGAGGAGATATTTTGGCGTCAAAAGTCCCGTATAAAGTGGTTGGCTGAAGGGGATTCCAATACAAAATACTTCCATAATCATGTGAAAATGACCAGAAAGCTTCGTCATATTTCATGTATTAAAGACTCGGAGGGTAACTGGATTACTGATCAAGCTGGGATTGGGTTAGCTGCGACTGATTTTTTCAAAAATCTATTCACAGTTGAGGCTATTGCTCCTTCTACCAATTTGCTTTCTTTGTTTCCTTCTTTGGTTTCTGAGGCGGACAACGATTTATTGATTGGCATTCCTTCTAAGGAAGAGATTAAGTCTGCGGTATGGCAACTCGATGAAAATAGCGCTCCTGGGCCGGATGGTTACGATGGTAAGTTCTTTCGTGTTTGTTGGGATTTCATAAAGACTGATATGTACAGTGCAGTTCAGGAGTTCTTCTTAGGTGTCCCTATGCCTAAAGCATATGGAAGTGCCAAAATTATTCTCCTTCCTAAGGTTCCTAATCCTTCCACATTCAGTCAGTTTAGACCCATCTGTCTCACCACTTTTGTGAGCAAGGTATGTACCAGACTTCTTGCCAACCGTATTATGCCTTTGCTTTCATCTATTATTTCACAAGAGCATGTTGTATTTATGAAAGGTCGCTCTATTCATGAACAAATCCTTCTTGCCAACGAAATGATACATGACCTAGATAGAAAAACTATAGGTCACAACTTAGCAATTAAATTGGACATGGCCAAAGCGTTTGATCGGGTTGACTGGGGCTTCTTGAAGGTTGTTTTACTCCAGTTTGGTTTTTCGAATAAGATCGTGGATTTAATTATGAACAATCTGGGAGCCACTCACTTATCGGTGATTGTTAATGGTACAAGTTATGGTTTTTTTCAGCCTCAACGGGGTGTCAAACAGGGAGATCCTTTATCCCCCCTTCTGTTTATTATTGCAGCTGAATGCTTTTCCAGAGGGCTTAATGCTTTAATTACTTCTGGCAAAATAACTCCATACAAACTTCACAGAAGTTGTCCTGTCATATCTCACTTGGGTTTCGCCGATGATTTACTTGTGTTTATTAACGGTGATGTGCGCAGCATAAAAGTTTTCAAGAAGTTTCTTGATTTGTATCAGTCAACTTCTGGCCAGCTTATTAATTTCACTAAGTGCTCCTTCTTCTGCTCCAGGAAGTGCCCTATCAGTCGGGCCCACAAGTACGCAGAGCTACTTGATATCCCGCAGAAAAAACTCTCATTCACATACCTCGAGGCGCCGATTTACCAAGGTATAAATAGATTCTCCTATTGTCACGAACTGGTACAGAAGGTTGACTTAAAAATACAAGGGTGGTCTAAGAAATTCTTATCTCCTGGTGGTAGATTGCTCCTCATTAAGCATGTGTTGAATTCTATTCCGGTTCACATCTTGGGTGCTATGTTGCTTCCCATTTCCATTATTAGAGCTTTGGAATCCAGATTTGCATCCTTTTTTTGGGGATCGGATACTTCAACTCGGAAAAGGCATTGGGTGAAGTATGAGAAGTTATGCCTTCCACTTGCTGAAAATGGCTTGGGATTGAGATCTCTCACTTCTCTACAAAAGGCATACTCAATCAAACTGCTTTAGTCTTATTTGAATAATAATTCAGTTTGGTCCGCCTACATGCATGCAAAATATCATAGAAATGGTGAGTATATATATCTGCAAACGGATACTTATTCTTGGAAAAGAATTTGTAGCGCCTACTCTGCTTACTCGGATCATTTCGTCCTGGATTCTACTCCTGCTATATGGAAACATTCTGTTTCCGGTTCTTTCAACCTTTCTTCAGCCTATGAAATAACCAGGAACCGCAGATCAGAATCCTTTGTTTCTAAAATGCTTTGGGATAAGGCGATCCCCCTGAAATTATCCATCCTTTCATGGAGAACGATGAATGATGTGCTCCCTTTGCCACATCGGCTACAAAAAATAGGCATTCATCTTGCCTCATGCTGTCCTTTTTGCTACAGCATTGAAGTCTCTCTTAACCATGTTTTTTATCTTTGTCCCATTATGCTGCAGCTTTGGAAGTTTTATGGAGCTTATTTAATTGATGATATAAGCAGGAAAAGATCCTTGCAAATCGAGTTAATGACATGGTGGCTTTCTTCTTCGTCATCCTCAATGCTTGGTCGTCTCAAGAGGTTTGTTTCTCAAACCATTATTTTTTCTATCTGAAAATCCTATTGTCACTGTGTTTGGGGTGAGGAGAAATTATTTTTCCCAAGATTAATGGCACAAATATCAGCTGACATCCTCAACTGGGGCATTAGCAATTTAGGAGCTCTATTTGCAAGTCCCGTTTCATGCTTCAAAGATTTTCTACCGGTTAATTTTGGTGTGGGTAATCTAAAGCCGAGGATTGTTCAATGGTCTAAACCAGCTCCAGGTACTTATAAGCTTAATGTAGACGCAACTTTCACCAGTCTTCAATTGGCGGGAGGAGCAATTCTTAGATCAAATACCTGTCAATTTGTTAGGGAAATCTCCTTCACTATGACAGCACAGAATGCTGTGCAGGCTGAGCTTCAAGCTCTCAAAGATGGTTTACAGTGGTGTCTTTCTACTGGTTTTAATTGTACCGTGGTCGAGATGGACTCCAAAGTCTTGGTCGAGCTTCTTACTTCATCTCATGCTCTGCATCCTGCTTCTTCGGCTGGCCTTGCTAAGCAATTACTATCTTCTTCTAATCTTGCTCTTCAACATACTTATAGAGAAGCCAACCAATCTGCTCATTTCTTTGCTCTCTATGGTCGTCTCAATAACGTCAATTGTGAGTTTATTAGTTTTGAATCTTTGCCTCATTTTTTGAAAGGGGTTATCCTTTCCGATAACTTTTGTCCTTATATTAGATATAGTTGATGACCACCCATTTTATAAGGGCTTTGTAAAAGGACTCTTCCATACTTTTATTAATAAATTTTCTGGTGGTGCTGTCCAAAAAAAAAAAAAGAAATATGAATTGGAATTCTGAATTAGATAGAAAGCTATTTATGAAGAGAGTGTTAAATCAAACCATATCGAAAATATTTTTTATAATCTGTGCTAACGTGCACTTAAAGTATTCTTAGTGGAATGTTTATATATGGGCGATTATTTTATATTATAGTTATTCAATATTCGTTGTTATTTATATTAAACTCTCTATAGTTTAATTTTAAAATTAGTAAATAATGGTTAAGCATACTTACATAAATTATAAAGTAAATACCCATGTCCTTTGTATAGTTGTAGAATTTGAACTTGGAATAAAAAATTCAAGCACTTCGATTTTATCCAATCAAATTACATATGATTGTTTGATAATTTATATTTTGAGTTATGTTGCAAACTGCATGCCAAGAAATTCATATATTCTAGTTATTTGCTCCGCACAATATGCAAATATAATTTTTTTATTGGTGTAATAAATTTCTAGAGTGCAGCTTGTTAACTCTGTTTTGAGAAGCATGCAGATATATTGGTGTAATATATTTGTCTTGCCAAAATCTGTTATTAAAGAGATAGATAGGAAGTGCAGAGTATTTTTGTGGGATGGATCAGGTAGTGAGTCTAAAATAGTTATAGTTGCTTGGAGTATTGTATGTATACCGAAAATGGAAGGTGGATTAGGAGTTAAGGAGCTGCAGTCCTTAAACGAAGCAGCTATTAGTAGGCATGTGTTTGAATTACTTTGTGATAAAACTTCACTATGGGATAAATGGGTAGGAATGAATAAGTTGAAGAGATTAAGTTACTGGGGGATTACAAAGCCTCTAGAAGCAAGCTAGGTATGGAGAAATTTAGTAAAGTTGAGAGACAAATTGAAACCTCTGTTCATCTATGAACTGAGAGAGGGGATTTTGGGTTCTGGCATGATCCTTGGGTGAATGGTTTGAGCATTCTGGATAGATTCCTTGGGCTAAATGTACGTGATGCAGATATTCCTAGGACAGCCGGATTAAGATATGTGTGGAGCAATAGAGGTTGGAAATTACCTGACCTTATGGATGAAGCTACTGATGGCGCATGGACTGAAGTTAGAAAGTTTGGGATTCAGAAAGGTAGCAAAGATATAGTTAAGTGGAGATTAACCAGTAATGGTAGATTTACTGTGAAATCTGCTTGGAATGAGTTGAGAATGATTATTGTTAGTTGGGGAAATTGATTTGGGAGAAGGGATCTATCCCTAGACATAGCTTCATATGTTGGTTAGCTATTCAGAATAGATTAGCTACCAAAAGCAGATTATTAAAATGGAATATGGTGCAAGATGATTTGTGTTGTCTGTGTAATAATGCTGCTGAATGTGTGCAACATTTATTTTTTGAGTGCTTATTATCCAAGAGCATTTGGAAGCAAGTGCTGATTAAATGTGAGATTAATGGTGGTGTATTGAATTGGAGAAGAACCATTAGCTGGTTTTCTAGGAAGACAGTAGGTAAAAGTGTCACTGCTAGTATGAGAAGAATTGCTTTAATGGCTACAATCTATTACATCTGGAAAGAGAGGAATGGAGTAATATTTCAGAATTAAAATGCAGAGAAAAAGAGAATTTGCAGATGTATTGCTTTTACTGTGAAGTATAGTAGTTTAAAATGTTTGGGGGGCTAATGAAGGAAGATGGTAAGAATGGGATGATTAATGAGATGAATCTATGGTTTAAATACTGTGCTGATGAAAATGATATGCTGGGCCGTTGAGACTGAATTTATGTGTTGTTTACTTGATCTGGGATGATTGGCATCGATAATATTTCTGTGTTATCTGTACATGTTGAGAGTGCAAGAGATTACTGATTTTATAATCTGCTAGGCTGCTGCTTGGGCTTCAGTGGTTAGTTGATTGGGTTGTGATTTGTTGAAGTGTATATATTTGTATTGACTTCCTTTTTGGTAATAAAAGATTTGACATAATTACAAAAATAAATAAATTTATATTCCTCTTATTAGACCTTCATTTTAATATGAAATATATTTACTAAATATTTTTAACAAATGATATTAAATATAAATACAATAGAGATTTAGCATATTTAACTAAGATAAATAGTAGACTATAATTTTAGATAAATGAAAAAAAAATGTATATTTATGAATTTACCGTGGAGAGAGTAAAATTATTGGGAATAATAGGTAAAATAATAAACAAATTAACCAAAAAATAATAAGACAATAACAATCATAAAAAAAATAAAATATTTTAATATACATGCATTTCTTTCACATTATATATTAGCAAATAGACTTTGGATCCTCTATTTGTGAAAGAAATGCATATATTTTAAAATATTTTAAAATATTTTATAATCATATATATATATATTAGCAAATAGACTTTAGATATTCAGCTGTGTAATTATGATTATAAAAAAGCCAATAATTTTAGATATTCATGTGATTATTAAAAAAACTAATAATATTAATTATTAAGACTACTTCAAAAATATCTAAAAAAACTAAAATTATTTTCAAATAGACAAATTTTTTTGTCTTTTTCAAAAATAATCACTTTTGACTTTTAATTTCAAAAGTACAAATTTTAAAAATATTAATTTAGTATATTTTTTGTATAGTAAAGATATTCTTTATTTGTAAAAATAAATATTTAATATATATTTGGTATAGAAATTATACTAAAATAAATTAGTATTTTAAAAATTTTAAAAAGTGATATATAATATAATTTTTTCTTAATTATTCAACCGTATAACTATTTTAAAATAATGATAAAAGGTACTTTCTTCAATGGGAAGAAAATAAAATTTTTACCATATTTTTTATAATACGGCAACAACTATGTAAAGAAAATATATTTTTTGTTATTTTAATTTTTTTATTCTCATAAATCCACAGATTTTCTTAAATTTGAAGTTTTAAAAAGTAATTTTTAAATTTAATTACAATAGTTTTTTAGTGCCGTGAATTCAATTGCAATTTTTTTTCAACAATTGTAATGGTTTGAAATATTGTAATTACATGACTTTAAAAAAATGACATTATTTTTTAATATATTAAAACTAGTTTCAAGTGTATTGTAAAATCATTTCTCTCAATATTTAATTTTGGATACACCCTGCACGTATGTCGATTTTAAACCTGATTATAATTTTCTTCAATACAGATTATTATGATTAGATTATTGTATATTATGGAAGTCTGCGATGAACAGAACTGCTTATCATCAAAGTAGTATATTGATAAGTGAAATTTTATAGATGTAGAAATATTAAGAGTTTATATATTTTTGAAAGAGTCAATCTTAAAAGTCAGTATGTAAAATTGAAAATTTCAATTATATATAAATTCATTCAACATCCTATATTTAATCAATGTGATATTGTATATTATATTTAATAGTCCTCCTTAAGTAACAACTGGACTAAAAGAATTTTTGATAAACTCAATTGATACTTGTAAATTTATGATATAAACTGGATTAAGAGGATCTGCAGCCTGAGGAACTTCCTATACCAAGTGAAAAATTAGAAAATTGAAAGGACATTTCATACCGGACGAAGAATAAATTTGAAAGCCTATCATCGAGTGAATGAAATTCACCCTGAGGCAAGAATTGAAATTAATATTAAACCCGATGCATATTGAAAATTAAAGGAGAAATTATAATATAAATTATGATAGAAGAGAAATTGAGATAGAAAAGTGGTACAAATATTATTTAGCTACGATACCACGATGAAATGTTGAGAACTTATATACTCTTAGAAGAGCCAATTCCAAAAGTTAGATTATAATATTGGAGAATCCAATTATATATAAGCTCATTTAATATTCTATATTTAATCAATGTGAGATTGTATATCGTACTCACTACTAGAGTTTTTCCCTCCTTTCTACTTCTTTAGGAAGTTTTCCCCTTTTTTTACATAGATTTTATTTTTTTTTTCTCTTCTGCTTTAGATTTACAATTGTTGTTGACCTTCTGGCCGTGGGCAGCCCTTGATCTTTCTTTCCTCTACCTCTTCTATCTCTTTTCTATTTGTCTCAGCTTTTTGTTATTTTTCTTTTACCATGCTCAGGGGCGAGCCATTTGGTGCTTCAATGGTGCTTATAATATCGCCTTGGTACGTAGAGTCTGCATTTAAGCCCTTTAAGCTGCATTTTGGTCGCTTCTTCTAAAGTTTAGAGGGAGGTTTTAGTTGATCTGGATTTATAGACTAGAATATTAATTTTAGCTCCACGTTATTTTGGTTTTTTATACTTTTATTTTGTGGTTTAGTCCAGAAGCAGACCAATCTCCTTGGTGGAATCCGTAGTCTATTTTTTCTCATTCAAGGAGCTTTCTCTAGGTCTGTTGGTTGCTCTCTCTAGTTACTGTTAAGGTCTCATCTTCTAAAGCTTTTTTTATCTGAAGCTCTAGAAACACTTTTCCTCCTAAGATATATCAAGATTTTTATTTTGGGAGTTTTTTTATCTTCAAGACACACAACAAAGACACCTATCAATTTGACTCTCTTCTTTGGATGAAGAGCTATATTTGTCCATTGTTTGGACTGTTTGGGTATACCTCATCATCTATCCATGCTTGGGTGATGTCCTATCTTTTTATATAAAGGTTTATCCGTTATACCAGATGACTTTTTTGTTTCCATGTTTAATGTAATACAGAGCTTTCTTGATGCTTTGATTGAAGTTTATCTAGGTTCTGGGCTTCTAGTACTAAATCTAGCAAAAATTACATTGTATGCGGCATCTGACTTTTTGATTTGCAAGATTATGGTGGCTAAGTTTTTTTTTTTTCTCTTTTGTCAAAAAAGGCGATTTTTTTTTTTACATTTTTACGTAAAAAACGTTGCTATTTTTATTTTTATTTATTTTATTTATATTTTTTATCTAAAATTTATTTTACGCCATATTTTTAATATACATATAAAAAATAAACATATACATAACATATAAGCAACATATACCAATTACACAATTAACAATATAAAATACATCTACAACATCTACCATACATCTATAACACATCAACAATATATCAACAAAAAATCTACAACACATCTATATAATATTTTTAATATTTATTTAATTTTATATTTTTAAAATTTTTTATTCTCAAAACATCCACACAATATTTATATAATATTCTCACAATATTCAATAATTTTTACATAAAATACACACAATTTTAATAACAAAAATATAATATATACACAATATGTATAACACATCTATATATCTACAGTATTTTACATAATATATATATAACGAAATTATATTTTTTTTATTTTTTTATTTATAATATGTAAAATTTATTTAAAAATAAATTTAATAATTTTTATTAATATATTTTTATATGTCTTATTTTATTTTTTTTGAGTGTTACCTATTTTTTATAATTAAAATTAAAATTTACTCTTTTTACAAAAAAAAATTATAATTTTTATATGATGAAAAATAATCTAAAATATTAATTTTTATTATTTTATTAGAATATTTTTATTTTAATATTGAAGTTTAAAAAAATAAAAATTTGAAGTAAAATATTGATTATTGTTAGAAAAATATAATTTTTTAAAAAAAAATTATTTTATTAAAAAATGAGATATTTTTGAAATTTTACATTAATTTTTTATAAAGTGCAAATATTTTTTTTATTTTTATAATATTTTTATAATAAAAATTATTTTTTATGGTAATTATATAAATATCCCCAAAATCTAGCCCTGTTTGGGCTTATTTAATTTATTTTCTTGCTAATGAATATCCTCTTTATTGGCAAAAAAAAAATAAAGTAGAATATTGATGAATGATTAAAAAAAAAAGTAGAATATTGATGGAATGATTTTTTTTTGGGTAAGCGATGGAATGATTTTTAGCTCTCTAATTACTTGTTTTAGTACAGATTCCTTCTAATTTCAATCAAATTAAATAGCTTTGTCGCTTGTTAGATAGCTTGCACGTTGTATTGTAGCAGTCTTTAATTTGCAGTCAATTACATTTTATTTTTATATGAATTTTTAACATGTAACTTTTTCATTTTTATATACGTACATATAGAACTATTTAAATAAGATCATAATATTCATTATTATTTTATTTTGGATAATTTTAAATTATGATTACATAAAAATACATATAAAAATTTACATAAAATAAATAAAAAATTATATAAAATTAGTGAATTACGTGGAACTAATAATAAACATAATAATTAAAAGTTAAGGGTGAATGCACTATCTAGAATTTTTTTTTTATAATAGTTCAACAATAAATTGAAAGGATTAATACAATTACTATTGGATCATATACTTAACAAAAATAGTATTTAAGATTTTTTTAATAAATTTGATTCTGCTTGGAACTTAAAATTTAATTAGACCATATAGAACAAACCACTAATTAAATTAAAACCTTATTATTAATATAATTGAGATTTTTTTTATTTAGGATATGAGAGTATATATTATACAAATACAATAAAAAATCATCAAATTTTTTTTATTACTATCGAATACGAATCTAAATTAGTCTGAAATGTTTAGTTGGAAGATAATGGTAAAGGAAAAAACAAAAACACCATTAATTTTCATTGGCTTTACCTTTGGCAGAATGGTCTAGCAACCATGAAAATATGGTACCAAATACAAGCTCGACATTTTCATTGGGTTCACCAATCAAAACATGCCACATCCCAGGAAAGATCTTTAAAAGTTTTATCTTTGCTGGCAGCTGATTCATGCACAAATCTAGTAGAGTCACATACCATGTCATCTTCCCCATGAACCACTAACAAAGGAACTTCAAGTTCACCACAATGCCTTCTTATATAATCACAAACTCTTATAAACTCCATTGCAGTCGCCGCCGGTGGCTTTCCAGTGCTCCTTCGATTTGGGTTTTTCGCCATTAATATCCTTTTCCACTCTTCTTTATAAGATTTATTAGCAACAGGGCTTTGAGACAATAACTTTTCAAGTGGGTGCAAAAAGAGCAGCTACAGACAGTAACTTCTCTAATGCTGAAAAAAAAATCGCGTAATATACTATATTTATATTAGTTCATATAGTAATATTACGGTGGCTGCTGCTTTTTAATTTTACACTAGTCATATTTATATTATTGTAATATACAAGTGGCCCTATCGATTCGATTACTAGTATATAAGCGAAAATCGGCTTGTGTAAAAGTAGGTCTTCATTCCGCTCCAACTGACACGTGCGCTCAGAGGCGGAGGCAGGTGGAGTCGTGTGGGGGCTGACGACCCCCTTGCCAGCCGCCGAAGGTGTAAAACTAATATGGACAAGCTTCCCTCAGCCCAGCCACCCTCAGTCCCAGCCTCCCTCAGCCCCCCCCCCCCCCCTTTTTCAGCCCCTCAGTCCCTTAGTCCTAGCCTCCCTCAGATCCCCTTGAGCCCATCAGCAACTCAGCTCTCTCAGCCCAGCCCCTTCTGCCGGCGGTCCTGGCTCCGCCACTACGTGCGCTCAAAGAACCTATCCACTCGCAACACACAAGTTTCTAGGGTAATGGGAACCTTACAGCAGCTTTTAGTTTATAATATATGTATAGCTGCTGCACTTTCATATATATTTATAAAACCAGTTTGATATAGTTCAACTCTATTCAACTAATTTGTTGATTTTGACTGATTTTTTTATAAATACATTTTTTAATATTTTTAAATTATTTCAACTTTCAATTTTCGGTTAATTTAATCCAACTAATATTTCAGTCCGATTTTAAAAACATCCATTAAAACTATAAATTATTTTATGCTTGTCTCACAAAACTTTCTTAAATAATGCCTTTGCCACGCTGCTTATTTTCCTGTTATTTTTTTTTTCTCTTTAAGATTTCATTTTCTCTCTAATAAATAATTTTTTTTATTGTTTGCTAATTGAATGAATTCATTTATTTGTTATAATTATTTTATTTTTGCCTCACTTTAAAAATAATTTATATAGATATGTGTAATTTCATTATAATTACTAATATATTTACTAATAAAAGTAAAATTGTTGATTAGAGACACCGAAATAATTTCAGTAATTAAATAAAAACTAAGTTTAAATATCATGCTTTTTTACTTTTTCAATAAAATTAATACAATTTTTTTACTGATTTTATTAAATCTTTAGAATTAAAAAATTAACATTTTATTTAATGTTATGGTTCAACTCTATCGTAGTCATCCTGCATGTTGATGACTAGATTTTATATAATTTTCAAAGGACACATAATATATATTGTCTTCTAACTTCTAAGCCTGCAGATGTGCTATTGACAGGTAATCCTATTCACCAAAATTTTGAATCAAATTTAATTGAAATTGAATGTTGAAAAAGAGCAAATTTGGCGAATTCAAGTCCAATTATATTTTAACAAATATGATTTTTTTATATATTTTTTCTCAATACAAAAATATAAATAGCACATCCTTTTTCATATACACTTATTTCATTAAATTGGTATACACACTAAGTGTAATTACTTTGCTATTTATATTATAATTAAGCAAGCTTAATGTATGATATTGCTTTATTTAGTTTTCTGTGCATTAAGTTTTGAATTAAAAGTAATTTACAGAAGACTGTTAATAATCTATATTAGTCACAGTTCTTTTTTTTTTGGGCATTGATACCTTCAAATAAATTTAAAAATAGGGAAATATAATTAGTTATGCCAAATTATGTTATATTAATTATAAGCATATAATTATAAGAATATAAAAATACTTCAATATAAATATGTATTAGATTCCATTACACTCAACAAGCCATCTTTAGATTTGATTTATAGTTCTTTTTTTTTCTCTGTTTCAATGTTTGTAACATGTGAATAATAATAAATCTATTCATCACTTCAATTTGATTTTAATACATACATGATAATTTTAAGCTCTCTATCTAATCATATTTGGTGCATGACTTGATTTAAGAAGCAATAATATTGCATAGAGTTAAATTAATTAATAAATCTCTTTCTTAATTAATCTCTAGAATATTAATAAATATTTTGATTTGCTAATTTCAAATTAATTTTGGTTTTATATACCATCATCAATAAAAAAAAATACAAGATATTAAATAAAAACTAAGGAATTCACAATTTAATAAATTAAGAGTAATTAGCTTTAAAGGATATTTTTTATTTTTAATTCCAAAGTTATATTACAACATGGTTTGCATTAATAATAATAGTGATAATTATTTATAATTAAATAAAAAAATATTTTTTAAAATAGATTTGACTTGACATTCACAAGGTAATGTGGGATTGTGGAGCCTAAGGCTTGGTGTGCTGGTCTCCTTTCATTAACTTCATTAATTAAGACTAATGTTAACGCTCCCTTCAGTTCCATCTGTTTTTGTCGATTTGAGTTTTAGAAAATGATTTCAAATCAGTTTGTCTGATATAAGAATTTATCTCAGTTTGAGAACATCAAAAGAGATTTATTATGCAAATCAATTCTAGTTTTTAAATTATACCAATAATTTAATGATATTTTAATATAATGAGAAATAGAATTCAAAATTGTTTAGTCTCATGCCATGGTCCCGTTGGAGACAAAACAAGTTTCATGAGTTTAATTCATAACTAAAGAAACAGAAGACTGTAGTTATAGCTATTCATAATAGTATAAGATTATATTTACATGAAAAAGAAAATTAATTCTAGGGATTGATAGATCCAAATGGAGAATATTATATATGAGTTACAAAATAAAGAAACATTATTTTCATATATTTGCAGCTGAGAATCAATTATGAGATTGTGATTTGTGCAGTCTATTGCTTTGTCTTAACAAACCATGCAGAACTGATTGTCTATTTAGAACATTGATCTTTCTTACTATATTGCTTTTGCGAATATTGAGCAGTAATAGACAAATCTTCTTTTGAAAGATCTGTATTTGCTACAAATAATTAATTTTATGACTAACTAATTTAACTAAATTACATATATCTTCAAAATTTTAATTTTTGTAGTTAATATCAACTTTTAGTTATAATTTTATCAATTGTGACTGAGAATCCTTAGCTATATATCAGATTTATTGTAGTGAGACTTGCTTCACAGTCTAAAAATTTTTTACCAACTCTTCAAATGAGATGGGTGACTCTGTAGCATGCAAGGCGGCTTTAAGCTCTTTACAATCATTGGTAAGACCATTGAGGGTGTGAACTACAATTTCACCATCACACACAACATGCCTAATCATAGCAATATTCAGAAATGGGTGTTCTTTTCTTGACTAACCTTTGTGAGAGTATCGATGTGTCCAACCATCCGATTGTTAAATTTGTTGGGTAAGTAGCTTTGAGTTTGCACAAAGCCTCTTCTTGTCTCAGTTTTGTTTCAGTGCATATTTCTTTGTTTTGTCATCTCAAATTGTCTCAATCAATACAACCACACTTACTCCTCAAAAATTGTCCAAAGGAGAAAATTACTCAATGTGGAGCTCTCAGATGAGACAATTTGAGTATTATGGATGAAACTCATCCATGTTCATCAAAAATAGATCCAAAGTATACAAATTGAATCTGTTAAGATCAATTATTGCTCCTTAAAACTAGGGTTGAGTATGGTTTGAAGCAATCAGAATATTAAACAATTTCTATAATCGAATCAAATGTTGAAGATTTCAAAAATATCATCTCTATAATTGAACCAAACTAAAAAAAAAAACTTTCATATTGTATTATTTCGATTGTTCAGAGTATTTCAATTTAGAAATTATGGTTTTATTATTCGATTTTGATTCTGTTTTGACTTGGATATTTGGATATTTAGAAATTTTAAATGATAAAATAATATTAATTATTCTAGCAATAACAAACATTCAATGTCAATTTTTATAGTCCAAAATATACATAATCAAATTATTATAAATATCCAACGTTCAATATACATAATAAAACAACATATTACAAAAAAAAATAGATATTACAAAAAAAATGTCCAATATCTAATATTAATTTATTGCAACTTTCAAATAAGACAATTTAGATATATACATAAAAACAACAAGACATATTAGTTGAACTTTGTCAAAATTCAAATACTTCTAATATATCTTATAAAATTTTAATAATTTATGATACTTATATCTAAATTAGTATTTTTATTATTCATATTATTCTCAAATCTAATTACAATTTATTTATCTTCATATCACTAGTACAACTAATTATTATTAATGCTTGTACTCATTATTTTTATTAAGTACTACTAATATTATTATAAAAAATACTTGGCAACAATTATTCACATAAATATATTGAATGCCAATTAAATTTTAAACTATTTAATTAATAATTAATTAAAAGTTAAATTTTTTAAATTTAATTTATATTTTATTAATTTAAAAATATAGTAAATATGTAAATA
The DNA here is from genome assembly GCA_947685225.1 of Garcia nutans. Taxonomy (NCBI): domain Eukaryota; kingdom Viridiplantae; phylum Streptophyta; class Magnoliopsida; order Malpighiales; family Euphorbiaceae; genus Garcia; species Garcia nutans. The sequence goes on from CANTUV010000071.1 coordinate 2,909,445, forward strand.
AATATTGATTAAGTGAAAAATTAATTAAAAACCATATATAACTATTAATTATATTTATATTTACTTTATTTTTTAGTTAAACTAGGAAATTACATTAATTTAATCATATATATAATATTAAATATTAAGTAATAAATTAATATAATAAAATTTAAGTTTATATTATTATTAATAAATAAATTATTTCAGTTATTCAATTTGATATGATTTAGTACGGTACGATCCTTAGTCCGGATACAGTTCAATCTCCAGATCCGTTTCATATTATAAAAATCAGTATAATTCAATCTGCAAAAAATTAAATTTAATGAAACTTTTTAGTTCTTGGTATTTTCGATCCAATTTAGATCGGTTAAGGTATTTTTAGAATCTGTATTTAACCTTAATCCAAACAGCAGTCTTGAGCAAATATGAAGAGAAATCATGTGGCTCTAATACTACGAAGAAGCAGAAGATTGTAATTAGATTTATTCAAAACAATATAATACTATATTTACAAGCTACTTATAATTAAGAAAAAGGAAACTAATCTTAGAGGTTGACTAAATATATATAAATCTGAATAGAGAATATTATATACAATTTACAAAATAAAGAAAAATTATTTTTCATATGTTGATAGCTGAGAATAAATTATGAGGTGTTAATTTTAGTTTATTGTATTGTTTATCAAGAATGACTTAAAGAGCATGCAAGTGAGACAATATAAATTTATAAACGAATCATATCACAAATTTATAATTGAATTCGCTCATGAGTCAGTTTGTAAACTTAATAACAAGTGAATTGCGTATTTAAATAAGTGGAGTCTCCGTGAACTCAAAACTCTATTCATTTAATTAAAGAGCTTAAAATTTAAATTCAAGTTTAATTCATTTATAAATTAACCGGGTTGGAATTAAACAATTATTGCGTAGAACCATAATAGCTTGCGAACAGCCCAGCTTCTATTGTTTTTTTTATATATATAATTATTTATAGTAAGGTGGTAAAGCAAGAATTAGATGTTTATAAAAGCCAAAGCCGTTTTTTCTCTCAACTTTCCAACAAAGTTTCCTCTCAACTTTTGAGTCTTTTCTTCTATCTTTATTTGATCCAGGACTGCCGCTGACCTCTTAGCCGGCTGCAGCCCTAGTGCAAGTACGTTCTAATTGATTTTCCATTAGCTCTTTAGTTTTCATTATGGTTTTATTTGTTTCTTTTTTAGATCTGACATATAGATAATTCTTTTTGTCTTGGCATAGAGATAGTTGTTTTTTGTTCCCCACCTCCATGGTGGTAACTCCGCCTTCATGACCCTCTTTATCATGTCTACTATTTTTATGTTGCAAGGAGTAGACCAATCTTTACCAAAATCGCCTTCCATAGTTAGTAATTCCTTTCTCATTTGGTGCTTTTCAAGAGTTTTTCATATAGCCTATCTTGTCTCTATTAGGATCCCATGGTTTTATGTCATGACATCGATCTATGAATCTTCCTGAATTTTTTTTGTCTTTTTATGGGTCAAAAGAGATTATTTCTTTTTGGTCATGTCACACATTATCAGCGACAAGACAAATCAATATGACTGCTCTGTGTTCACAAGCTCATTTTCTAGCTTCGCGGTTTACAGTAATATCATCTTCAATCATTTGTATTATTTTTAACAATAAAAAAAATATTTTTTTTATATTCTTCTTTTTTATTAATATTATATTAATTTTTAACTCTAACTTTATTTATTCATTTCAGTACAAAATTTCCTATCATTTTATATATTAACCCCATATATTTATATATTTCACGTTTTCATCCAACATTAAATATTAAGTAATTTAATTAATTATATATTTAATTAATAAATAAAATAAATACATATATTGGACATAAATAATAATACATTAAATATAAAAATATATTAATTAAACATTAATTGAAAAAATACATTAACCAAATATTAATAAAAACCAGCTACTAAAACAGCTTGCTGTTTATGTTCTTAATGGTAACAGCTAAAGCAACAAGAAACAGCTAGCTGTTTATGTTCTCAATGGTAACAGCTAAAGCAACAAGAAACAGCTGCTGTTTATGTTCTTAATAAAAACCAGCTGCTAAAACAGCTAGCTGTTTATGTTCTCAATGGTAACAGCTAAAGTAACAAGAAACAGCTAGTTGTTTATGTTCTCAATAAAAATCAGCTGCTAAAACAGCTTGTTGTTTATGTTCTCAATTGTAACAGCTAAAACAACAAGAAACAACTAGCTGTTTATGTTCTCAATGGTAACAGCTAAAACAACAAGAAACAGCTAGCTGTTTATGTTCTCAATAAAAACCAGCTGCTAAAACAGCTTACTGTTTATGTTCTCAATGGTAACAGCTAAAGCAACTAAAAACAGCTAGCTCTTTATAAATAAATAATAATTTGTTGATTATTTTTTTCTCCTCATATTCAAAATTAATTTTTTCAAATAAAAGACTAGTATACTTTTATTTAATTTCAAAAACTCTAATATAATCATATTATTCATATTTAATATTATTAAAATATATATTTTTTTATAATTAACATATAAATTATCTATCATCATTAATATACTATTTATGTAATAGTTTCAATAAACAGGTCGATTAATTATTAATCATTTATCAATAGCTTATTTATCCAATTTTGATAAACGATTCACAACTTATTTTAAACAATTTATATTCCATAAATATATTATAAATAATTTATTATAAAATACTACATATATTTAATATTATATTAATACAAATTAAATTTTCATAATTATTAAAAATATAAAATAAATTAATAACACAATATATTATATAAATTAAAATAATTAGAATCTAATTGAAAATTTTTAATAACTACATTAATAATAAAGGACTTAACAGAAAGAAATTTAAACTTTTATACTTAATTGAAATTTAACCAAAATAATAAAAAAAAAATAGGGTGTGCTACAGTAGTGCACTATATATGGCGTACCACTGTAGCAAAACTTCAAAATAGTATAAATAATAGCGTAAGGTTGAAGGAATTAAAAATGGATTTACTGCGCTATTTTAAAGAATAGCGCAGCGTTGGAGATGGCCTTACTAAAGTGGCGGCCTGGATCAGATTTTCAGGTATGAACCTCCACCTTTATCAGAAGAGCGTACATTAAGCAATAAATCAGAAGTTTAGTCAGTTGATTAAAATTGACTATAGAAATTGATTATAGTACCTCACATTTGGATAGAGGTAAATTTGCTTGAATGGCGATTGAGATTGACCTTTTTAAGCCTTTAATCCCTTATTTTTTCTATAAGGGTAGGATGAAAACTGTTGTTTATGAAGTGATTCCTGTAATTTGCTTTCATTGTGGTCTTGCGGGTCATTCTATTGATGGTTATCGTGTTAATCTTGAGAATGTGGGTAAATTCTATGAGGGAGAGGCTAAAACTCATGAACTGAAAGTCAATAATAATAAAGAGCAAGATACGGACCTACTTACAATTGAGAAAAGGTATGGGCCCTGGATGTTGGTTCAGAAGAAGGGAAGGAAATCTACAGGAAAGAAAGTTAAGAAGGGTAAAACGAGTACTGGCTGACACGAAGGTGTTGCATTGAATAATTTAAGATATGTTGTGTTAGCTTCTGACGATGGTGGTATATTAGTGCTTCTGATAATAATTTAACCAGCCACTTAGTCGATAATGTCAAAGGCAAGGAATTTCCGAGAGTGATTTATTGACTAATAATATAGATAGAGTTTTAGAAGAAAAGTTCAAAGATTTGGCAAGGAAAAACACAAAGAAAATATTCAGAGAAGTTGATGACTTGGGTATAATAAATGGTGATGGAAATAATAGGTCTACTTCTTTAAGCGAAGTTAGTGGTGTTCAAAATTTAACTTGTCAAAGTTCACACAAGTTTGATATGGCAGGAACTTCAAAGGGTGTTAGGAAGGTAACCTCTGATAATGTGGAGAACAGGAATCCTAATAGACAAAATAATTTTGGTAAAGCTTTGGAGTTGCATGAAAACCTTGTTTCTTCTCTTAATGGGCCGCATGGGTTGGCTACGGATAAGGCAATTGGGAAGATGTTAAAGTTGAGTGATTCTAAATTTTGTAGAGTAAAGCCTCCAGATGATGGAGGAACATCATAGTGCGTGGAAAGGAAGCACTGATAGTTTTTTGACAATATCTCAAAAACTTTGCATTAGGGTCCCTCAACAGTTGTCTGCTGTCACTTTAGAAGGGACGGGTGTTTCCTTAATGGAGATAGATAATACTGAGGGTCTCGTCTCATAAGTTTTTTCTCGGTGTTTTTAAGTGACACCTTCTTATTATCATCTGTTTGTCTTTTTTTATAGATTTGTAAATTTTGTCTTGGAAATGTCAGCAGATCAAATCCCCAAAAATTCATCAGTTTATTAAATATTTGCAGAAATAGTATGGGTTCTTTAATGTCATTCTTTTAGAGATGAATTTAGGTGGCTCTTCAAAGGATTTTATTATCATAAAACTAAGCTTTTCTCACTCTTTTCAGGTTGAAGCCAATAGATTTTCGGGAGGCATCTGGGTTCTTTGGTAGTATAATATCTCTGTCATGTTACTTTTATACGTATCAGGTGGTTAACATGCAAGTGAGTAGTGGTAATAACAGGATATCCTGTCTATCTGTTGTTTATGTCGATCCTAATGGTGTTTTTCAAAGAAGTTTTTAGAACAATGTTTATAGTTTAAATCATTCTAACTCTCTTCCATGGTGTCTCATTGGTGATTTTAATGCGTTCTTATTTTCTCATGAGAAAATAGGAGGTTCAGTTCGAGGTAGTAAACCTTGCCTTCTTTTTCAAAACTGTGTTAATAATTGTCAGTTGGTGGATGTCAAATTTAGTGGTCCTATTTGGACTTGGCAAAGGGGTTGTTTTTGGGAGAGGATTGACAAGGCTATTTGTAATATTTCTTGGAAACTTTAGTTTGATTTAGCCTTTGTGCAACACCTTCCTAAGGTAGTATCAGATCATCATCCTATTTTGTTACCCTTAAACACTATGTCTCCTATATAGGCAAAAGCTCCTTTTTGCTTTTTATCAGCCTGGCTCTTTCATGATATTTTAAGAATTTTGTAAAAGGCGCACAGAGTAGCAACACTGACATATCAACAGCTTTGGGTGAGTTTAGGAATAAAGTTTCTAGATGGAACATGGAAGTTTTTGGGAATATTTTTCAAAGAAAGCAAACTATTCTTGCTAGAATTCGTGGGATTGAAAATTATTTGGTGGTCCACTCTTCCTCATATCTTGTTAGATTGGAAAAAGATCTTAAACGTGAATATGACGTTATTCTTCAGCAGGAGGAAATTTTCTGAAGGCAAATAGTTAATTCGGATTGAATTCGTTCTGGTGATGGAAATACCTCATATTTTCATGCAAAAGTGAAGATGAGAATTGAATGTTTGCAACTAGATGTTGAAAGTTGGTGTGCTGATGATACTGTGTTGAAAAATCATGCTAGAAGCTATTATCAGGAGCATTATATTGTTGAGTCAAAAGTGGTTTCTTCTTATCCAATAAAAGGTATGTTTTCCAGTATTTCTTATGAGATTTTTAATGAGATTGGAACTACTATTTTTTATTACGAAATCCATCAAGCTTTGTTTAGTATGAAACAGTTCAAGGTCTAGGGACCGATGGTTTTAATGCAGCTTTCTTTCAGAGATGTTGGGGTATCATCAAAGATTTAAATCCTTCTATGGCTGGTTGTGATCTAAATCCTTCTATTTGCAAGGCTCTTATTACTCTCATTACGAAAAAAGAAGCTCTCGTGGATCTAAACCCAGTCTAGCCTCATTCTTGACAAAAAGATTATAGATAACATTCTTATTGTTCAAGAAGTTATACATTCCATGAGAAGAAGTAAGGGAGTAAGGGTTGGATTATAGTTAAAGTGGATCTATGGAAGGCTTATGATCGATTACAATGGGATTTCATTTATGATAGTTATTGGAGATTAGTAAACAGGAGAGCATCATTATAGTGTTGATCAATTCTTGGCGTAGTTAAAGTACATGTCTTCTTTGGAATGGCAGTGTATATGATATTGTCAGGCCCACTCGTGGTGTTAGGCAAGGAGATATGCTTTCTCCCTACATCTTTGTTATATGCATGGAACGTTTGTCTCATGGGATTAATAAAGTTGTTCAAGATGGATTTTGGAAACTTTTGTCTACTAGTGGAAATGACCCAATGCTTTCTCATCTCTTCTTTATAGATGACTTGATTTTATTTGGGGAGGCTTCTGTAGAGCAGATGGGGGTTATGAAAGGTGTCCTTCAGAATTTTTGTGTATTTAGGCCAGAAAGTGAATGTAACTAAAACCTCTTTATATGTGTCCAAGAATATTGGTAAAGAGGTTATCAACTAACCTGGCTCAGGTCTCGAGGTTCAAATATTCATCTAATATGGGTCACTATCTGGGTGTGCCTATTCAACATGGTCGCAACCGCCAACAGACTTACAAGTACTTGCTTGAAAATGTAAGCAAGAGATTAGCTTCTAGGAAAGCTAATTCTCTATCTTTGGCAAGTCGTATTACTAGTTAACTCTATTTTGGTGGCTACTCCTATTTATGCCCTTCAATCTAATGTCTTGCCTTAAAGTGTTTGTGATGAAGTAGAGAAGCTGTATCGTCAGTTTGTGTGGGGAACTTCTGGCCATGAAAGGAAGGTAAATTTGGTTAGGTGAAATTGGTTCTGTCTGCCTAAGAGCAATGGTGGTCTGGTTTTTTTTTTTTTTTTTTGATAGAAATGTTATTTTATTATTATAAATATTGGAAAAAACATATTTATGGGACATAAAGTACCCAAAATAAGATCTAAACCATTACAAACCCACCTAAAATCATCCCAAAATATTTTAAAAATCTCAGATCCTTGTATACACTTTAGACCTCTCAACTAAAACAACAAAGCACACTAAGTGACGGCTACAATTTGTATCAACATATACAACTAAAAAGTGCTCCTCAAGAACCAGTAGAATATCAGTACAACAGCAGCATATAGATAGGCACAACAGCAGTACAGCAATGTGAATCACAGCAGCACAACAACAGCAGTACTTAGCATCACAGTAGCATTACACAAGCAAGAAGAACTGGTATTAAAAATATGTATTTATTTAATAAGGCCTTTATTGCTAAGTTGGTTTGAAGGATGAGAATGGACTCCCAAGCTCTTTGGATGTGAGTGTTTTCATCCAAGTATAAACTTCATTCTCACGATATGGTCATTTCTCCTTAGATTGCTAATGGGTCGATTTTATGGAAGGAGCTTTGCAACCTTTGGCCCTTTATGAATTGCAATATGTCCTGGTCTATTAGGGATGGTAAGAGTTGTAAGTTTTAGACTGATTTTTGGGTTGACAACTTTGCTTTACTAGAGTTTACGCAGATGGATATTCCTTTAGAAGTTCTCAAGTGGACTGTGAAAGATGATGTGCAGGATAATGGCAATTGGAATTTAACTCTTATTCGGTCTTATCTTCCTTAGCACCTGGTTGATCTTATTTACAGTTTTGAGATTCCAAATCTTAATATGGGGGTGGATATACCTTATTAGCGCTTGTCATCTTTTGGCTCTTTAACGGTTTCTTCAGCGTACAAGGAGCTTGTTAACTCTGCGCAATCTGAAGCTTCTAATTTATGGAAGCTAATCCAAAGATGAAATGGTCCAAAGAGGGTTTAGACTTTCTTTTGGCTGGTTGATCAGAATGGGCTTTTAACTAATGTTCAGAGGGTGAGCAGACATATGAATACATGTTCTCGTTGCCCTTTATGTGATTTAGAGGATGAAAGGGCGATGCATGCTTTTAGGGACTGCGTGTTTGTTCGTTCATTGTGGCAGCATTGTCTTCATAATAATGAGGGTGTAAAAATTGGTTGCTACATAATCTAGGGAGTTATTTTAGTTATGCTCAGGGCTCTAGTTGGTCTTCCATATTTGCTTTTACCGATCGGTTGTGTTGGAAATGGTTGGCTATGAGTTCCAAGTTGGCTATTATTATGAGTCTTGTGAACTCTAATTCGGTTGCCAATGAGACCTTATGTATTCTAGGTGAAACAAATGAGAAATGTGATTGATTAATTGGAAAGTGGGAGATGAAGGCTTTATTGTCTTGATTACAGATGGCGCCATGAGTGTAACATCCCAAATCCCAGATTGGTAAGAAACAGACATAGAGGATATGATTTAGGCTTAGAACAAAGGAGTTCAGAACGTGACCTATAACTTGAGCTCGAATTTCATCCAAGTTAATGATAGAATTAGAGAGTCTTAAAGAAGAATTAATTGTTTATTTGTGTCTTAGCTAGATTTATAACTTGAAATTATTCAATTTGGAGTTGTACAGAATAAGATATGATGGATTTAGTAGACAATGTGCAAGCTGCCTCAAGACAGCATAGTAGGTTTGAATTCGAAGGACCGTCAAAAATCAGATATAGCTCGGATCGACCTGAAATTTTGACACAATGTAGCCCCGTATGTCTAGTTTCATTGGGAATAAGAATTACTTAATTTGAAGTTGTGAGTAAAAAGATATTAATAAAGAAATACAGCAAGGTCAGGAAGGGATATCAAAAGGACCTAAGTGAAAATTTCTCAAAAGTTAGGGATAACTATGTAAACTTAAAAATTAAGAGTCGGAAGTTCTTAATAGTGCCCATATCCGACCCTGGAAGAATATTCTAGAGATTAATCGGGTCGCAACGACGTGTAACGGTTTTTCCAGGAAATGTCCCGTTAAAGAAAAATAAAGACATGTTGACTAGGGGCATTTTGGTCATTATCAATTAAAGTTATACATGAATTTAAAGTAGGAAATAAAAAAATGAGTACGTAAAGGATGAAGAGGGGTGATATATGAAACGATCGTCAGTAGAAACGGAGCCGGAAGAAAACCCGAGCAAGGAAATGACCTAAAGGGAATTTTGTAAAACGTTGAGGGCTTATCGGTAATTTTTCAAAATGACTTGGAAACCTAAAATAGACCTTATAAATAGAAAGTAGAGGTCGAGAGGATCAAAACTATATGTAGTATGACTCGTGGAACTGTACGGTTTAAAAGATATGATCGATTAATCGCCGGAACGTAAAGTGGGCTCGGTATCATGTCGGGACCGGATGGGTAACCCGGGACAACTTTATGATATCCTATGGGAAGAGGGACAAGTGGAAAGAAGTAAAGAAAAAAGAAAACTATAAAAATCCAATGTTGGCCAATCAAAAGCAACCATTTAGCATGTGTAATAAATGAAGAAAGAGAAAGGTGACAAGTGGTCTTAAAGGGTTTAACCAACACATAAGGTGATCATCATTTCTTTTGTATATAAATATATGTGATATGAAGAACCAATTTCTTTCTTTTCCACTTGCAAATTTCGGCCAACAAAGGGAAACACCAAAGGACTTCCAAGTTTCTCCAAATTTGATTTTTAAGGTAAGTTTTTAAGGTTTTCTAGTAAGTAGACTTTGATTTTAGTATTAATTTTAGGTAGTTATATATTTATTAGAAGATTGGAAATTAGAGTCTTTATGTGAAATTGGAAAAATATTAAGTAAGTGAGGAGATTAATTGATTAAATGGAAGAATCAAGATGTATAAAGATTAATAAGGTTGGATTAGGGTTTCGGTTAGAAAAGAAATGGAGGATAACTTATTATTTTGAATTTCTAAGGTTTATGTTGTATCTTGAATTGATTGAAGGAGAAATAAAGAATTAAAGAAGGAGAAGAAGGAAAAGCTAAGAGGAGTTAAAGAAATAAGGTTTGGTACTTTACCTTTGAATAATTAATTTTGATTTGGTGCTTTACCATAAAAGAAATTTTATTTTTCTTACAAGCTTTGGTTTATGGAATTTTTTGAAGTTTATGAACTTTAATTAGTTTGATTTGAGTTAAACATGCAAAAATTTTTAAAAGGAAGTGTTTGAATCTTCACTTAACTATTAAAGAAGCCTTAATATCGATTTGCAAAAGAAAAATAAACTATCCTATCCATTTCATATATTTGGGCCGAAATGGTCCCAAAAAGACAGCTTTCTGGATCTTTTTGTGGCAATTGTTTGAGGTAGCTAATGAATGAATTTTTCAATGAAATTTTACATGCAATTAGTCAACATATGAAATAAGTTTTCTGTAAAATTTCAGCCAAAAATAAGATCATTTACTTGGTCAAATACATGACTGAAGTGGACTGAAATTTTGACGAAAATCCAGATTTTACTATTCATTTGGTCATGCCATTTTGCGTTGCCGATTTTTCATGCCGCGACACTATTCATTTGGTCAATTTGTGATCTTTTGAGGAATGCTTTGAAATGTTTAATATGTTTATTGTGGATATTAAATATGTGAAAAAGGGGAATGGTTTGACTAAAGAATGTGTTGCGCGGCATAAATGGCAAAGTGCGATGGGAATTAAAATGATTTCTCGAATCATTCTAAAATGAAGTTTGAAACTTAAAGTGAATTATTTTAACCTTTTTGCTCTACTGGATAGTGGGAGTGGTAGATAAGGGTATGGTGCACTATACTAACTTATGCAGTACTGCCACTTATTGTGTTTGATACGCCCCGGCGGTTACCTTCAGGTATAGGCCGTGGAGCGGAGATGTTGTGAAATTGTGATTGGAATGCCCCGGCGGTTACCTTCGGGTATAGGCCGTGGAGCGGAGATGTTGTGAAATTGTGATTGGAATGCTCCGGCGGTTACCTACGGGTATAGGCCGTAGAGCGGAATTGGTTACAACCAGGATGGGGAGGCCCATTCCTGTGATTTGATATCGGTGGTGAGGGCCACATATGTTACAGTGGGGAAGCCCACTGCCTTATCACTATGGTTCCCTATATACCAGTAGAGCCTGAATCAAAGACATATTATTTTTCGTTAAACTATATAATGCCAATGAGTTTGAATTATGATTTTACATTATTGAAAGCACATCACACTGAATGTATCACGATTTCTATTGGTATAAAGTTGGTTGATTGTGGATTTAATTATTTCCTTTGATTTCGAATACTTTCATATACTACTTTTATTTTTATTGGTAAAGTACCCACTGAGCGACAACGCTCAGCGAGTTGAGTTTTCTTGACTCGTAGGTTTGGAGCAGTAGATTTCGGTGATTAGCATCGAGCAGCACAACACAGCGCAACACCTCAGAGTAGCCTTTAGTTTCCATTATGAGTTAACTAGTTGTGGCATGTATATGTATATAAGATTGAGAGTCAGTATGTGATATTGTACGTTATTGGTATGTAATAATAATAAATCTCTACTTTATTCTGGATTAGAAGTGTGAATTTTTCTTGCAGGTTGTAGTTGAGGGTATAAGGTGGATTCATTGGGAGTATATTGGAAACTGATTGTATTCACATTGGTCTGTGTAAAATGTTTTCAAAAATCAGAAAAACAAGTTTTGTCGACACTTGGGATCCAAATTTCTAGGCGAACCTCTGGCAAAATTTCTGTAAAATCAGAACAAAAATTTGACTAAGTAAAATTGGTAGCAACATTTGGATAGTGTGGCACCTCTACTCGGCTTACACATGTAGGTTGGGAAGGGGTGTTACAATGAGGAGAAGTTTTGGTCTTGCAGCTGCATGTGGGGTTTTCAGAGATAGAAATAGTACATAGCAGGAAGGTATCTCTTCTACACTGGGTCAATGTAGTGCTTATAGGGCTAAACTTTTTGTTGTTCTCTATGGACTTCATGAAGCCTGAGAGCATGGATGGAAGAAGGTTGAATTTCAGTGCAATAATGCGAGTGTTGTTAATGTTCTTTCCCACCGCAGACCTCTTCCAGTGATTAATACTGATATTATTTGCAGCATTTATCAGTTAATAGATAAAGACTGGATCATTTTGCTCAAACATATTTATAGGGAAACTAATAATGTGACAGATTCTTAAGATAGCTAATCTTGCCTATAGTCAATCTTCTAGTCATCATTGGTTTGTTCAAGTTCTATCGGAAGCTCATTTGTTATGACTTGGTGATATGGCTGAGGTTAGTTTTTCTCGAGTCGTAGCTATTTAGAATTATGATTTTGTGTTGGCTTTTTCTTTCATATAAAAAAATAATTTAAAATTAATAAATTCTGAAATTTAATTTTAAAACATTATCAAATATTGCCAAAGTATATATATATATATATATATATATAATAAACGTATGAAATTATATGGTAGATAGAGTGATAAGATTTTATTTGTTAATATGTGTATAAATAATCAAATGTCTCTTTTTTTTTTTATTTCCCAAGAAGATGAATTTGTTTTGTTGGAGTAATAATGGTACGTACTTGACTTGATTTAAAGCACTTTATATGTCATCCTCCATTTATATTATATTTTTAATAGTTAATGTTAGAATAAATGTAGGGGGGACTAAATAAGTTTTGATATTTCTGGTCAAAAATAAATAAATATGTGTAACATATATTATAAAATATTCCATTGGGTGAGATAACCTAATTGGTTACTTATTTTATATAAATGCAATCTATACTAAAATGTTTATTTATAATTCAAAAATTATAAATTTTAATTGAATGGTTCTTCCCATTTAAAAATGTTTCACCTGTAAAATAAATAAATAAATAAATAAAAAATCAGACTCCACATAAATCATGCAACAACAGCATGTGCAATAATCCTAGCGGGAGTAACAGAACTAACATCAAGGATAATATTTAGATAATTAACCATTTGTTGAAAATGGAAGGTTGTTGCACTTATAGGCTTAATTTAATGATAATATTATGTCGAAATTTGTTTATGGATCGGATCGTAAATTTTAATTTATGAAGAAAGTTAATTATAAATTAAATGGATTAAATTTTTTAAATTTTTTTTTTTAATTTTATATCTGCTTCTGTAAAATCTAATTTTCCTTGATTTAAATAAGAACAAATGCAAGGTTGTTGGAGCATCAAATTGAAATTATATTGGTGCTAGGTATTAGAGTCACCTTAATTAATTGGACTAAATAGTTGTAACTAATTTTGTTTGAAAATTAAAAAATGGACCAATATGTTCCAACCACTAATTGATTTTGATAGCATAAAGTTAACAAATTAAATTTTATTATGGAGTTTTGATTTTTTTTTATTTGAAGATTTTGTATTCTTTTTTAATAAAGTCATATCATTCTTTAATGGGTATTGTTTATTCTCAACTAATGGAGTTGTCATTCTTACGTAAAAGATGATTACAGACGATAGATGAAATGAATGTCTAGCTAAAAATCAGATTGCTCTAGGCATATTATAATTATTCACTGTTTGCATCGAAAAAGTTTATGAAGATCAAAGAGATACAGTAACTTTATTAGTTATATATATATTATATATTTTAAAATTATATAATTTTATTTATATATTATAAATGTACCATTTGATTTATTAATGAAATTTTATTTTGCATTAAAAAAAAGTTATCATGTTTGAGTGAATGTATTGATTAAATTGATTTCTTTCTTGAGAAGGCATCACAAATTTCTATTTGATGTTATGGTGGTAACTTTCACTTAGTTCAAAATTTAAATTCATCTCTCACAATTTTATTTTAAATAAAAAATTATTTAAAATTATTTATCTTATATTAAAGTTATAAAAAATAATATTAATATGAATAATTTAAAATAAGAATTATTTTAATCATTATTCAAAAAAGAGAATTATTTTAATTAAATCCAAGAATAAATGAAATAAGATTTAGCTCAAAATACGTCAAATCCTACTTTCCAATTTTAACTTCCACTTATTCAACTATATTATTTATGTGTCTCAGGGTTAATGACAACCTTTGAAGAATAATTATGCTAATTTTGTAGAGTAGGAAGTTACATGATATAAATTATTTATATAAAATTTTATATCTGATATAAATAAAATTTTATTCAAAATTATATTTTTAATTTTATAAAACTAATCATATTTGTACTATAACACTTTTTATATTTATTTTTTTATAACACAAATATAAATTGAGAGATTTTTACGTTCACAACATGATAGCATTATGGTTTTTTTCTGTTATGGAATAAATTTTATACAATTGCATTTCCTTTAATTACATCATTATACATGTACAATTAGAGCAAAAACATGAACCATTGTTAGGTTAAAACTATAAATATAAAATTTATATGTAAAAGAATTTTAAATAAAATTTATTCATGATTTATTTTTTTAAAAGATATATATAATGTAAAATATGAAATTTAATGAAATGTTATATTTTTATATTTAGATAAATCTATAATTGAATTATTATTTCTTAATATAACAAATAAATATAATTAAAATAAGATAACTAAAGAATTATATTTTATATCTAATAAATATTTAATTTATAAATATAATAAAATTTTAGTTAAAAGAAAAATAAGTAAAAAAAACACAGAGAAAAAAATGTTAGAGAGAGAGGGAGAGATATGAGAAAGAAAGAATAAGAGTATTTTTGTCAATATTATTTTGTTAGTTTCATGAAATTTGTATATAAATTTTACCTATTTTGATAAAATTTAATTTAGCCATGTTCAATTATTAGAATTAAATTCATATAATTAAAATACAAATATAATACTTTTTCGAAAATGTAGAATTCAAAATATATTTCTAAAAATTTATGAAGTTCATTTATTTTAAACGAAGTAACAGTGTTCAATGTTTGTGCTAAACAAGTTAAAAGAGATTGGGAAATTTTGATGTGTTTTATTACTGTGTATATGTTAGCTTAAATACAAGAGGAAAGATACATACAGTAGAATTCTATAATGTATAGGATTCTATAATGTGTACACAGATACAAATCTAAATAACAAGCTTATCAAGTCCCTGAAGAATAGGTATTAACTTTATCATTTGTTATATTATGCCCCCTCAAGTTAGGTGTTAATGCAATGACACCTAACTTGGATAAATGCTGCTGAAAAAGTCTCTTGGTTTGAGCTTTTGTCATCATATCAGCTAATTGATTGGTGGATTGAACATGTTGCACTTGAATATCACCATGATGAACTTGGTCCCTAACAAAATGAAAATCCACAGCAACATGTTTCATTCGGATGTGGAACACTGGATTTTTGCAAAGGTATGTAACACCCACATTGTCACAAAAAACTGTCGGCTTCCCTTATAATGAAACATGTAGTTCCTTCATTAAGTTCATGAGCCAATTAATTTCAGCCACCGATCCGGCTACTGACCGATATTCTGCTTCTGTTGAAGACCGAGCAACCGTTCGTTGTTTCTTCGAAGACCAACTGATTGGTGATGTTCCCAAATAAGTAATATAGCCAGATGTAGATGTTCGATCAGTCGGATCACCAGCCCAATCAGCATCCGCATAAGCTTGTAGCTGAAGTGAGGAAGATCGTTTCAATAGTAAGCCATAATTCAGTGTTTGATTCAAGTAGCGGAGTAGCCGTTTGACTGCCTGCCAATGTGCTAGAGTTGGGTAACCTCCATTGGATCCACTGTTAGAGCCTTGAGAAGTGGTTTGAGCAACTTGCACAGTAATAGATGCTGCTGGTTTTTTAGCTTCTTCGTGTTTAAGGAAGATCTCATGATCAGCTTGTCTTGCATTTCCTCAAAACTGATGGGATTGTCACGAGCACGAATAGCAGCGCTGATTTCTTTATAATCAGGACCAAGCCCACTAAGTATTTTCACATTAAGCTCTGTTGGATCAATGGGAGCACCAGCAGCAGCTAACTCATCAGAAATGGTGCGAATTTCTCGCAAATAATCAGCTATAGACTTGTTATCCTTTGTAATTTTAGACAAAATATCCTTGAGAGTAAATATTCGAGTCTGAGATTTATTTGCATATGTGGTATGCAAGTAATGCCAAGCCTGTTTCGAGGTTTTGGAAGTAGCAATAGTCGGGCAATTGTTGGATCCGCAAAGGCAATCAAAGCATTGCGAATCAGATTATCTTGCCTAAACCAGATTTTGTAATCTGCTGTCGTTTCGGCTGGGGAAGGTTGTGAACCATCAAGAAAGTGTAGCAGATCATAGCCACACATTAGAGTATACACTTGTGCTTTCCAAGTGGGAAAGTTTGCACTGCCCGTCAGTTTAATAGGTAACTGGGAAGCTGGGTTAAAAGAAATTATTTGATTCAGAGGTTGAGCTGCAATATTAACATTACCAGAAGTGGAGGATTGATGAACTGAAGGGCTTTTCTCTTGTGGTGGTGTTTCAGTCATGATTTTAGAGAAAAAAATAGGAAGAGGATCATGATTTCGCTAGAGAGCAGAATGCTCTGATACCATAAACAAGTTAAAAGAGATTGGAAAATTTTGGTGTTTTATTACTGTGTATATGTTAGCTTAAATACAAGAAGAAAGATACATACAGTATGATTCTATAATGTATAGGATTCTATAATGTGTACACAGATACAAATCTAAATAACAAGCTTATCAAGTCCCTGAAGAATAGGTATTAGCTTTATCATTTGTTATATTATGTGCTAACAAATAAAAAGAGAGGAGAGAATTAGACTGTGAACAAGATTTAATTAGTATTTTTTTTCAATTAAATGATCCCTTTTAACATTTTAATAAGTCAATTGATAAATATCTCTTTGTAATGGAGAAATTAGTTATTTTTTAATTTTGATATAAATTATTTATTGTTAAAAAATATGTGGATAACTATTTAATTAGATTAATTTTATTCTATCAATATTATGATTAGTTCTATCATATTCAAATTATCAAATTAGAATTTAATTTAATGATAGTTGCAATCTTTTATTCATATCTAAATTGTACTTACATCATTATATATATCCTATTATGGATGATGCAATATATATAATTTATAATAAAGAGATTTCTTTGATTTCACATTTTCTATTTATCTTCTTTATTCTTTTATTTACAACACGTTATCAGCACGATGGTCTCTAGAAGTTATAATAGTGAAAGAAGAAATATTAGTTTTTTTTAATTTACAAGAGAATTTTTATTCTATCTCTTAGATTAAGATAAGCTTTTGCTAATTATTTATCTTATATTCTCATTATTTTTTATATGGAGAACTTTATTGTATTTTTGGCCTTGATTAAAATTATATATATGTGCTTTATGGTTTATGTGATTAATTATATTTATTTTGATTTAATCATATAGTTTTATGATTAAAAAAATTAATCCTAAAAATTTTAAAAATTTTATTTAATTGAAATATTGATTTTGTTATTGCTTCTTGATTTATTGTTTAAGAATTAATGAATTAAAAAAATTATAATGTGACCATGAAGTTTTTGGCCAAATTTATTGCAGCGACCAATGGTTTTGTGATAAAGAAGATATAATGGTTCAGAACAATGTATTTCTATGCATATGCTAGTATTATAACCATGATATACTCCCTTCGTTAATTTTTGGTCATATGCAACATATAAAAATATGTATTATATATTGTTATCGCACCACCTACTATTGTAAGCTTTGGAATCGGGGTGCAATAGCATCAATTGGTGATTCATTTTTTTATATGGTATTAGATTAATTTTAGTCTAAGAAAATTAAATATTTTTAATTAATCTGAATTTATCTTGATGTAAAATTTATTACCCTTGATATTTCATGAAGAAATTATCTATTATGAATATTTAATAATGAGACACCTCGATATTGTGAATCTTAAATATATTATGAAAAGAAAATTAAGTATTCTTATATGATCGCTTTAAAGTAATAATTTTTCTTTTGATTATTTATTTAAGAAATTAAAAACTGATTATCTTATTATAAAGAATTTGTTACATCTTTTTTGGAGAATATTAAATTTTTTATACCTCAAATGTGTTCCTGCAGTAGCAATATTGAGAGCGTCTATTCACAAAATATTCTGAACTAAATTTTTATTTACCTGTAGCTAAATAAAATTTTTAACTTTTGATAAAAAAAATTTCAAACTCGTCTAGCTGACTTAAAATTATTCTCTAAAGTGAATGTGATATCTTTTCAAGACCATAGACGAGAATCTTGATAAAAAGAGTAATAGTAAAAAAAATTTCTATCAATTTTAAAAGTAAAAGTGCTAGTTTAATATCATTCACTGATTTGAATATGACATTTTTTCAAGACTATATATGAGATCTTGATAAAAATAATTATGGTGGAATTTTTTTTCCTACCAATTTGAAAATTAAAAGTGCTAATTCTTATAATTATGCATGATTATAAAATATTTGTTATAGCTAACATTAACAGAAATTAATATTAATAAGATATCTAGTCCTGTTAATATAACCCCATAAGAGTCCACTTTATATTCTGAATTTGAGTAAAATAATATTTTAATGATGCATTGTATTCAAGTAGATCCCGAAGAAGTCTACTAAATTTTAAAGAATGCGTCACAATTAATATTATATTAAAATAAAATGAGCGAGGTACTAAATTTTTATGTATCACCTCTATAAATTTGAACCAGAAATTCATATTAGAAAATTTTTTAAGTTTATCAACTGGATTATATTATACAAATATAAAAATAGTTGAGATGCACTATATACACTGGAAGTATATAAATTCCCAAATTTTGATACTTTGTTATGATCATCTTGGTCATCCAAGATTAACCATGATACGACGTATTATTATGAATACAAATGGATACTGACTGAAAAATCAAAAAATTCTTTTGCCTAATAATTACTTTTGTGCTTTTACTCAATATAAATTAATTATAAGATCTTCACTATCTAAATTAAATTTAGAGTCCCCTGAATTTCTATAAGAAAAAAATACATGAGGATATGTGTGGCCTTACTCATTAATCTTGTGGACTATTTAGATACTTTATAATTTTAATTGATGCTTTAACTTGATAGTTATATGTTGTCAACTCATAATATTATTTTTGTTAAATTTCTTACTCAAATTATAAAGTTAAGGTTAATATTTCTTGTTTATCATATCAAGAAAATTTATCTGGATAATGCATATGATTTTACTTGAAAAGTATTTTATGATTATATTTTCATTAAACGTTTTATTACATATGTTCATACTCTATATGGTTTAGCTGAATAATTAATTATTAAACTTCTATGATTAATTATTATTTTTATGAAATCAAATCTTACTATATTTACTTGGATACATGTTTGGATATATATTATTGTTTATGTTGCATCTTTAAGTTGCATTTAACTGTCTATACATCACAAATTTTCTACTTTAAACTTATGTTTAACTAACATAATGTATCTTATCTAGAATTTGTTGTTACATTGTATATATTTTTATTGCATCCCCTCAAAAAAATTAAATGGTTTATCAACATCTTCTTGATATATTTATATATTTTGATAGTCTACATGTTATTAGATATTTTGGACCTATAACTATAAATTTTCTAGAGCAAGATTTTTATATTATAAATTTGATAAATTAATTTTCTTATCGTCGGGGGAAGATAATTGAATATAGCCAAAAATATAAGAGATTAACTAAAATAAATCAATCTTGTTCATTCTTGATATAAATTAGTGTAAACTTGAAGTTCAAAGAATAATTCATTTTCAGAATAAATCAGTTGTTAGATATCTTTATTGAAATCAAAGGTATCTAAATAACATATTCTAATTGCTACTACTTCTAAAAGAATGATTGTTCCTCTAGGACATCCTATGAATATATTACTAAATAAACATCACATACGCCAGAAGCGTGAAAAATCTATTGGTTCAAAATATTATTTTTTGAAAAAAGAGAAAATTAATATTTTTAAAATAACAATCCTGAAGAGGTCAAAAGTAATATAGATCAACAACTGTATATTTTTAAAGAAGTAACTCCAAAAGTGGTTACGGTATTGAAAAATTATGGGATCTCATTAAAATTTAGAAATATATGTGAATGAGATAAAATTATCGTTGATAATATATTTGTATATATTGCTGTTGAAATTATCGAAATATATTTGGACCTAAAAATATTTAAAATTGTCAACATAGAAGTAATTGGCCAAAATAGAAAGAAGTGATCTAGGCCAAGCTAGATTCATTTGCTAAACATATAATATTTTAATTAGTAGTCCAGATACTAGAAGATGTCAGACCCATGTGGCATTATATATAAAAAAATGAATCAAATGAGATTATAAAAAGAGTACATTTCTTATATTATGAATGCAATTACTTTTAAAATTAGTTTTGCAGTCCCTGAAGGGTTTAACATTATATTATGACAACTTACTCATATGACTCATAAGAAAAATGAGTTAAATAAAATTATGAAATATAAGGTACAACTTGTGGTATAAAAATTCTCACAAAATTCTTGTATAGATTAGGATAAGATATATTTTTCTATCATAGATGTTATTATCTTTAGATTTTTTTTTTATTAGTTTGGTAGCCTTTGAAAGACTTGATATATATTTGATGGATATTGTGATAATTTAATTATATGGTTCATTAGATAATGATATATATATATATATGAAAATTTCTAAAAGATTAAAAATGCATAAAGCATCAAGATGCCTGAAGCATATAATATATTGATAAATGTACTATATTGAGTTCAAGGATTCTAATATAAGCTAGGCAGATATAGTATAATCATCTATTTGAATACTTAGAGAAAATGGATATAAAAATAATTTTATTTGCTCACATATTTTTATATGAAAGATAAATACAAAATTTATCATAGTTGCAATTTATGTTAATAATTTAAATATAGTGAAAACTCCAGAAGAGATCTCAATTACTACATATTATTTAAAAAAGAAATTTGAAATGAAAGATCTTGAAAAAATTAAATTTTGTCTTGAATTTCAAGTTGAATATTTGTTAGATGGAATCCTTGTCCATCGAACATCATCTTAAAATAATTTTGTATGGATAAATTATATCCATTAAGTACTCCAATGATTTTTTATTCTCTTGATGTAAAAAGAGATCTTTTTCGCTCACGATAAGATAATAAAGAGATTTTTTATCCTGAAATATCACATCTCAGTATAATAGGGGTAATTTTATATCTTGCTAATAATAGAAGATCATATATTATTTTTGTAGTTAATTTATTTGCAAAGTTTAGTTCTACACCAACTAGAAGGTATTGGAATGGAGTGAACATGCTCTATACTATCTTTTTAGCATATCTCATATGGGCTATGTCTTCACATATAATAATATTATTATTTCATGGTGATATATGAAGCAAATAATTAATGCTACTTCACCAAATCATTCAAAAATATTAGTCATTCGTAAAGCTAGTTGTGAATGTATATGATTAAGAATCATAATCAAACATATTGGAAAAGATTGCAGATTATCTATAGAAGACGACAAACTGACAATATTGCATGAATGTAATGCAGCTGTATTGCATAAATTAAGAGAGGTTGCATAAAAAATGATATGATCAAATATAGATCACCAAAGTTATTTTACACTCATGAACTCATGAAGGAAGAAAAAATTGATATTTACAAAGTTCGTTCAAGTGATAATCCAACAAACTTATTCACAAAGAAACTACTAACATCAGTCTTCAAAAAACATATATATAATATTATAATGCATACACTTAAAATATATTAGTTGAATATATTTTTGAAGAGAAGTTACCTATGAATATTATGCTTTTTTCATTCACTAAGTTTTTATTCCACTGATTTTTTTTAGTAAGATTTTAACAAGGCATATTTATAGGAATAGTCATTCAAGGGGAAGTAATAAGAAATATGTGGATGACTACTTAATTGGATTAACTTTATCCTATTAAGATTATGATTAGTTTTATCATATTCAAATTAGGATTTAATTTGATGATAGTTGTAATCTTCTATTTCTATCTAAATGATACTTACACCACTACATACACCCCATTATAGATAGTGCAATATATACAATTCATAATAAAAATATAATAAAGAAATTCCTCTAATTTTTTATTTTCTATCTATCTTCTCTATTTTTTTTATTTACAACATTTATTTTGCAGTAGCCTCTATTTTTATAACACCAAAAATAGAATATTAAAAATTTATATTAAAAAAGATTTCACATTAAAATATATATATATAAACTAATATAGTGAAAGCTGTTATAAAATAATAAAAAGGAGATAATCAATCTCCCTTATTTATTTATTTATTTATTAAATTTCAATAGCTATGTCTGCTCCATTGTTATTCTATTTCATTTACAAGGAGATAAAATAAGGCAAACATATAATAGTAATGCATACATACATACGTACTTAAAACATTCTAATATCATATATTAAACTAAAAAATATAAATATAATGAGAAATTACACCATTTAAAGATTGTCTGAATATTAGATTTATACAAAAATCCTTTTTTAGTGCTAAAAAAAGGAAATACTATGTGAAATGAAGAGCTTATGTTCATTTAGGTTATAGATTTTTAATTTTTAATTTATATTTTTAAAATTTTATTTTATATTTTTAAAACTAAAAAATATATATATAATAAAAAATAGAAAGCAAAAAATTATATAAATTATAATAAAAAAAGAAAAAAATTAACCTTTGTAATAATAAAAAAAATTATTAACATAAAATGTTTCCTTAAAACCAAAATCCTCAAAAATCATTATGAATGATGTCTTATAGTGCATTTGATAAATTATTAAAAAAAAATTAATGTTACTGTATTTTATAAAGTCTATTATTGAAATTATATTTTATTGTAAAAGATGATATTACTGTATTTAGAAAATATAATAAAATATTAAAAAAGTGAATTAAAAAATACTAATTTATTTAATTATAATTCAACCTTATTAAAAAAATTTAAATAATATCTAAACTGTCGTTATAATCGGGATATACATAAAAATGGATAATAAAAATAAGAATATAATTATCTTTTAGCATAAGACTCCTCAATTTTTTTTAAAAAAAAATATTTTTTTCTATTTCTACTATGTTACTAACTAATAGATAAAATTTAATCAAGTCAATATTTTATTTTATATGAATTATTTGTAAATAAATATGATATTATTATTTAAAAAATAGTAATAGGCAACTTTCAGGAATTACAGTCCAACTAAACATTACTAATTATTAGTTAATGATGCTTATCTTTTTATCTTATGCAATGAAAATAAAAGAAGAGAGAGACATGGAAACATTTAGCCTGTCAATCGAGATGGAGGGAGGATTAGTTGATCAATCACCCTACTCAAACTACCATTTATATACATATGTATATATATAACAAATTACAGAAGGACCGAAGTAGGGGTACTCTTGGTACGGAAGAGAAAAAGACAATTCACAGCTTTTTTAATAATTCAATTTGAAGGGGTAGTTTTGTAATGGCAATTGCCAATTCCAATCAACAAAACAATACAATACTTCCACTGCTCATCTTCTTCCAGACAATTGCATGTGACCCACCTAACGAATAATGGAACCCCATCCATCTCTGTTCTGCTATACCCATACTAAACAATGTATTAATCAACAGAAAATAATTTACTATTGTACAAGATGTGTTATTATTGTATTTATAATTATTTTTTGTAAGTTCTTGGTTACAAGTATATTGATTGTATATATAATAACTCCTGAAGAAGTTGCAACTTTCAAATGCCACAGTTACAAAAGATTTTAGTGAACTGTAGAATAAATTATGTCAGATTTTTGTCTCTTTTGCAAAAGAATATCACTAACAATGGCAATATGATATGAACATTCCCAAACTTGTTTCTAACAGCACCCCATGTTCTTGTTTCTTGCTTAGATAGATAAACCCCATCTCTTTCAAGAACCCACCTTTTTCATTGCTTATTTGTTTCTTGCCTTTGCCTGTTGTGGTTTAGTTATTCTTTGTTCAGATCTGCAAGTTAATTTAGGAGTGTTGATTGGAAGTGATAAAGAGTGATTCGAGAAAGGGTTGCAGGTTTTATGCCTATAATTGAAAATTCAATTGCATAGATGGGTTTGTTGAAGGTAACTCGATGTAAAAAATTCAAAAATTCTGGATTGCATTATTATTATTATTATGCAAAATTGTTATATGGTTTAATTTGATGATTGAACCCTTGGAAATGAAGTAGTTTCTGGGAAATTTAAGAGTTGGGATTTTCAAGCCTTTTCTTGGGCAGTATTCATTCTTGAACATTGATTGGTTCTGGGTACCCAAATCAATTTGGCATTTCTGTTTAAGAAATATGTATATAGAATAGAAGAATATTATCTGGGTCTTCAGGGGAAGTGTTAATGGAGAAGATCCAGAAGATAGAGGTCTTGGGAGTTATATTTATGGTGATAATGTTCATATCTATTAGAAGTGGAGCAGCTCAGTCTAAAACTTTTCTGATAAATTGTGGGTCAAATACTAGTGTTAATGTAGATGGTAGGAAATGGGTCGGTGACTTGGTTCCTAATAACAATGTCACCCTTGGTTCTTCTGTGTCCACCACCACCACCACTGCCACTGCAAGTGATGATTCCCTCTTGGGGCATCTGTATGCAACTGCTCGGATTTTCTCCGATGCTCTGAATTACACATTTCGAGAAATGCAGGGAAATTACTTCGTTAGACTCCATTTTTGTCCATTCCCTTTTGAGAAATACAATGTAAATGAATCCTCCTTCTCTGTTGTGGCTAATGGTCTGAAACTTCTGTCTGAGTTCAATGTTCCGGGCGAGATTTCACACAAGAATTCATACTTGCAGAGATCCAATAGCAATTCAAGTTCTATCTCGATGGTTAGAGAGTACATTCTATTTGATTTGGATGTGCTTGTGCTCGAGTTTGTTCCAACTAAAGGGTCATTTGGGTTCATAAATGTCATAGAGATTGTTCCTGTGGTAGACAAGCATTTTGTGGACTCTGTCAGCAAAGTAGGTGGAAATGAAGCAAATCTCAATTTGCACGGAGGAGGGATTGAAACTATGTATAGGTTGAATGTTGGGGGTCCTGAGATCAAAGCTAATCAGGATTCCGAATTTTGGAGGGCGTGGGAAGTGGATTCTAGCTACATGATCACAGAAAATGCTGGTTTTGAAATCAGTAATAGTTCAAACATCACTTGTGCTTATTGTAATGATTCCTCGGTGGCTCCTCTTCTTGTTTATGAAACAGCAAAAACTATGTCCAACACTGAAGTCCTAGAGAAAAGGTTTAACATGTCTTGGAAATTTGAAGTGGATCCTGATTTTGATTATTTAGTCCGGTTACATTTCTGTGAGCTGCAGTATGACAAGGCAAACCAAAGGATTTTCAAGATCTACATAAACAACAGAACAGCTGCTGACAATTTTGATGTTTTTGTGCGAGCTGGGGGAAAGAACAAGGCATATCATCAAGATTATTTTGATGCAGTGTCCTCCAAAATCGACACACTGTGGGTTCAACTGGGCCCTGACACTGCAGCTGGTGCTTCAGGAACTGATGCTTTATTAAATGGGCTTGAGATTTTCAAGCTTAGCCGAAATGGGAATCTTGCCTACATTGAGAAGTTTGATTCAACTTGGGATTCCCTAAAAAGTTCGAAGTCTCAAGGTCTTGGGGTGGCAATTGGAGCCGGTGTAGCTTCTGTTCTCATTCTTGCAGTTATATGTGCTCTCATCTTTTGCTTCTGCAGAACTCGCAGAAAAGAATTGAGTGAAACCAAAGACAGTGTTACTGGGTGGCGGCCGCTTTTCCTGCATGGTGCTATTGTAAGTAGCATTGGAAATGCTAAGGGAGGATTTCAAAGTTCACATGGATCTGTAGCATCCACTAGAGTTGGTAAGCAGTTTGCATTTCCAGAGATTCGTGCGGCAACGAATGATTTTGATGAAACTTTGGTCATTGGAGTTGGAGGCTTTGGCAAAGTGTACAAAGGGGAGATTGAAGATGGAACTCTTGTAGCAATCAAGAGAGCAAACCCACAATCTGAGCAAGGCCTAGCTGAATTTGAAACGGAGATTGAAATGCTTTCAAAGCTCAGGCACAGGCATCTTGTGTCCTTGATTGGGTTCTGCGAAGATCAGAATGAAATGATCTTGGTTTACAAATACATGGCAAATGGGACACTTAGAAGTCATCTTTTTGGGAGTGACCTCCCTCCACTGACTTGGAAGCAAAGAGTTGAAGCGTGCATTGGGGCTGCACGGGGACTCCACTACCTTCATACAGGAGCGGACAGACGGATAATTCATAGAGATGTTAAGACAACCAATATTCTGCTTGATGAAAATTTTGTAGCAAAAATGTCTGATTTTGGTTTGTCAAAAATTGGTCCAGCTTGGGACCATACCCATGTTAGTACAGCAGTGAAAGGAAGCTTTGGATACCTTGATCCTGAATATTTCCGTAGACAGCAGTTGACTGAGAAATCCGATGTATACTCTTTTGGTGTAGTATTATTTGAAGTTGTTTGTGCTCGAGCTGTTATAAATCCAACATTGCCAAAAGATCAGATCAATCTTGCAGAATGGGCAATGAGTTGGCAGCGACAGAGGTCACTTGAAACCATCATTGACCCACGACTCAAAGGAAAGTACTGCCCTGAGTCAGTGAAAAAGTTTGGGGAGATAGCAGAAAAATGCCTTGCCGATGAAGGAAAGAATCGACCTACAATGGGGGAAGTTCTATGGCATTTAGAATATGTGTTGCAACTGCAGGAAGGTTGGATGCGAACCAGCATTGCAAAAAGCTCCTCATCAAGTAGTCAGACTATGGAGGACCATAAAGAAAGAGTACAAGAAAAGGAGCAGCAACTTTCGAGCGAAGAGATCGGTAAATCTCAAAGTGATGTATGATGGAGAAACTATAAAATGTGTTATAATGATAGAAGTGTAGTCATTACATTGCCATTTATTCTTTTATTTTGTTCTATATCAGATAAAGCATGAGCTTGAACGGTGGTTGAACCCTACTGTGGTTATAACCGTATTAACATAATAGTGATGAGAAGCAAATTAATATTGAATGATCATAAGCGTTTTTATATTATAATCTTTGTAATTAGGAAGCTATAATTTGTGGTGAGCTTTTGAGATCTACTCAATTTTTATTACTTCTTGTATGGATCTGAATAATTAATCTTCTAGGCTACAAGTTAGGTATCTGCTCACTGAACCATTAATCATGGCTTTGTGTCTTTTTTTTTTTTTTTGTTAGCCATTATAATCTATTAATTATTATTAGAAATGTAATTAAGGATCCTTTATCAATAATGATAAAAAAAAATTGAGTTTTTTTATTTCAAGTGTATTTTAATTCGTATTACTGCAAATATGTTAAAAGAGTATAATAACATTTTGCATGTTTTTACGAAATTATAAATTACATTTATGATAAGTAAAGGTCTCCTTACGTACACTAGTCATAAAAATCAGCCAAGCCATCAATGTTCTAGTTTGGGTTTCCATGCACAAGAAAAATTGTTCCAAGTGGTGGAAAAATAAATGGTTTCATGCACATTTTATAATGATAAATTGGGAAGTTTATCACCCAGTAAGTAAATGAAATAGCTATCTCAGAATCAAGTTGCCACTTTACTTGCAATGCCATAACAGATCTGTTTCACAGCTGCAAAGCCTTCGTCATCAAGAGAGGCAATGCTTAGGCGTTTAAGCAAGGTTCCCTCTGTAACTTGGTCAAATTCCTGTCTAGACTTGAACAAGAAGTAGCCTCCACACTCCCATGCTGAAAGCCTGCATGGGGTTGACCAAGTTTGGACCTGAAGGCATTGAATCCACAATCAACACTTGAGAAAATTAAATTTCAAAAAAGATTACCATCGTCTGAAGAAAACATTATTGGCTATTTCTTAATTTTGTCAAAATATTTGAGAGTAAATCAACAATCAACAATTTGAAGTAGGCAAGACCATGCACTGCACCATGGCAGACTGGAGTCATTTCCAGGGACCAAATATGACGTTATATGCATGGCAGAAAATTCAAGGCCACAATATATACTAAATTTAGGCTAAACCAGTAAATTATAGCCTTTTTTTTTTTCTTGATTTATCAAACCATAAACCCTAACATTTCAGCCTAAAATTCTCTCCAGTGCACCCAGAAACTTTAGTCCTTAATAATTTGTAATAGACGAAACCTCATGTCTAACAGCTCATTATGTTTTAAATTTCATAGATAAACTCTTAGGGACTTTTGGTAGGTTACACTACAATGGAATGTTATCAAATGCATTTCTAGTAAAATGTTTACAATGCCTACCAAACATAGCCTTACAAGTTCAAGCATATCTCTCTCTGTATTTTTATATGTGCAGATGCAAATGTGTGTAAAGGGCACTTTATGGTCCTTTTAGCTTGTTTTTTGCATTGATCCTTCCTCAATTTCACACCAGTAATCCCTCTGTTGTTAGCGACAGGTAATATGGCGTTCACAATATAAGCATGCCACGTTAGATCCTAAAAGTATACAAATTAAAAGCTTTACCCTAAAATTATAGCTGCTAGGATTCGAACTGTTAACGTCTTACTTTACAAATTAAAAACTTTACCATTTAAACTACATTTTAGCAATTGTTAAAATAATTACGTTATATGTGATAAAATCATTTCAATTGAATATTTAAACCTATTACACTCAATTATTATCAAAATAAATAAATAATTATACAATTTACTAATCTTAAAATTAAATTTTTATAAATTATAAATTACATATTTAGTTGAAATAGTTTTAATTAAATAAAGTAATTTGGTTCAAATGGTCAAGATTTTATTTTTATAGTAAGAGATAAGGGTTCGAATCCTAGCAACTACAATTTTAGGGTAATTTTCATAACAAATTTTGATGTGCTTTATAGTAAGAGATAAGGGTTCGAATCCTAGCAACTACAAATTTAGGGTAATTTTCACAACAAATTTTGATGTGCTAGTGTCATGATGTCTAATATATTTTTAGGATCTCACATGACGTGATATTTTGCGACATCAGCATGTGCTAACATAAAAGCCATACCAGCATGCACGTTACGGAAGAGGGACTACCTATGTGAAGCTGAGGGACAACTAATGCAAAAAACAAACTAAAAGCACCATAGAATGCATTAGTCAATTTTTCAGGCACAGCGAATGAAAATTACCCAAAATGTAAAGCAACGCAAATAACGTTAAACTTGTAGAGGTAAAATGAAAGGAAAGAAAAAAATTGCTTTGAAACCTCCTTTAACCTACAAGGGAGACAATTCACGGGAAGAAAAGATACACATTATGTCACATCCCATTACTGATGACAAACAAATCCCTTTAGTTCAGTACAATGCACAAGAGAGAACAATCATGTGTCGCTAGGCCATTTTACGTGAAGAAACAAGAAGATCTTTTTGCCACTATCAGAAATCATCAGTTTATATGGGATGCCCTTATCCAGCAAAAGAGAACATGTCTTGGCAAGAACCTCCATCATTATCTTAAAATTGCAGTTACTTTCAAAGAGGAGGGTTTTGATGGTGTAATCCATAACAGCTGAGACAATAATGCCTCCTCCACATCCATCGTCAAATATGATATCAACATGCATACACTCCACTGGTAAAAGATCTGCAAAGTAGCATGCCTGCACCACCAAAGTAAGAACAACTAAAAAATTGAATTTTCAAAGCAATTCCCTGATGTTATTGAGCAGAATGAAATTTGGGTGCTATATAACAAATATTGAGCAGTGTGCAAAAATTAATTGCAAATCATACTTTTAACAATGGCAAAGCAGAAACTTAATATGGGTAGCCTACTCAATGCAAACAATGAGTATAGTACCTGGAAATATTGATATGCAGCAGTAGGTACAGGACAATCATAGAACAAACGGAAAGAACAGTTATCTATCTCAACAGCAACCCTTGCAATCATTTTCAAGAATCTTGCATCCAGAACCTGGTTAAGACTGTCAAAGCCATGAGGTACCAGGAAGACATGGCCATATTCAACAGGGTTGGCCTTAAACAACAAACAATCAACAGTCAGATTAACAAATATATAAAGAAAAGACATCTTAATCTTGCACAATATATAAGTCAAAATTGCAATCAACATCCATGATCAACTTCCTAAAAAAGCTTTAGAAGAACAAAGGTACGATGAAATGGTAGCCCACTGCAAATTTAGCTCAAAACATGAACCTATGAAAAAGAAAGGGTAAAGGAAAATCTTTCAAATGCATCAGCAGCTAACTTAATTTACCCCCTAAACGATTGATAATTAAAAATAAGAACCAGAGGGAATATATATTATATATACACCATGAATGCTAGGAAGTCTTGACAAGTGAAGAAAATGAAGGGCACAGTTTGATAAAAACATAGCCTCCATGATACTTGAAGTTGATTTTATAGAGCAACTCCTAGTGCTCATACTTACATTGAAAACAATCAAGATGGCACCATTGGGCACAGAGGCTGAAGAAATGAGCTCAGAGTTTGCTTGATCACTGTTGGTGATGCAAAAGAGTAGTTCCTTACATTGTTTCGTCTGGTCAAACACAAGCAGATCCTCTTGATGGAACATTTTATGATCTTCAGTATCTTGCAAGCAATCCATATTCCAACCACTGCTTAACTGAGCAAGGAACTTTCTGCTACCTCTAATCATCTGTATAAAGTAATTATTAGTTGTATTGTAATCAAATCATGCAACAGTGAAGGAAATCGAAAAACAAAACCTTAAGCTCAGATGCAGTAACATCATATTTGAAATGACCTTTCCACATTCTATCTTCCCACTGCAATGCAACAAGAAAATATCATGGCTGCAACTCCATAATAAATCAGGTAACTTTTTAGTTCTATACCCAAGCAAGAAGATGTTCTGATACACTTCTTTACCTGTGCTAGAAGAAGAGAATCTGTCACATCCCAAAGTTTAGGTAGTCGAGTATTAGGCAAGAAGGACATAAATAAGTGGTCAAATAGAGGCTCGAGAGAGTCAAAAACAAAATCGGTGTGCAAAGAGGCCCGTGAAGTCGACGGGACCTAAAGGTAATTTTTTGAAAGGCTAAGGACCTAAGAGTAATTTTCAAAAGTTTTGGGGAGGTGACTGTAATTTCCAAAAGTCGTACTGGATGTTCTTAATAGTGCACATAACAGATTCCAAAAATGGAAAGTAGAGAAAAATTGGATCGCAACTACGCCTAACGGTTTTTCCAGAAAACGCACGGTTTGGAAGATATAGGAGATTTTGACTAGGGACATTTTGGTCATTATACATGAATCCGAAGTAGGAAATAAACACAAGAGTGAGTAGAGAACATTAAGGGGGTAAATATGAAATGATCGTCAGTAGAAACGGGGCCCGGGCAACATCCGAGCAAAGAAAGGACCTAAAGGAAATTTTGTAAAAAGTCAAGGGCTTATTGTTAATTTTTCAAAACGACTTGGAAACCTAAAATAGACCTTAAAAATAGAAAGTAGAGGTCGAGAGGATCAAAACTATACGTAGTTTGCCTCGTGGAATTGTACGGGTTAAAAGTTACGAACAAATAATCGCCAGAGGGTATTTTGGTCTTTTCACATCTTAGACCATAGAAATTGCAACACAAGATGGTGGAGGGGCCAAAATATAATTAAAAGAAAATTTAAGGGCTTGGGTTTTTAAATAAATAAAAGGAAGAGACAATTGGGCTAATGAAAATTAGCCATTTAAAAGTTATAATAAAGAAGAAAGAGAAAAGTGTGAACATTTGGCTTTAAACCATTCATTCTTCCAAAGGCGACCATCATTTCCCTTATATATATATATATATATATATATATATATATATATATATATATATCATGATATGAACAACAAACTCTCTCTCTTCCACTTTCAAAATTCGGCCACCATAGGAAAATATCAAAAGATTTCCAAGTTTTGTCAAGTTTGATTTTCAAGGTAAGTTTTAAGGTTTTCAAGTATGTAGAATTCAATTCTAGTATCAATTTTAGGTATTTATATAACTATTGGGAGATTGGAGATTAGGGTTCTTATGGTGGATTTGGGAAAATTTTAAGTAGTTATGATATTAATCAATTAAATGAAAGAATCAATGTTTCTAAGGTTTAATAAGGTTAGATTAGGGTTTCGTTTGAAAAGAAATGGAGGATAGCTTATTATTCTAAATTGTTAAGGTTTATATTTAAGGGTGTGTTCTTGAATTTCTTGAAAGAAAAACAACGATTAAGGAAAGAGGAGGAAAAGCAAAAGGGGAAGTAAAAGAATAAGGTTTGGTACTTTACCTTGGAAAAATACTTTACCATAAAAGAAATTTTATTTTTCTTACAAACTTTGGTTTATGAAATTTTTTATGTTGATGAACTTTAATTAGTTGATTTAAGTTAAACATGCAAAAGTTGTCAAAGGGAAGTGTTTGAATCTTCACTTTATCATTAAAGAAGACTTCATATTGATTTGAAAAAGAAAAATAAATTATTCCATGTATTTCATATGTTTGGGCCGAAATGGTCCCAAAGTGGCAGCTTTCTGAACTATTTTTGTGGCAATTGTTTGAGGTAGCTAATGAATGAATTTTTCAACGAAATTTTACATGCAATTAGTCAACATATAAAATAAGTTTTCTGTAAAATTTCAGCCAAAAATAAGATCGTTTACTTGGTCAAATGGAAGACTGAAGTGGACTAAAATTTTGACGAAAATCCAGATTTTACTATTCATATGGTCATGCCATTTGCGTTGCCGATTTTTCATGCCGCGACACTATTCATTTGGTCAATTTGTGATCTTTTGAGGAATGCTATGAAATGTTATATATGCTCTACTCGGTAAATGGGTAAAACCGGTCTGGAATGGGGGTTTGGCATGCCATCCTACCGGCAGTACTGTCTTAACGGCTTCGGTCGGGATATTACTTACACGCTCGCGGTTATATCGTGTGAGGTCAAGATCATGGCAACTAGTCGTGTGAGACCAAGATCACGCAGTTATGTTGTATATTGCATAGCGTGTGAGACCAAGACCATGGCAATTAGTCGTGTGAGGTCAAGACCACGCGTAACTCTATACGAGGCCTCATTTCGAGATCGGTGTATTCATAATTACCTAGTGGAGCAGATTAACTCGTAATTATAATGAAGTTATATTATATGTTGTTTACATACAAAATGTGAATCTTAACTTAATTAGAAAATATAAATATGATAATTGTATGAAAATAGTTTAATTATGCAGTATTCTACTTTTATATGTGATATCGAGTAGACATTGTATGGCAATGGTTAAAGTACCCACTGGGCAATAAGTTGCTCAGCGAGTTATATGTCTAACGCGCAGGTAGTGGATAGAAGATCAGCATTTCTGCAGCGGTCCGTACCAGCTCGATGGCGATTAGGATAAGACTTTTGACATAAAATAGTAGTACGGCATGTACGGTATATCTATTGTAAAGGTTTGTTAGCATATTAAGTATTATGGTGTATGTAACAAGAGAATAAACAGTAGTATGGTAATGAAACTTAGCGAATGATATGTAATCTTGAGAAACGATATAGAAGTGTGAACTTTTCTTGCAGATTTGTAGTTGAGGTTATAAGGTGGATTCATTGGGAGTGTATTGAAATTGATTGTGTTCACATTGGTTTGTGAAAAAAATGTTTTCAAAAATCAGAAAAAGCAGTTTTGGCGACACTTGGGACCCAAATTTCTAGGCGAACCTCTGGCAAAATTTCTGTAAAATCGGAACTAAAATTTGACTAAGTAAAATTGGTAATAATATTAGGATAGTGTGGCGCCTCTACTCGGCTTACACATGTAGGCCGGGAAGGGGTGTTACAAAATCCAATAAACTTTGTTCTTCTTCAAACATGTTTGGAAGTCCCCCAAATAGGCTGTCGTCAGTGAGATATTGAATACCTAAGCAGTAAATGGGGATTTTGATACCTGTACAAGATTGATAAATATTCAAAATAATGTTTTAGAAAAGAAGAAAGATATTCAATTAAAAACTAAAACCATCCTCAGAAAGCATCAGCTACACAAGCATGCATAACTAATTAATCAGTCAGAGTTACAACAGCACTCTGCAGATATTATATGGCATTAACTATAATATCATTGTCGCATACCACTATGAAAAACAATTTTTTGAGCACTCTCTAGTTGAAATGACAAATTTAACATAAAATAGGAATTCCATAATAGATTACGCCCATAGTACTGTTCATTTAAAAAAAAGGCTAATTTGCATAACCAGGGCATTAAACACCCATTTCTGTAGCATCAAAAGGTTCCAGGCTCAAATCAAAGAACAAGAAGTTTGTTTAACAATGATGATGGTGAAGTATCAATTTTGACCATTGGGTTCATTGGCATGCTCCACCCTGTGTACTCCAAACTCTCTAGTCTTTAACAATCAGGTTCCAAATATGAATAATAGATGTTGACAAAAAGAAATATAACACATAAAAAAAATTCACACATACAAACATATAGAGATCTTGACACGGTGACTGCCAAAAATTAGAAAGGAAGGAAAACAAAAGGAGATACTATTCTTATTAGGGCTGCCTGTAAGAATCAAGCTTTGAAAGTCACAATATGATGGAAAATTGAACATGTATTGTGCCCAAATAAGGAACCAAATCTTTCCACTTATGAAATTTTATCAATCAGGCGGCATAAAATTTAATATACGTAAATGAAAAAGATAAAGAGATAATCAGCACTAACCTTGAGAACATAAATGAGGACTGGCCAACTGCTCAGTTGCACACTTTGGCCGTAAATTGTTACCAGCAAGTGGCTTTACTGTAACCATGCTAGCTAGAAGAATTTTTTTCAAATAAACAACCACCTAAAATTATGAATTCAAATTTCTGTACCAGTGTCCTCCAAATCCAGGGAGGCCAGATCACTTAGTTGCCTGTATCAGTACCCGCCACCAGCAAGAAAGGTAAGATCTGCTGGATGCCCACCTGCTGAAGGTAGGGCACCACGACCACCGTGAAATGAAGGGGATGCAATAAAAAAGTTAGGAAACGCCTGTGCACATGATTTTCCCCATCGAATCTTAATACAAGTTTCTCTTTTTAGAGCCGTGATTGAATAAGCGAAGCCAGCCCTAATTGGACCAGCAGCCCCCTTCTGTCCTTACAAATCTTGAAAGAGAACTGAAAGTATACAGTCAAAGGTCAAATATATCTCTAATCATAGAATCAGATCATGGGACAAATTGACTGCTGCATATTCTTTCTTGTTTATCAGAAGAAACATATTTTATAATATCATTCCAGTTTTCATTAGTGAATAAAAGAACCTTAGGTAGAACAGTTTTTCTACTCATTTTAAAGATGCATGGAAGTTAAGCTTCAGAATGAGACATTTCAGAAGTTGGGTCAGTAGATAAAGACTTTAACAGAATATGAGAATAACCAAACGGTTTTGAGTCCAACTACTAATAACGAAATCAAAGCAAGTGATAATATAAATTCAATAAAAAGCCATTTCCTCTCTTCCTTTTTCTTTTTTAGTACTCTCAGCTACCAAACATAAAGTAAAATCCCCATAAACTTAAAGTTCATTAAATTCCTCGATCAAGCCATTATTATCTTACCCACAAACTTACATCCTGACAACGGAAAGTTTTGGGCAATTAAAGCCTCTATTAAAATTCTGAACTGAAATAATAAGAGTACTACAATATTATTTGTGTAACAGAGCTTATTTAGTCTAATTAGAATAAATCGTAATCCCGGACAGAAAAAGAACCTAGTAACTACACAGAAACCGAATACTAATTAAAAGACTTATTTAACAAGAACCGTAAATAAACATGGAAAAGAAAAGAAGCCTAAAACATACTGGCTAGCAAAACTAAATAAAATTCCTAATTTAAAAATTAAACAAAAGTAATTCCAAAATTTTATCTTCTTCTTTTTCGTCAATTGCATCACATCCCATTTCAAAAAAAATAAAAAATAAAAAAACAAAAACAGAAAAAAAAAAGATTACCTTTTTAAAATTGATATCAACTAAGATTCTAAACTGTCAAAACTCCAAAGGATTAACAATGTCGACAGGATTTTGGTCAAGAACAACTCAATTTCTGCATATTAAACCAATTAACCGATCTTATACATGTATACAGCTATATTTTGGAAATTAACAAAATCAATTTAATAATCTACCCATAAACAAAACTAGGCGGCCCAGAATTGCATATTCATACAAGCAAAAAGTTCTTAAATATTAAACAGATGCAATTTGAATAATCGCCAAAACAAGTACCTGAGGCTGAGTCTGAGGCTTTGCAAATTTTGCTTTTGCTTGCTCTCTCTGCCTTGGCCTTTATCTTATTGTAATAAATAAATAAATATAACCTTTTAATATTTAGCTCCTAGACTTAGAAGTAGGAATTGGCCCTTATAATATTTTTTTTTATAACTAAATTAAATTAACCTCTAATATTTAACTAAAGTCTGTTAACTAGTTTAATGATTTTTTAAAAAAATAAATAATTTTTAAAAATTTTTAAAAATAATTTATTAATTAATATTTTTAATATCAATAATTTATAATATTAATAAATATTTTTTATAATATTATAATTTATAAAAATTCAATAATCTATAATTTAACAAATAATTAAAAATTTAATAATTTATAATATTAAAAGTTAATTAATTATTGAATAATACTAAATATATTAAAAATCCAAATTATTAAAATTTATTAATACTATAAATTATAATATTAATAAATTATTTTTTAATGTTATAATTGTAATATTTTTAATATAAATTATTTTTACCAGTCTCTCAACTTTTTTATTGTTCAACTATCAACACCGATCAACAGAAGCAGCATCATACCATCGTTCATCAAACCCAGCAGATTATTAGCTCGTAATCGTCAGCCAGAAGCTCACCTCTAATCTCTTTTCGCTTTTTTTTTTTTTTTTTTGCTATTAAATACATTTATTTGCAAAGAATTATCGTAAGGGCGACATGATAATATATATTCACTTGAAGGAAGAAATATAAAAGAATTGAAAAATAACAGTGGTGGAAGTGCAGAAAATAGTTTTGAAGGAATGGAAAAATAAGGATGTTTGGAAAGTGAGAAAGTGTTGAAGAGTTGAAACTTTCCGAGAGAGTTGAGAAATTAATAAAAATAATTAATATTAAAAATTATAATAATATGTAATATTAAAAATAATTTTTTAATATTATAATTTGCAATTTTAATAATTTAATTTTTAATAAATTTTGTATATTTAATAATAATTTTATTTTTAATATTATAAATTATTAAGTTTTTAGTTATTTGCGGAATTACAGATTATTAAATTACAGATTATAAAATTATAAAAAATATTTATTAATATTATAAATTATTAATATTAAAAATATTAATTAATAATATTTTTTAAAAATATTGTATTAATATTTTTTTTAAAAAAAATCAAATTAACTTATGATGCTACCTTCAAAAACAAAATTAACTTATGATGCTTAACCGAAATCCAAATTAGATCTTACCTTTAACTAGTTTAATGATTTCGTAAAAAACCGGTGATTTGAAATAAATTTAAAAAAAATATCAATTTAGTTAAAAAATTATAAGAGCTACTCTTGACTTCTAGTTATAGTTTAAGGCTAAATTAGACTTTAATCCTATATATACACACACACACTATCAATTAACTTAATTAAGAATTTAACCTAAAAAAATACCCCCTGACATTATATTAATATATTTTAGACTCTAATAATCTTAAATAGGCTATAATTTACCATAATACTTTTAAAATTAAAAAAAAAACTATATTTTTTTCCTCTCTCTCTCCCTTTTCTCTTTCTTCTTCTTTCTCTCATCGTAGATCTCCTCCCTGCTTTGTTCTCTTTGATCGTAAAATTGAAAACTCCACTCATCCATAACTTCAACTCCATTATTATCTTTTCATCATGTTTTTTATTTTGTTCTTAGTGAAATGCATTGGTTTGTGGAAATTTTAACTCTTAATAAGCATAATTTGATTGCCAAAGTAGCTTGTTTATGCTGGAGCATATGGAAATTAAGGAATACTTTTTGTTTCAATGATTTCTTAATTGATCTTTCACTAACAATCAGTAAGACTTCCTCAATTTATGGTGCATTTGTTAAATCTGAAGAAGTAGAGGCTAAACAATATGTTATGTCTCAAGAAAGGAATATGGTGGTTTTTAATGAGACATTTTCTCTTTGTTGGCTTCCACCCCTAAAAGAATGGCTAAGATTCAATATTGATGTATCTTTCGTTTTTCAATCTCATTTAGCTTGAGCCACAATTATTATGAGATACCATATTGGAAATATCAAAGAAGGCATAACAAGTCAATTAGATCTTTTTCACCTTTGCGCAATGAGACTCAAATTCTTCTAATAATAGTGCAAAAAGTGGTCGACTTTAAAATGAATAAGTATATCTTAAAATCATACTGCTTACAACTAATTGAAGCCATTCAATTTTTTAAGAGCCACTATTTAGAAATTCAGGTATGGTTATAAATATCAAGAAATATGCCAACTTTATTCCTCATGTTAATAGAAGACGTAATACGACTATAAATTAAATTGCATTTGCTTTATTTAGAGCCTCTCTCTTATGACTGATTAGATGATTAATCATTCTAAAGAGCTTGATGTTTTACTTATTTAGATTTTTCATATTAATATAAGTCTTATCTTTAATTGTTCAAAAAAAGATCAAATATTAATGCATTAGTGAATTTAATATTTAAGTGTCTAATACATCAAACTAGAGATTAATTAAGTTGCAGGGAAAAAACACACGTTAATTTCCTCAAATTATATTTTATACCTTTTTTAGTTGATTTTTTTTGCCCAAAAAAAATAAATTCATTGAAGAACATGAATACAAAAGCCTAACATATGGCTGTGGAGGACCATTAAAGACACAAGGAACAAAAACATTACAATTTGAGTCAAATATACAAAGTCAACCTGTCATACAGCACCTATAATAAGATCTTAAGAGCAAATAGGAAAGCAACATCCTAGAATAGAAGTAGTGGAGGACTGAACCAAGATAAGGGCTGAGAGAAAGGTCCCAAAGAACATTGCTTCAAAAACAAAAAAAATGATAGCGAATATCTAGCTAGAGCGACAACATTTTTAAAGCCCCATTGGTGCAACTAGGGGTAATACAATTGAAACACCAGGAGTTCGGGTTCAAAATGAGTGCGTTAAAGGTTTTTCACCCTCCACTTGAGAGCTAAGGAGAGATACCTTTTATAAGAAGGATCATAAAAAAATAGATGAAAAGAAGTCACATTGAAATGAGATAGTATTGCTGGTAACCTCCTCCTAATACCAAGGACATAACAAACCAAAAGGGTCTTTGGAGGTAAAAACCAAATGTCTAAGCCTACAAAAAAAAAATCGATAAGTCATCCTTGTTACAAAAAATTGAGAAGTCATTCTCATCTTTCGACGATACCTGTACAGAGTAAAAATTTCAAGAGAAATCCAAGAATGAAATAGTAAATTAAAAAGACAAAAAATGGTTAGATTTAGAAAATTATTAACCGAACTATAAATAATAGAAAAACTACAAATAAATAGGAAACTAAAAAGAGTTTGTTGATCCAGGATTAGTCTGCGGCAGCTTTAGATCAAAGGCTAAATATGTTATAACCCTTACTTTATTCTTGAATTTTTATTTTATTTATCTATTTTTTATTAATAAATATTAATATTAATGGATATTGATTATTTTATTTTTTATATTTATATATTTTATATTAAATAGATATTTTAATAATTCATATGGTTTAATGTGAATTTTATTTATAAATTAAAAAAAATATGAGTTGGGAAGGCGTTATTGATGAATTGAAAGTTATTATTATTATTATTATTATTATTATTATTGCGCTAAATAAATTGAAAGTCAGAGCAAATATGTATTTGGAGTTTGTATTTTCATTATGAAATAAGAGTACGAAACAAAGGTAAAACAAGTGCAGCGTATACGCAACGCGTGCCGCAAAAACCCTAGAACCTCTCACTCTCCTCTCTTAGGGACGAGACACAACAACAAACCTAGCAAACTATGCCGCCAAAAGCAGCAAAATCCAAGGAAGCACCAGCCGAGCGACCTATTCTTGGTCGATTCTCTTCTCATCTCAAGATTGGAATTGTAAGTGCTTCTTCTTCTTCACCTCATTTGTTTCTGAAGATGACTTACATTTTGTTATTATTATTATTTTTTTTACAAGTGATAAAGTTCTGTGTTTTCTCCATTTTGTTCTCAGGTTGGATTGCCAAATGTTGGCAAATCTACTCTTTTCAACACACTTACAAAGCTTTCAATTCCTGCTGAGAACTTTCCTTTTTGTACCATTGAGCCTAATGAAGCTCGGGTTAACATTCCTGATGTGAGATTTCAGTGGCTTTGCCAACTCTATAAGCCAAAAAGCGAGGTTTGTCGCTTAATTGGATCAGGGATTTTTCATACATGCATCCATTTGGATTAACTTTTTTGGAACTTTTGTGGGAACAATTTTATAGAATTATAAAGTTGTTTGATACCGTAATTGAAGACAGAGCAGAATTTGCAGGATGCTTTTCTACG
This sequence comes from Garcia nutans, assembly GCA_947685225.1. Lineage (NCBI taxonomy): Eukaryota > Viridiplantae > Streptophyta > Magnoliopsida > Malpighiales > Euphorbiaceae > Garcia > Garcia nutans. The sequence goes on from CANTUV010000071.1 coordinate 2,950,047, forward strand.
TTTTCTCTCATTGATAAATGAAATACAAGAGTGATATTTGAATAGAAATTTGAATGTTGAACTGAAATAAGTTGCTGATTGTAGTAAAAGGAATCGGCTCTTTAAGTACTAAGTAATTTTAGCGAATTGGTGAACTTACATACCTCTATTCATTTGCTGGATTTTCTCGCAGTATCACACTTGTTATCCATCTGATCTTTTCATCTAGTCCTCTAGTTATTAAGTTTGTTTGGTTATGCTTTAGCGTGTTGGCTTTAAATGCTTGAAAAAATGGTTTATGTGAAGATGAGAGAAAAATGAAAAGCATGGAGGTTTAAAATGTGGGGGGAAAGTGGAAATAATATGAAATATAACAGTTATCTGACATATCACTGTTCGACATGCACACAAAACATTAAGATTTTTCAGTATCAAGCAAAACATGCAATTCACCGTGTCAAAATATTTCCTGTTCAGGTTTCAGCTTTCCTGGAAATCCATGATATAGCTGGTCTCGTTAGAGGTGCCCATGAGGGACAAGGCCTGGGCAACAGTTTCTTATCTCACATCCGTGCTGTTGATGGCATTTTTCATGTGTTACGTAAGATGCTTGTAACTTTAATGTTGTCTGTGTCTGAATTCACTAGTAAATAAAATTTTATTATTTTATGCAAAACCATTTCAGGATAAAATTTTACTTTTTAAAGAGCAGAAAATTTCTCCTGCAAGCATCTTCAAAGAAAATTTCCATTGTTGCGGGTAGTGTTTATAGTAATTGTAGTTAAGTAGGCAATATGTTTAGTATCTGCTGATTCTGCTCTTCGAGTACTTATTCTTCTACTTATAATTGATTCTTGTTGTTGTTTGCATTGTTTAGTTCTCATCAATTCACTTATTTCTGTCCTTATATTATAGGTGCATTTGAAGATCCTGATATTATTCATGTTGATGACTTTGTGGACCCCGTGAGAGATCTAGAGGTCATTAGTGCAGAGTTACGGCTAAAGGTATGTAAACCAAATGTATTTATAGTGTTCAGAATCTTATGTAATATTTTTTTGTCCTTTTGATTGTTGATACTTGATATTTGTGTGATGGAATCTATGAATGCAATCACTCTGCTAAATAAAAAGCTAGAATTGCTTGTTCTGAGAATCTGTGAACGCAATCAGTCCAGAAAAAAAGTTTTTGATTGCTTGTTCTGAAAGCTATCTTTCATGCAAATGCCTACAACGAGGGCACATAATGTATTTATTAGGAAACACAAAAAGTTGCAATCCTCATGGTGTTGCCAGCATATGCTGCTGTGTAACATGGGCCTTTTTTTTTTTTTTTTGGTCTTCAGCGGCAATGGGTGGTCTGTAGGAGGTCAATATTTTTCTTTATACTACAATGTAAAATTAAATGCTGGCTATTAGGTTATTGAACACTGATCCTACCTATGGAGTATGGACTAGGCCTAAAAGGATGCTTGCAACACTTAGTCCATTTGAAACAAGCAAATTAGGAATGTTGATCCATTTGTAAAATGAATTTCAATGTTTGGAGTGACAACTTAAAAACATGGAATTCAGTTGTATTCCATATTTTATGGTCAAGCAAATCCAAACTTGAGTTTTTATTTCCTAAAAAGCCCTTAATATAATTGAATTTAATGTAATAATTTTATTGGAAAAAGTATATAATTAGAAGAAATTAAATATACTATTCTATTTCATATATTTGTAATTAATATTCAATTTTTAAAATATAATAGAAAATTTGATTGATAGGAGAGAGAAACATATAAAAAAAAGGAATGGAGAGAAAAATGGAGAGATAAAAGGTGAGAGTGTGAGGAGAGAGAAAGGAGAGAGGAGGAGGAGGAGGAGGAGAGAGAAAAGAGAGGGAGCGAGAGAGGGGAATGAATGTATATTTTTATCCTTAAAATTTGGTTTGTTAGTTTTTGTAGAATTCATTTGGAAATTCCACATTCTGATAGAGGCTTAATGTATTCAATTCCTGAGAATTGAATTTGTACAGTACTTTTTTTTTGGTTCCCAACATAAAACATGGAATTCAAAATGAATTTCATGAAATTCATTTGTTTCAAATGGGGTGTTAAACTGCCTCACTTTGTGAGGAAGCTGTATATGCAAATTGATGAAATTGTTGCAAAAGCATATCTGAACTTTGGCATTGTTCATATGGTGGTATAGTTGAGTACTTGAGCCTTTTGTAGGCAACAGGCAGGCCTCCTTAATTTTCCAGTTATTCTTTTCTATTTATAATTTAACTGTAATGGCCCCTACCTTCTTCGTCCGATATTACTACCTTTATCTTGATATCAATGCGCCCATCTTTTTTTCCTTTTGGCTGTCATGTTGAAACTTATCTGTTTAAGTAGATACTAAACCATGTTGTCTTGTTGTGACTTGACTGTAGGATCTTGAATTCATGGAGAGAAGAATAGAAGATCTTGAGAAGAGCATGAAAAGAAGCAATGACAAACAGTTAAAAATTGAGCATGAGTTGTGTCTAAGGGTTTGTATTTTGTTACTTTTTTTTGTTTCTTTTATTTTGATTTTACTCAAGCCTGTGAATTTATTAGCATATCTAATCGAAGTGCATATTTTATGGATTCCATACTTCTTTATTCTTCTTCATTTGTAGAATATCAATAATCCAAAATTTGACGTCTTGACTGTCTTATTCCTTGTTGAAGTAGCTGTTTTGCCTATATTATAGACAGCTTATATGTCTTGTTGATTATTCACCTTGTGAGCGTTATTAAGAGTTGAAGAAATGCTTATGTGCATTGTGGCTGCATCAGCCCTAAAATCTGAATTTGGTTGTACAGGTTGCTGTTTTTGAAAATACTTGTAAAATTTAGATGTTTTCATTTCCTAAATAACTTTCCTTTTTTTTTTTCCTTTCAAGTCAAAACATAATTGAGAAAAAAATTCAAAGAGCCATTCAAATTTTATGGGTGAGGATCAAAGAAATAATTCATGTTGGACCTTGAGGTGGATCCATATAGTAATAATGTGATAAAATTTAATGTTGTTTGTCACCTACTCTAACCCTCCTTTATCAAGTTCTGGAAATCTTGTGGACCTTGCACCAGAACCTTCATAGGGAGTATTCTTGTTGATGCATAAATCCTAGATTCTTTTGATTGAAACTGGATATATTATAATTGCTTTAGTTAATAGAATAAAGGGACTATCCTGTTCCTGTCATTCTCAAATGATGAACTGCCCCGTTATTTTTCATTTTAGGTTTTCTCAGGGGGTTGAGCATTCACTGAGGGGCTTTTGCATACGCACTTATTTTTGCCAGCCTATGATGCTTTGTGTTACATATCATAGGAACAAGAAGAAAAGAATGAATAGATAGGGAATTGGCAGCATGCTGAGTGGTGAATAGGACAAGGGAATATTGTAGGAATAGCTATGAGGGTAGTGGTAGTGATATCAGTCCTTTGTTTGTTAGTGAGAACGAGGCATATATGATTATACAGTTTGTTATGTACAACAACAACAAAGCCTTAATCCCAAGTCAATTGGGGTCGGCTATATGGATTCTTCTTTTCCACTCAATGCGATTTAAGGTTTTCTCTTCTGGTAGATGTATGTAACATCATAAGATCATTTTGAACCACTTTTAACCAAGTCAGTTTAGGCCTACCTCTGCCTCTCTTAGCTATATCTACTCTAACTTGTTATGTAGTGAGGATTAAAAATGAAAGAATTCTTCCCTCTCTGACCTCCTCTTCCTTTCTCTCCTTCTCTCTTCTCCCTTCTCCCTTACCCTCTATTCTCTCTAACCTGCTTCTCCTCTAATCTGAATTCCCTTCTCTGATTTTACTGTTCTCGCTTATTGTAGGGGTGTGTTCTACACTTTGATGGTTTCCTTGCATCTCTATTTCAAAGTGATCAAGCATTATAGATTAGTTAACCTTAGTATCAGTGTTGTCAGAGGCTCAAGGCGCACTAAGGCGCAAAGGGGTGCTGGAGCCTAGGCGCAAGGCAAAGGCGCGCGCCTTTTGACAAAAGGCGCATTATTGTAAAAAAATATCAAATATTATAAAAAAGCTATAAAAATAGAAGGAATTCCGAAAGAAATCAAATCTAATAGCAAAAAAGTCTTAATACTTGATAGTTAGTCATAGAAAATGGACTTAGATGTTCTAAAATTCAAATAATAACCTATGACCTATCAAATTACTAGTTCACTTAATCTAAAGCAAATAGTTAATATCAAAATTACATAAATTGTCTAAATTCAAATACTAATCATCATCATTGTTCAAATCAATATAATCATCTTGAGGAGGCACTTCATCATCTTGCTCCTCATCATCCATGACATCCTTATACTCTTCATCTTGTTGATAATCATCTTCAATGTCAATAGCATCTTCTTCATCCCCATCCTCATCCTCATCCCTAAGTTGTAGAGATGGGGTTGCTTTGGTTCTTCTTGAAAACACTTTGTCAAGAGGTGGTTTCTGTCTCGGTGTGGGTGTGGAAACAACTTGTTTCCCTCTCAATGCTCTAGTGACATAAGTGGGATCTTCAGCTCCGACCGCTCTACCAACATCACCCCATGTCAATTGATCTTCTGTAAACACTAAATCTTCATCTCCCATTTCTTCGAAAACCCGACCCATCAACCATTCATTACTTTCATCAATATCTGTCATAGCTATGGGGTCTATGCGATCACGTGCATCATACCGAAGTTTCAACGCTCGATTGTATTTTACAAACACCAAGTCATTCGAGCGTTTTTGAGCTAACCGGTTTCTTTTATTTGAATGAATCTACAATAATTTGAAGATAGAATAAGTATTAAGTACATAGATCATAATCGAGTTGAAAATAGTAGTGATTGCTTACATGTTCAAAAATGCTCCAATTGCGCTCACATCCCGATGCACTACAAGTTAGACTTAGGATTTTTACTGCCAATTTTTGCAATTCTGGAGTCGCACCCCCATAGGATTTCCACCATTCAGCTGTATTTTAACAACTAAGTATAAGATATTGATATTTTCCTACATGCAACAAGGAACAAGAATTGATAGTTGTACCTGGAGATTTTAATTTCCTTTGCCTAACTGCCAGCTCATTGCCAAACAAGTCTTCAGCATTTTGATAAAGTGACAATTGATCAGATATCTTGTTCTGGACATCATGGCTTGGAACCAACCTTAATATAGTAGTGTATAACCCATTGACAATCTCTTTACACTGTAAAATGTTGGGGTTATCATAAAAGAATGCGGGATTCAAGAAGTGCCCCGCTGCATGCAAAGGTTGGTGGAGTTGGTCTTCCCACCTTGCATCTATAATATCTTTAATGGTCTTGTATTGCTCACTGTTTTCATCAAGCGCTTTTGCAATTGCTTCTTTGGCCCTATCCATTGCTTCATATATATATCCCATTGAAGGTTTTTTTTCACCATCTACCAAACGAAGCACACGAACTAAAGGACCATATACCTTCAATATGTGAAGAATAGAACTCCAAAAAGAAGGCATCAAAACAATCTTTGTCGCCTTTTTTCCACTTGCTTCCGTTCCCCATTTACTTGAGGTCCATTCATCTGAAGTAAACATCTTTCTCAAGTTGTTTTTCTGCGTGTGCATACGTTCAAAAGTAAGGAAATATGTTGCAAACCTAGTTACACCAGGCCTCAGTAGTTCCATATGTCCAGTGAATTTCCTCAACATGTTAACCACACCCGGTCGAACATAAATGTAGGAGTTCAAAGATATAGCTCTCCTTACTGTATTCTTCACTTGAGGCATCTTTCCAATATCCTCCAACATCAAATCAATGCAATGCGCTGCACACGGAGTCCAAAATAGATGACGGTAGTTGGCCATCAATATTCTTCCTATTATACATAAACAACTCAACTTTATTCAGGGAAAAAAAAAGAATTCAAATCATATAATGATAATGAAAATGTGGAAAGATAAGTTACCTGCAACCACATTACAAGATGCATTATCGGTAATAACTTGGACCACGTTTGCTACTCCCACACGCTCCACTATACTCTCAAGCAATTTCGCCATAGTCTCACCGGACTTAGAGTAATCCGAAGCATCAATGGACTCAAGGAACACCGTTCCTTTAGGAGAATTCACTAAAAAATTTATCAAAGTTCTATGTCTCTTGTCCGTCCACCCATCCGCCATAATCGAGCAACCATAATGCGCCCATTCAGATTGATATTCCTTCAATAGCTCATTCACATCACTCACTTCTTTTTGCAAAAATGGTACTCGCGCTTCATGATAACTAGGCGGTTTTAGTCCTGGACCAAATTGTCCAATAGATTCAACCATCACCGCAAAGCTAGGGTGTTTAACGGCATTAAATGGTATAGCTGTATCATACATCCATCGACATATGTCTCTACAAACTTTCTCCCTCAACTCCTTCTTATACAACTCATTGATAGTTGTTTGCTTCATTTGTTTCTTCCCTTTCACAATCTTCTCAACATTAGGAGCAAAGTAGACATCTAACGGACCTTTTTTTCTTGGCCGTTTGTTCATTTGATTTGTAGGAAGGTCTTCCTCTTCCTCTTCTTCGAAACTATCACTGAAACTATCTTGTTCCCGAATAACTAGATTCCTTGACTTTGCTTTCGATGCCATGTAAGCTCTAATTTCTTCCTCAACATGAGGCGGACATTTTGTACACTTTGTGGCATTCCGAAATCCACCAACTATGTGTTGTTTTGCTCTAAATATACCTCCTCTTTTGGTAATATTACAGAAATTGCAAATCAAGTCATTTGTGCTTGGTGGCTTAGCCAAACGGAAATACTTCCAACCTGGATCTTTCCTAGAAGACCCACTACTATTTGATCCGCCATCGGATGAAGCCATAACATCAATTTCAACACTAAAAACCAATCAATAAACCAATAAATTTACTGCTGAAAAAAAATTTCAGCATTACAAACCTCAATCAATTTGTGTATTAGTCTCATATTACTACAAAAATATTAAATAATTCAAACAACTACTTTATTTCCTTCATAAATTAAAAAAAAAACACACTTAACTATCAAAATTAGGGTTTCTGAAAAAATTTGGGCAGCATAACCCCATAGAAGATTGATATTTATTTGAAAAAGGAGTAGAAGCTGAGGAATCTTGAAATAAATGAAGAAAGAGCTTGAAAAACTTACCTCTGGTACTTAGGTTTTAGATTTCTGGTTTCTGTCTTTGCTGTTTTTTAGAGCTTGAAAAACATTCTGCCGTTCTTTTTTATTTTAGCTCTTCTGGCACTGTTTTTTAACCCCCCTTTTTTTTCCCCCAAGCTGCCACGTGAGTTTAAAATAAAACTGTGTGCCTTTTGTTAAAAGGCACGCCTTTCTTGCGCCTGGAAGAGAACCAAAGGCGCACGCCTTTGCGCCTAAGGCAACGCCCGACAATCCTCGCCCGCCTTGCTGTTTTCAAGGCTCAACGACCTGCGCCTGTACTAAGGCGCGCCTTTGACAACACTGCTTAGTATGTTTTAGAGACTTGGACATTTAGCACAATTCAACTGTCCAGTGCTATCTTTTCCTTGTGTATTTGAAGCACAAACCTGGGTGAAACACCGTTGTCTTGTTGCTGTCTTCTTAACTTCTGTTTTTAATAATTGTGTTTAAGTGCCATCCCCATGCTAGTAAAGTCAAAACCATTTATCCTTTCATATTTGTATGCGTGTAATTAATCATCGTAGAACTATCTTGTGGTTGATTGTGATATATGTAACTGGTGTTAAGCAGTTACTGTTCATTGTATCTGCAGGTCAAGGCATGGCTTGAAGATGGAAAAGATGTCCGCCTTGGAGACTGGAAAGCTGCTGATATTGAGATACTGAGTACCTTTCAATTGCTAACTGCCAAGCCTGTTGTTTACCTGGTAAATCTTCTTTCCTTAATTCCCCTTCTCAACCACAGTTGGGAAAACTTCCCTGCTGGCTTGATATTAAATTAGCCATTTTTTTAGATATTCATATGACCTCTACACTTGTTTGCCTTCTTTCCTTGTGGGTCTCTGTGTTGGTACACTTTGGATTTGTTTTTGGTTCAGAATATGCTTACAAATAAGTACAATCGGTGACTCATGTTTGTTGTGGATATCACGTCCTTGAATTATTTAAAAATCATTAACCCTCATGGGTAAACCAAGGGCATAATTGAATGCAAATTTATTTATATGTCATATTATCTTCTACTAGTAAACTTGTCAACGAATATATTATTTGAAACCATATGGACAGTAAAGATCATCAAGCAAATCAAAAGAAATTATGTTTTGTTTGCCAAGGTGACCGCTGAAGGGATGTTATCTTGCCTCAGGCTGTCTGGATTTAGGCTGTTGTAACTTGCTATGCCTTGCACCATATGTACCTTGGCACACCTTTTGCAACTGCAAGTTTATATCTGCTGTCAGAAATTCCAATATGATGTACTACTGCTAGTTTCAAATGTGAGTTATCAAAACAAAACTTGAATATTTAGAACTTCAATAAGCTTTGATAAAAAATGCAAATAAACAAACAATATAATTATAGCTTTTCCTTCAGCTAGTATTACAAAGGAGAGGTAGTTATGGGCTACATGAACATGAAAGTATCATGAATCAAGTGTATTTTACTGGAAAAATAGAAGTATAATGTGTTACTTGGTGCCACTTATATTTGAAAAAAATGTTGATGTAGCCCAAAAGAAACGCAAACTTGATATGAGGTAGCAAATTTGAAATATATTCTCTGAGTTTGGTTCTGATTTGCCTTTAGCAAATTTGATATGAGGTAGTTTTCATTATGACAAAAGAAACGCAAACTTGCTTGTTATAAAGTTTAATGGAAGGTTATTATTAAGTGATGTTTTTAAGATCTTATTAATAGTTTTGATGCAACATTTTTTGCAATATCTGAAGCATGTTTCCTACATTGAATTTGTATCTTAGGCAGCTAAGGATGTGGCTAGTCACACTTGTATGCTCTGCAGGTTAACATGAATGAAAAGGATTACCAGAGGAAAAAGAATAAGTTCTTGCCAAAGATTCATGCTTGGTATGTCCAATGCCTTTTTATAGTTTAATATTTTGCAGTGCTTAAATACCACCCTTTTCCACTTTCTGTTGCCTGTGAGGGTGGATGTATCCTCCTTAAAAAGTTCAGCCTTTTATATTATGTACTTGCATGCACATGCCTATATGAATGTGTTTCTATTGCATATGTGACCTCAACATATTGGTCGGAGAATAATTAGAGCTGCTTATGTACTCATATTACCTTCTACTTTGTTTCTTGGTTTGATATATGATATAGTAACACTACATACCCATTTTGTCATCTCATCTTTAATGTTTACATATCAAAATTATCCTCCAAGTTGAGCAGTTTGTCAGGGTGCAGGAACATGGGGGTGAACCAATTATTCCTTTCAGCTGTGTGTTAGAGAGAAACCTTGCTGATATCTCACCAGAAGAGGCAGATAAGTATTGTGAGGAGAACAAGGTGCAAAGGTCAGTAACGAGTAGCAAAATTGCTTTTAATTTCATATGTAAACTTGAATCTGAATCGATGGGCATAAAAGAAAATCATAAAGCTGTTAAAGATGCTAGTAACTTAACATGTCAGGAAACTGTCACTTTTGTTATGTGTATGTTTTCTTGAGTATACAAAGATAATCCTTAAGTGCTATCTTCAGTTCATTTTCTTTTTTAAGAGCTTCACTAATTTTCCTCTGAAATGAAATGATGATTGAAATTTATTGCTTATTTATGGTTAAGCATGAAATCTTATGTTTTTATTTTCTTGGACTTAAGGAGGGCATTGTATCAGATTGGGAGAAAGATTATTATATGCAATGCTCATAATAACTTTTGATTCTTTCTACGTGCTTGAGATAAAAAGTCCGTTACATTTTCTATACCATCTATATCTATATGCATGTAATGCACATTGTAACTAGATTATTATATGCAATGCTCATAATAACTTTTGATTCTTTCTATGTGCTTGAAATAAAAAATTCCGTTACATTTTCTATACCATCTATATCTATATGCACACATTGAACTGTGATAAATTTGAAAAACCAGGATGTTTACTTGCAATTGCCCCCTGACTCCAAACTCTTAATGCAAAAGTTTGCTATAGTTGTGCACAATAAAGTTTTATTACTGTTGTAATTTAATAAGATTGCTATCTAACTTTGCTGCAGTGCCCTTCCAAAGATCATCAAGACTGGATTTGCTGCAATTAATCTCATATACTTCTTCACTGCTGGCTCTGATGAGGTAATATATACATATACCTTGCACCTTTGTATTATAATGTTGTTGAATTCCCTTTATGGAAGTGTTGCCTAAATCATATTGCCTTTGAATGTGTTGCAAGTGTTATGCTTTGTTTTTAGTGATGGTGTTATACTTTAAAAGTTAATTGTCAAAGACCTGCTAGAGGTTAATCTTCAATTGCGGTTTGACTTAGTTGTTGCGCATGTAAGGGATCATGGGTTTGACATTTGGATCCTTCCTCCTGGGACCAAAAAGTAAAAAGAAAAGAAAAAGGGTAATGGATTGTTTGAGGAAGGGTACTTTGCATGTCTTTGCTATCACTTTGCTGTGGTTACACAGTTGGATATATGGTTTCTAATGTGTTGATAGTCCAATTTAATATGTTTAGCATGCGCATGTAGAATGTGGGCAAATTACTTTACGATTAAGATGGATAGTCTGGATAATGACAGTAACTTGTATGTTTCTTGCACTTCTGGCCTTTAAGGCAGAACTGAGGTCAGAAAATGTCGCTTGTAACTAGCCAATGACACAAGTATGCAAATAATAGTATTACCAGTTCTAAAACTCATTCAAACAACCACTGAAATAATATAGTAGTCTTTCTTAATAGATATTCTGAATTTCTTTAATATCTAATGGAGTTGATATTAAGTCTGATGTGGTTGTCTAATAAAGTGGAGATTTAATTGAGTAATATTATTTTTTTAAAGAATAATATCATTTTACTAACTGCACAATGATGCAGAAATAAAATTTTGGCTTTTTGCTACAATAGAAAGTGGTATATAAATTATAAACTATAATAATTCATGGTTTAAAACTTGGCTATTCAAATTTGGCTGAAGTTTGTGGTTTTTGGGCATTATCCTACTTTTCAATGCAGAAAAGAAGACTTCATTTCAAAGAGTTTTGAGTGTAGGTGTTAGCATACTGACTTTTGGACTTGGTGGTCTAACCCTCAAAAATTGCTTGACTGAGGTTTTGATAGTCATGTAGTTCAATTGCAGTGGTTGTTTACTCTCTGATTCGCTCATTGATTTTGAAAGTTATTTTGAAATTTTAAGGTTCTTAGTATCTGTTAATTAAACTGTGTGAAGATAGTTATGGTGTTGCTGTGCTAAGATTTCTTTCTGGATCGTATAATTTCTGGTTGTGATCTGTTCCATATTTTTTATATCTTGTTTATTATCTTTATTATTTACAACCTTCATTTCAACCATAATGGACCTGATGCCCAATAATTTGGTTTCTTTCAGGTAAAATGCTGGCAAATCAGAAGGCAAACAAAAGCCCCTCAGGCTGCAGGGGCAATCCACTCTGATTTCGAGAGAGGGTTTATATGTGCTGAGGTCAGTCCTGGTTCTGTTATGGATTTTTCTGATCATTCTAAAGTATTGACCCAAATCTCTGTTAATTATTTTTCAAGGCTGAACTTCTTGCATGTTTTACTCTATTAGGTTACTCTAGCTGTGGGATTTTTACTATGCATTTTCATTTTTCAATTTTTATGTCAGGGATCTTTTAAAAATTAAAAAGACTGCAGTATTACCTTATTCATTTGGTTTTATGGAAAAATTTTAGTATTTTCAATTGTGAGAAGTTTGCTCAACTTTTTGTTTAGATCCAATCATAAAAGGGAATTTTGTTTGTTTTCCTGGAAGCATCGTGGAAGGAATACTTCAGTTCACTATAGAGCCATGGGGAGTTGTTTCAGGGAGAGAAAGGAGAAGAAAAGGAAGGTATGGAGGGATAGTTGAGTGTGATGGGGTGGGGGGTGGTGAGGAAGTAGAGGGTGGTGGCGCAACTTTGTTTATGGTTATTTGAAGGGATTAAATCCGCTTTTTTTTTTCTCTATTTTTTACCAAAAATTCGTCGAATCAGCTGAGATATTGAACATTATCTTGCTTTATAAAAAGATATCAAGTGTGAAATCCCCACATCAAAAGCTCCTTCCCCGGTCCTGCTTTTATTATTGGGATGCCATCATTATTACCATTTCAATTTGGTATAACGTGCTCAAAATTTTCTCAAGTTCATTAATGGTCTTAATATTTCATGTGGTCTGATGGCTGACGTTTAGACTTGACAGGTGCTAATTTTTTGACTTTCTGATGATGTTCAGGTTATGAAATTTGAGGATCTCAAGGAGCTTGGCAGTGAGTCTGCTGTTAAGGTGTGTGCTTCAAACTGTAATAGTCATCATATATGTGGTTGGAAGCAATTAATCCACCCCTTTCCTTGTTTGTTTAGCAAGTAGTTTTAGGAGTGTTGTGAAGAAGCATTCTGTTTCCATATTCCCTAAGTAAATTGTGATTGGCATTAGAGATAATATATGATGACCTATTGAATCTCCTTTGCCTTGTGGTGCAGGCTGCTGGGAAGTATAGACAAGAAGGGAAGACTTATGTTGTCCAAGACGGGGACATAATATTCTTCAAATTTAATGTCTCTGGGGGTGGAAAGAAGTGAGATATATCCATGGTGGGTGTGGGGCAATTTACTTGCTGAAACCGAGATTTGATTATATGATTAAGCATTTTTGCAGTCACCTTTTACTATATAAAATGGATAGGCTCGAAGATGTGGGATTTTCCTCCCTTGGATTTGAATTAAGCTGTATGTTGGTGGATTCCATCAACATTTATTCACGTTTATTGTAGAAATTATCATTTCAATCAAAGGGATTGAGGCTCAAGTACCTGAGCTTCCACATTCACCGCAGCCTTAACCAAAGATATATATATATATATATGTTTGTATTTTGTTTTGCAGGATGTAGAACTTTTCATTTAATTGGATTTTATAATGTAAGAATTTGAGTGCTAAAACATCTGAGGAGCCAAATAGGTGCAGGCACACATTTATTATGTCCTCCTAAATTATTCCTTTTTCTATTTACTTTTTAAAAATTTTTTATTTTACCTTTTTGAATATTCACTGTTGCTATGGCGTTTATGGTTGGTTAGGGTTTAAACTTAGAACCTGTAATAACTTTAACTCATGCTCGTCTCAGTCTTGACTGCGTATCTAATCAAATTTAGTCTGATGTAAATTGCAGATATGTGAAAAGAGATTAGATTATTCAATATTGAAGTCTTTGTTTTCATGGAATTCAATTAATGGTTTGCATTTGAATTTTTTTTATTTGGGAGTTACATGTTCAAAATTCAAAATGCAATAAATTCGATTTGTGGGAAAAGTTTTTTTTTTTTTGAAAGTATTTGTGGGAAAAGTTATATGTTCAATAAATTTTATTATACGAAGAATTGGAAAAATTTATTGACTTTTTTGACTTTATTCAAATCGTATTGAATCTAACCAACTTTTTTAAAATATGAAATATTTTTGGATATTAGTTTATAATCGAACTAAGAATTGAATAAGATCGGATCAAAATGAATAACCGAAATGATAACCGGTTTATTATTAATAATATAAAATTATATTATATTTTATTGATGTATTATTTAATATTTGATATTTTTAAGATTTATTAGAATTATTTTTAGATTCAATTTAGATATTTTATCTTTTTGACTTAGTGTCAGTTTTAATAATTTTAAAATATTTAAATTTTGATTTATATGGAGATTTAAAAATCTCAAACTGATTTTGCACACCCTTTGTGCTATGATGAGATATAACACTGAAGAAAGGGAAAAAATCTAGAGAAATGAGACAATATCACACTAGAGAAGAATGCAATGATATAGTATTTTAATACTTTCTAATCAGCGTTGAATAAGTTCCAAATTCAACGCATGTTTTTTTTTATAAGTTACTAAGTAGTTGAATGGTATGATGAGTAGTTCTGGAAATTTATTTATTTATTTTTTTTAACTTAAGCATTCTCTTCGTAGGCTTTAACTTTTAATTTTTATGCATACATATGCATGGTTGTTTTAAGTTGATTGATTATATGTATTATACATAGACAATTTAATATATTGCATGTGTATCAATCATTCACATTTAAAACCTTATAGAAGCTTGGACTTCATTTATGTCATCTTTGAAGAATCTCTTATCTTGGACTCATCTCCACTAAAATAACCAAATCATTTTGGTTAAATAAGTCACAACTTATATTTTGCTTTTCTTTTTTTTTTTAATTTCTTTTATTTATTTAACGTTAAAAGATGTAATATAGTTATGACCTTGTACTTTTCAAAAAAAAAAATAGTTATGACCTTACATAATTTCTATCTTATTCTTCATATATATATATATATATATATATATGTGTGTGTGAAATATATTATTTACTATACTAAACACGTTATTTACTTTTTTTTTCTACATATATCTTATTCTACACATTATTTATTTATATATTTGTATATGTTACATGTAATAATATATACTTATTAAATTTTAAAGGAAGAAGAGTATAAAACTATTTTATTTAGTTCTATATCAATATATATTACATATAACAATATATACATGTTAAATTTTAAAAGAATAAGATTATAAAAGTAATATATGTTAGTGTATATTATATATAACTAGATATATGTGTTAAATTTTAAAAGAATAAGAGTATAATCGTGACATATGTTTAATTATCTGTCAATATATATATAATATAACAAGATATATATATATATATATATATTAAATTTTAAAAGAATAAGAGTACAAAACTATAATATTTTTAGTTATATATTAGTATATATTACATATAATAATATATACCTATTAGATTTTTAAAAAAATAAAAGTGTAAAAGTAATATATATTTAATTATATGTTGATATATATATTATATATAATAACATATAAATTTTAAATTTTAAAAGAGTAAAAGTATAAAAGTAATACATATTTGGGTATATGTTGTTATACGTTATATATAATAACATATACATGTTAAATTTTAAAAGAATAAGAGTATAAAAATAATATATGTTTAGTTATATATCAATATATGTTACATATAACAATATGTACTTGTTAAAATTTTAAAAAAATAAGAGTATAAAAGCGACATATGTTTAGGTATATATCGGTACAAGAGTATAAAAGTGATATATATTTAACTATATGTCAGTATATGTTACATATAACAACATATAGTTGTTAAAATTTAAAAGAATAAGAATATAAAAGTGATATATATTTTGGTATATATCAATATATATTACATATAATAATATGTATTTGTTAAATTTTAAAAGAATAAGAGTATAAAAGTGATATATATTTAGTTATATATTAGTACATATTACATATAACAATACAAGCTTATTAAAATTTAAAAAAATAAGAGTATAAAAGTGATATATGTTTAGTTATATATCGATATATATTACATGTGATAATATATACTTATTAAAATTTTAAAAGAATAAAAATACAAAAGTGATATATATTGAGTTATATATCGGTATATGTTATATAAAATAATATAAGTTTATTAAAATTTAAAAGAATTATACGTGTACAAAAATGATATATGTTTAGTTATATATCGATATATATTACATATGATAATTTATACTTGTTAAAATTTTAAAAGAATAAAAGTATAAAAGTGATATATGTTTTGTTATGTATTGATATATGTTATATGTAACAATATACATATTAAATTTTAAAAGAATAAGAGCACAAAAATAATATATGTTTAATGTATGTTATATGTAACAATATATACGTGTTAAATTTTAAAAGAATAAGAGTACAAATGTAATATTTTGTAATTTTTAATAATATTAATAATATAGTTAAAGTTAAATAAATTATTAAAAAAATAAAAATAAAAAATTGGTAGGTGGGAGCTTTTAATTTGGATCATTAATTTTGGAATGGCCATTAGTGTTGACCATTAAGGTTGGTCTATTAATTGGTTTATTAATTGAAGAAAGAAAATTAAGAAAGAAATCGAGTGAGAGAGACAGAGAAAGAGAGTAACTGAAAAAAAAAAAAAAGATAAAAGAGAGGGAAGAAGAAATAAAATATTGGCCGTCCAAAGTTTTTCTTCGATCTATCACCTTTCGACCATTGACCGATGCCATGCATTGGACCATCGTAATCTACTTTTAGAGTCGCGTCGATCGCCACCAAGAACGCCATCATCCAACTCCAGAGTGAGGCTCACAGGTCGTCCGAAAATCTCGCCATAGTTACTTTTCGACTAAAATTTTTACTACTTTCAGACCTCTTTTTTCGACGACTTGAGTATTTTTAAAACTCTCTTATTTTAAGCTTCAATTTGATATATTATTTGTGAATTATAGATAAATATTTAAAAATCTATTTATATATGCATGTAGATATATATTAAAATAGAAACTTTAAATTAAATTTTAATTAATTAAAATTTTGATTTAATAAAAAATTTATGATTTAAATTTTATTGTAAATATTATGATAAAGAAGACATAATTAAAGAAAAATAAATTCTGAATAAATACAAATATAAATAATAAAAATAATAAATATTTAGTTAAAAATAAATTAGCTAAAAATTTAGAAAATTATTAAATTAGAAGTTATAGTTGATTAATTATTATTATTAAAGGAGAAATTAGAATAAAAAATAATTAATTATGAGACAGTAAATATATGAATAAATTAAAATTAAAATATTAATATTAAGTATAAATAAATAATTAAATATTAAGTTTTAAATATTATTAGTATATTGTAGAATAAATTAATATATATATATATGTAAATATATATATTGAATTAATGAAACTATGAATTAATAGTTAATTGTTAGTTAGTAAATTTAAATTTATTATCAAATTATATGTCACGACCCAACCCGAGGGCCATGACCGGCATGCAGCCAAACCGAAGTCTGACCACATAAGCCTATTAAAACATTCATAACAGTCTAAGTGCAAAACAGTACAATACTTATATAATCCTCAATCCTAGTTTAAATGCAATCCATCAATATAATCAAATCACAATAAAATCATTCGGGAAATCTGATGCAGACAAGTTCTACTTATTACACAAAAAGGGATTCGGAATCAATCCGCCCAAAAGTTCAATATCCGAAAATCTCTAAGCAGAAGGACCAAAAACACAAACGAAAACCTGATCGACTTCGCCAAGAAGAGAAAGAAGATAGACGAAGGCAATCACTGTAAACCTGCAAGACAATCTGTAAGAATGTGAGCGCTTTATAGACGCCCAGTCAGTCTATGAGAGGCAGAGAAACATCTAACAGTTATATAAGCAATACATATAATACAATCACAAATTAAGCAAACAAGATGGTGTGTCGGGGTCACCAATCAGTAAACAGTACAGTAATCATATCAGTCACATCCGCCCTTATAACTTCTCAGTACAGTACAGTAATCAGTAATTAGGCATGTAGCCTCAGTAAACAGTATAGGCATTAAGCCTCAGTAGCAGTATAGGAATTAAGCCTCAGTAACCTCCTTCCCCTTCATGACACACCATCACACAGCACAAGTAATATCACATTCAATATTATCACATAAATACAATCACATGCAAGTTTCTCTATCTCCTAAAGCATGCGAGGCTGGGTTCGAAAGAATAGTATAGTGAATATATAGAAAGGATAATATATATAAAAAGGGTTTATATATGTATATAAGTTGTTAGCAAGTAGCACAACACAAATAATCACATACACCCATAGAACTTACCTGGTCTAACAGTCAGCTAAGCAATCCGCCACCCTAAGTCTGAGGTGCTGCTAGACCACCGCCTAACCATTAACCATCAATTAACAACCACCCTTACAAATGTATGCAAGTGCAAATGGGAATGCATGACGTGAATGCACACAATTCAATAATTTCCACAACAAGGTTAAACCTTTTTGTCAACCAAACATAACTTAACCATCATAATACCACACCTTTAAACTTGCTTTCCAGAATATAAAACATCATTAAAAAGTCCTTACAATTTAAATTCATCAAATACCTTACTTAAATAATCAAAATACACAAGATACAATTTTACCGATAAACCTGAATAACGAGTGTCAACTTATAAAATTCAAAACAATTAACTTGTAAATGAAAATTTTATAATTTTCAACCAGAAGCTAATTTGATATCTGAAAAGCATCCTACCAAAATTTCATAATTTTTCGAGACTTAGAAGTCTCTCAACCAATTTTTATTCAAAACAGTATACAACTCACAATGTATACTGACAGCAGTAGAAAGATCAAATTATTTCAACAATATCACAAACAGAAACATAACCCAACATATTTTTCTTGTAAACTAGACTTCCAGAGCTTCAACATATATGAAAATCAAATCAAAAATATTTTTACACATTTTAATATGAATTTCAAAAGTTACAGTTGATGCAATAGCATCAACAGCACAGTTTGTCAGACAACAGTAGCAAACTTGAATTTTCCAGAAATATACGATGCTCCAAAATCCCAAAAATTATTTTCCTCATAAACTAGACTCAATTTCGAGCCACATATCAAAATTTCAGATTTTTATCACATTCCAATATTTAATTAAAAATCGAGCAACATACAGTACTAACATCACACTTCTGCAGAGAATTAATTCATCCAAAAACTCAAAGAAAACAATTAATTCGAAAATCTTATTACCCAAATCAATTCAATCAAACCCTAATTCAATATATTCATCAAGTTCCAGAACCCAACACATTAGCCAAATCAATTAATTCAATACCAAAATTCCTCAAAACAATAAAAACTCAAAACCTAACCTATTTTGTAAAAAATTAATTTAATTAAATAATAATTCGAATTTAGCCAATTTAATTAAGAAAAATATCAAACCAATATGATATTAATATGAAATAATTAAATGGAAGTCGAAATAATGCAAAAAGAATCAAGAAATACCTCAAAAACACCAAAAAACTTGAAAAAACGAGCTGCTGGACAGGACCCAAAACGACAGGGGCGAGCCACTACGCCCAGCCGCCGAACGACGAGCTCCACATGCCGAACGACAGGAGCGCGCCTCGCCAAACGATGCACGTCCCTCGCCAAACGACAACGGCTACGCGCGCGCACAGGGACAAAACGACGGCCGCACTGTTTCTGCCTAAAAACCCTAATTTTCTTCCCTTTTTTCAAAATACCCGAAAATAAAATACCCAAAACCCTACCCCATCAGATTTTAGGTCTATTTATAGGAAAATAATTTTCCAAAATTATATTTTTGCCCCAAAACTATTTATTTTAATTAAAAACACCCCAAAACTCTTTAAAATTTCAAAAAAAAACACCCAACTAACTTATAAAAATTTACAACTAACCCCAAATTTAATTTATTTAATTTATTTTAATTAAAAATTAATAAATTTTCGAAAAATTTCCGAAACACAACCCCTAGCAAAATTATACTTAAAATAACCGTAACGACATCACAGTCACCAAAATGACATCAAAAACAGCAAAACGAAATCCAAAAATTTTCCGACCGCCAAAATGACCAAAATACCCCCCGAAGCAAAAAACACAATATTATACTTAAAACGACCGTCTCGTCGCCCCGAGTATCAAAAAGACATTCAAAGGGCGTAAAATGACTGTTTTGCCCCTAAGGTGCAAAATTACCATTTTGCCCCCATACTTGAAATCATACAAAAACCAAGGGTTTGACATTATATTTAGGAATCTTTGTTAATATAAATATATACGTATATATAGTTGTTTAGTAATAAATTAATTAGCATAAAAATAAGTATATATATATTAACTTTAGAATAAAAATATTTATAATTAAATCAAGTTCAATTCTTAAATTATAAGTTTTTTTACAAAATATATTGGTGATATTTTAGATATAAAATTATAAATAAAAAAATATTTATGGAAAAAATAAGCTAATTAAAAGATAATAAATTAATAATTTATTAAATTATATTATATTATATTAAATACTACTGCTAAATTATTATCTAAATAAGAGTTTTATTTACATATTGAATTAAGTTAATTAAATTACTTATAAATTAAACTGAGTTAATTAATTATTAAATAATTAAATTATGTAATAAATAAAATATGATTTAAAATTTATAGAAATTCATAAATAAAATTTAATTAAGATTAGTATTGCTATAACTGTAATAAGGAGATTGCCATTATTTTTTCTTAATAATAACTTATAATAATTGTTAAAATATAAATTTTACTAAGTAGTAATTAATTATTAATATTATTAGTGTTGTAATAGTAAAGGTATTATAAATAAAATTTTTTAAATATTAATCATTTTTAAAACTAGTATAATTATTAATATTGTTATTTTGACTACTACTATTAACATTATATATTTTTTTTATTTAAAATCTAATAAATGTTTACTTAAATAGTTAAGTTATTATTATTATTATTACTAATATAATATTAGATTTAACATGAATTATTAATTTTGAAATAACTATAATTAAAAAAATATTTTTAACTATATAAATAATATTATTAATTTTTAATGACTTTATTATAAGTGATAGTTGAAAAATAAAAATAAAGTAGGAAAATAAAAATAAAGTATTATAAAGTAAATAAATTATATACTAATATTTTTATCATTATTGAAATCAATATAAATTACCATAGTTAAATTAAAGGTAATTAAGTAATTATCTTAAGTGATAAAAATTAATTAAATAATATTAATATCTAATTAAATATTTTTAATATCACTATTATTATTATCAGTATCATAAATATTATAAAGTATGACAAAATAAAAAATATAAGTAAATAGTATTATTGTTATTTTCTTTTGTTTAGCACTGTTGTTAGTATTAGCACGAATTTATTTTTTTAAAAGCTAATAATATATATTAAATTATTATAAATTAAATTAATACTACTTAATATGAAATTAAATAAATTAGTTAATAAATAAATATTATTAATATTAATAAACTATTAAAATAAATAAACTAAAATAATATAATTTAATTATGTATAAAAATATTATACATACTTAGTAAATTCTTACATTTAAAATTATGCTGAGTTGTTAAAAATATTTATTGAAAAATTAGATAACAATTGACTTATAAATTAGATAATATTCATTAGAGCATTATTTTAAAAATTTAGAGAGATATCCATTTACCGAAATATTATTATGATTTAAGAATCTGGATCACACGTCATTTTCATTGCATACATATGTAATGATTAGGGTAAAATTTAAATTAAATAATATTTTTATATTATTTTATGAATAAATTCAGCTGCAGTTGTAGAATACTAAATGAGCTCTATTTGTTAAGCAAATATATTATTTGACCTAGGTGAGTGGGTAAATATGTAATATTGTATTTTTAAAGTAGTATATTCATATGATTTTAAGAAAAGAATTTACTAAATTCAAAGTGATGATTTATTCATGAATGATAATTATTTTTCTTATAAAATGAAATAAATAATGGTAGTTTAAAATTTTAAATATATGACTATTTGATTCTATTGTGATGGATAAATAATTTATATACACTCTTATTATAAACTTATTTGATCGCATATTGATGATGAATTTTATATAAATTTAATGATGTTATAAATTTATCCTTGATTATAGTAAAAACTCTACACATATGTGTTGAACTTATTTTCTCTTTAGGCTTATAGAGTAAGTCATTATGTGCCCTTAGATTGAAGATAGATCAGCAAGAAATTATATTTGAGTGTATGGAAAAATTAATTGATTTGAATTATTATTTGAATTTTCTGAAATTAAATAAGATTTAAATTATATTTATCTAGCTGGGTCATAGAAAATATTTATATTTATATTATATATGTATCATTAAACCTTAATTGTTCTTCCTTGTTACATATTTATCTATTCACTGAATAGTTAGACTCGCCATTTTAATATATAATATTTTAGATATTAGAGAATAAATCAGTAAAATATCTCTGCCTTTTTTTTATATTCTTCAACGCATAAATAAAATCGGGCCAACATAATTATTATTCAGATTTATTTAAAAATTATTTATATTATTATACTAGACAATAAATAAGATGTAAAATATTAATACTTACTAGATTATGCATTGAAGAGTATTAAATAATTAATTTATGAGTGATCTGTTATTAGTGAATTAATATTATAATAGATTATAAGTTAAGTCCGCCCTTAGATTTAAGAAAATGGGGCATGACAACAAAATTATTATATTTTTAGTTACATGTCAGTATATACTACATATAATAATATATATCTGTTAAAATTTTTAAAAAAATAAGTATATAAAAGTAATAAATATTTAATTATATATTGATATATGTTATATGTAACGATATATACGCATTAAATTTTAAAATAATAAGAGTATAAAAGTAATATATATTTAGTTATATATTGGTATATATTATATATAATAACATATACTTGTTGAAATTTAAAAAAAATAATAATATGAAAATAATTTATGTTTAATTATATGTCGGTATATATTGCATAGAATAATATATACTTGTTAAAATTTTAAAAGAATAAGAGTATAAAAGTAATATATGGTTCATTATATATTTGTATATGTTATATATAATAACATATACATGTAAAATTTTAAAAGAATAAGAGTATAAAAATTATATATATTCAGTTATATATTGATATATGCAACATATAACAATATTTACCTATTAAAATTTAAAGGAATTAGATTATAAAAGTGATATATATTTAGTTATATGTCGGTATATATTACATTTAATAATATATAGTTATTAAAATTTTAAAAAAATAAGAATATAAAATTATAATATATTTAGTTATATATCAGTATATGTTGGTATATATTATTTTTTATTTAATTTATATTTATAACATTTTTGTTAGCTGTAACTCTTATCAAATAATTTTTAATTTTAAAATAATAAAATAAACATTTATAAGTTCATCCTTAATAATTTAAGTTAATTAGAAAAAGTATAAAAAATAAATTGAAATTTTAAAAAAATTTATCTCGAAAATAATTAATACAATTGTAATTCTATATATGATTTGAGTATATATATATTGATAAATAGAAAAAATAATAAATTTAACGATATAAAAAATTATAGATATTGAAATAATAAAATAAGAAAAATAAAAAACCTTATACTTAGATAGAAACACTTTTATATCATCGTTTTGAAATCACACAAAGAAAATGAGAAATAAAAAGATAAAAATTAATTAAAAAATTACGGTTACATTTAATTTATATAAAAAATGAGCTTATGAAATGATGAATGTTAATATATATATATATATATACACACATACATACATACATACAGTAATGGAATTAGAAATATAATAAAAAGGGAGCAAAATTTAGAAGTAAAAAAATTTACGGTGAATTTATATTTAATTTTATTTTTATATTAAAAAATTAATATAAATAGTTAGCATTAATATTTATATTTAATTATATTTTCATATTAAATAATTAAATGTTAAAATTTTTATCATTTTATTTTAATACATAAATATTACTTTTAAAAAATACACAATATATGTCATTTTTTAAATAATATTTATATATATTTTTTGAGATATTTAAAAAAATTATTTAAAAAAATTATTTTTTAATAAATTTATATGATGGAATATTTTATATAAAATAATTAACCTAATCACAAAATTCTTAGACCCAATCTATAACTAAATTGCAAACTAATTTATTATTGAAAATTACATTGTATAATCCATTTTTTAACTTTTTTTGTTCAAAAATATCTTATCTTTTTAATATATATTTGTATACATTAAAAAATAGAATATATATTTTGTATATTAAATATATATCAAGAATATACCTTTGAAAATAGGTATTTCTGAAAATAAAATTTGAAAAGAGATATTTTTAAAATAGAAAAAGAAAAATATGTACTTTTGAAAAATTGTTAATTTTCAGGGTATTTTTGAAGAACCTTTATTTAATATATATTTTAGAATACAAATTAAAAATAATTAAAGATAATAAATATATATAATATATTTATAAATTTAATATATGTATATCAAAAATTTAATATAATATATAATATAACTATATATGTATATTACATGGTTGGTTGAGGAGGGTAATAGACCCCATGCACGTAGATCTGCCAATTACGATTTGAGTAAAAAAGTCACATTCACATTATATATATTTTAACTTCTATCATTTGAGAATATATATATATATATATATTTCTTTGCAAATTAAAAACTTTTAGTGGTATATAATTAATTTTTTTTAGCCATCGTATATTTGTAAAGAGTTTTATTTATTTATTTATTAATTTTGTAAATATTCCAACAACAAAATCATAATGCACGCTTAATTATCCATTAGCAAACATTGCATTTTTGGGTGTATAACAATTTAACCCCTACATCAAAAGGGAGATTTTAAATTCAAAATATATACAAACTATCAAACAAAAGAAAGAAAGAAAAATTATGTAAAGTTTGAAACTATGCAACTCATTATTCTGTAATTGGAGTATTTTTATTTTTGTATACGTAAATAATTTTTTTTGGGTATTTTTAGATTTTTTGTTTGGTCTATTGACATATAATTTAATGATGGAGAGATAGTTGTAATTATATATAGAGTGGGATGCTACATGATGTGAAGTAAAAATATAATTTCATCATATTGCCTCCCACTATTCTCACCTACATGAATTCTTTTTTTAAAATGTTTGGAAAAAAAAAAAAAAACGGAGTGGGTTGAAACGGAATTTTTATTTTTAATTTCATTAATTGCTATCCATCATTTATTACATGCAAAAAAGGAAATGGTATAAATAAGAAAAGAATTTATTTTCCCCTTTCTGTTTTTTCCCTAAAAAATTTTTATAATTCATTTGGTTGTACAAAAATTTTAATAAAATTGACTAAATAATTATGTTTGACCAAAAATTGTATTGATTTATAAATAATTTATATAAAATAAAATACCAAAACCCACTAAATTTTACCAATCAGTTGGTAAAATATTTTATCTAGGGGAAGTAAAAAAATATTTTACTGAAAAAATAAATTAAGGAGTCTATATATAAAAAAATAATCGTACATTTAATTTAAAATATGATAAAACAAGAAAGATACGTTATAAAGATATTTTAGATGTTACTTAAATTTTTTTTTGTAAATCTGAGTTATAACCAAATAAGTTAATATTTTTTAAATATATTAATATAATATTTTATAGTAAAATACAATTCATGCAATATATTTCTATAAAATATATTTTTAGCAATTAATTTTTTTAGTAATTTATCAAACACATTATTAATATTCTCATTAAAAACAACAAGAAGAAAGATCATACACTATTCAAATAACCAGAAAAAATTAAAGATGAAAGGAATGGAAAAAAAACTTTTTGCATAAAAAAAGAAAAGGAAAGTAAAAAAAAATTCCCCAAAAGTCAATTTAATAACAAAAATTAAAGTAATATTGTAATTGAAAGGATGGAGGTGTGGGTTCCATAAACATAAAATGTCAACTTTAAGAATCTCAAAATCCTATGCTAAGCAAAGCATGTGAAAAAAAAAAGCTCATGGGATTGTTTTTTATTAAATTAATAAAACCAAAAAAAGGTACAAATTCAATTATTAAAAAAGTTTATTGCATTTTTAATTAACAAAACATGATATAATATGATTAGATTATTTAGTTTTTAATAAAAAAAATATTATATTCATCATATTTACATGTATTAATACTTTTTTTATTAAAATATATCAACACAAAATAAGATAATTTTTTGAGAAATTAAATTAACATGCTTTGGTTGTTATTATTATTATTGCTGCTGCTGTTGCAATATATTTTTTTTTCAAAAGATTAATTTTTAATGGCGAAAAGAATATAATTTATTGAATCAGAAATAAGATGTGCTCCACATATATATAATTTTTTTTTTCACAAATTTAGGGGAGAATTTTTATTTTCATATATATGTATATATGTATGTATACATATATAATTTCTATTTTGCATATTCTTTTTGCCATCGCAGGGATGAGTGAAGCTCCCAATAATTTGATGTGGTTGTTGTGATCACTTGTGGTCCACACGATCAACGTACTTTGACAAGCGACAACAATTTGTACACATATCAAAACTCTCTCTACTGCATTGGTTTTTTGTACCTATTTGTGTAGGGACAGATAATACACGCCATTAGCCATGTGTCATAATATGACTGGTGGTCCTAAAGGTCCGACGAAACTCAAATGCACATTAAAATAGCTCCCACCCACATCACCTCTTTTAGGTATTTTGGGTGATGGGAATTTGGAATAGGGAGAGCCGGAGAGGGACGGTGAGTGGTGGCCCACAAAGACCCTAGTCAAAAGGGCAGTTTTGGGACCCACTCCTATGCGGCACTAACTTAAAAAAAGTGTCTTCAGTATTTCCAAAATCTGTAAAAAATGAAATTAAAAAAAAAAAGAAAAAAACACTTTAAACTAGATTTGATAAATACTTTGACGTCCTTTATGTAAGACACAAGATTTTTTATTTATTTATTTCTTTTTTTTGGCGGGTAAATCCCTAATTTATTCCCTTAAGATTAGTCCATTATTACCCAAAAAAATGCCTGAAATTTTCCCGCTATCTTTTCACTTTCTGACACTGAAGAAAAAAAAAACTCTAAACAGAACAAAACAATTTTTTTATTTATAATAATATATTTTTTAAAATTAGCCAAGACCTTTCGTGACCCCTCGCATGCTTTTCTTTTGTTACACTCAGAAGAGAAGAGTAAAGGGACAAAACAATTTTCTGTAAGGGCTTTGTTGTTTCTTTAATAAAGAAAGGTAGGGTTTTTGGAATGCTTAACTGTTGAAGCAGCCTACAATGGATAGTTATTAAGGGGTTTTATGGCTAAAATATTTCTGGGTTCTGGGTCCCTTTGTATTTATTACAATGTGATTCATTTTATGACCCATTTCTTTGTTCTTCTTCGTGGGTTTGTTCTTATACAACTGTAGTTAGGCTACTAGTATACTGTTTGCCTGAGGCGAGCTAAGAATACCTATGTAATATTTCTTTGTTTAAACCTGTTCTTTTTTATTCTAAAGTTGGAGTATTTATAGAGGCGATGATTCTGCCTTGCCTACATTGTTAATGAAAGTTGAGATCTTGGTGAGAAAACTTCTGCATTTTTTCTGTCTTGTTTAGATCTCTTAATGGGACCCAGTATTTGTTGCAGTTCCATTTCAGATATTTAATGCTTTGGCTCATTTTGCGTGGCTGAAACAATTTATTTTTCTTTGAAGGACAATCAATCTTTTTGAACTGGGGTATTCCATAATCTGGTCCATTATCAGGTAATGAGTGCTAGGTTGCAGAACTCATTTTGAGATTTTTTAGTTGTATGTAGAAACTCTTTATTATTTTCTCTGTAAAGGAGTGAAAGGGCAGCTGGGTTTCTCTTCTTTTTTTGATGTAAATGGTAGAAACTTAGTTGAAATTGCTGATTCATATAATTTGAAGGTCGAAAGATTCACTTATATTGAAGATTCAGCATATCTCTAGTGGCCAAGGGCTTATTTCTCATAATAATGAAGCAGCCGTTTTGGTTCTTAATCTTGTTAAGCTGTGTATGGTCTGAAATTCATTTGGCTTTGTTGCATATATAGAAGTCCCCGTCTTATTTTCTAGGCTTTACTATATTTATTGTTTGGTTGGGGCCATTACTGGGTTAATAAGCCTAATATGAAGCTCTTTAGGCTTCTTGTGTTATCCCTATTTTTCCTTTCTGCCATGGGGCAGCTCCCTTCACATGACATTTTAGCATTGCTCGAGTTCAAGAAGGGTGTCAAACATGACCCTACTGGTTATGTACTTCAATCATGGAATGAGGAGTCCATTGATTTTGATGGTTGTCCTTCTTCTTGGAATGGTATTGTCTGTAATGGAGGAAATGTTGCTGCTGTTGTCCTTGATAACTTGGGTCTCTCGGCTGATGCAGACTTGAGTGTATTAGGAAACCTTACAAAGCTTGTCAAACTCTCCATGGCGAACAACTCTATGACCGGGAAGATTCCTGACAATATAGGGGACTTTAAAAGCCTTGAGTTCCTGGATATGTCTAACAATCTCTTTTCATCATCTTTACCAGCAGGGTTTGGTGAATTAGGGAGCTTAAAGAACCTCTCATTGGCTGGGAACAACTTTTCTGGTTCAATTCCTGATTCAATTTCAGGGCTTGTATCTGTCCAATCTTTGGACATGAGCCGCAACTCCTTTTCTGGGTCATTGCCAGTGTCCTTGACAAGGCTGAATAACCTGATGTATTTAAATCTATCTTCTAATGAATTCACCATGAGAATACCAAAGGGTTTTGAGCTGATTTCAGGTCTAAAGGTACTTGACTTGCACGGGAATATGTTTGAAGGTTATCTAGATGGGGAGTTTTTTCTTCTAACTAATGCAAGTCATATTGATTTTAGTTTGAACATGCTAGTGAGCTCTAGTCCAGAGAAATTACTGCCAGGTATTTCTGAGAGTGTTAAGTACCTAAATCTCAGCCACAACCAGCTAACTGGATCATTGACAAGTGCAGGTGAATTGCGCTTGTTTACAAACTTGAAGGTGTTGGATTTGAGCTACAATCAGTTATTAGGAGACTTGCCTGGATTTGATTTTGTTTATGAACTTCAGGTCCTTAAGCTCAGCAACAACAAGTTCACAGGATTTATTCCCAGTGACTTGTTGAAAGGAGATTCATTACTTTTAATTGAACTAGATTTGAGTGCCAACAACCTCTCAGGTACCTCTTAAATTTCTGCCTTAGCTTGTTTCAAGTAAATTAATTTTTTTTTATTATATTTAGTTTATACTCTGGCTAACTTCTATGTGGTGCAGTTTAGTGTGTTTCTTACTTGATAGTTTCATCTTGCAGGACCAATAAGTATGATAATGTCAACCACTCTGCGTGTCCTTGATCTCTCATCAAATGGTCTTGTAGGTGAACTTCCTTTGGTGACAGGAAGCTGTACTGTGCTTGATCTGTCAAACAACCAATTTGAAGGAAATCTATCCAGAATTGCTAAGTGGGGGAACATTAACTATCTTGATCTCAGTCAGAATCGTTTGACGGGATCATTTCCTGAAGTACTTCCACAATTTTTGCGTTTAAATTATCTCAACTTCTCGCGTAACTCTCTTATTGGCTCTCTCCCTAAAGCTGTTGCCTTCTATCCAAAACTTAGAGTCTTAGATCTCAGTTCTAACCAGTTAGATGGACCTCTTTGGACTGATTTACTAACCTTGCCTACTTTGCAAGAACTCCACCTTGAAAATAATTTGATCAATGGTACTATTGCATTCTCTCCTCCTTCTAATGGTGAATCTAATCTTCAAGTTATTGATCTTTCTCATAACAAACTTGATGGCTATTTTCCTGATCGTTTTGGTTCACTGACTGGACTTCAAGTGCTCAATCTTGCAGGGAATAACTTATCTGGTTCTCTGCCAACTTCTGTGTCTGGCATGACCTCACTTAGCTTTTTAGATTTATCTCAGAATCATCTCACAGGTCCTCTACCAAACAACTTGACCAACAACCTTGTTAGCTTTAATGTTTCATACAATGATCTTTCTGGGGTTGTCCCAGAAAGCCTGAGGAGGTTTCCCAGTTCTTCTTTCTTTCCTGGAAATACCAGATTAAGCCTGCCTGGCAGCCCTCCTGGTTCAACCATTTCTCCAGGTGAAAATGCTAGGAGAAAACCAATCAACACTGTTGTCAAGGTAGTGGTGATAGTCTCATGTGTAATTGCAATTATCATTCTTATTATGCTTACTATCTTCATACATTTCATCCGTATATCAAGGAGACCTCCTCCAGATGTCACAAGCAAAGGTATCCCTAGACGCACTCCGACCAACCCTTCTGGTATTAGTGGGACAGATAGTGGTGGTGCCTTGGTTGTTTCAGCTGAGGATCTTGTGACATCATGGAAAGGGTCATCATCCGAGATTATTAGTCCTGGTGAGAAAATGGCTGCTGTAACAAGATTCTCTCCATCTAAGCATAGCCATTTGTCTTGGTCACCAGAATCAGGGGATTCATTCACTGCTGAAACAATGGCAAGACTGGATGTAAGGTCTCCAGATCGATTGGTTGGTGAGCTTTATTTTCTCGATGATACAATCACATTGACCCCTGAGGAGCTTTCGAGGGCCCCTGCTGAAGTCTTGGGGAGGAGCAGTCATGGGACTTCATACAGGGCAACACTGGATAATGGGATTTTCTTGACTGTGAAGTGGCTGAGAGAAGGGGTGGCAAAACAGAAAAAGGAGTTTGCTAAGGAAGCCAAAAAGTTTGCAAATATCAGGCATCCAAATGTAGTGGGTTTGAGAGGATACTACTGGGGACCCACACAACATGAGAAGCTCATTTTGTCAGATTATATTTCACCTGGAAGTCTTGCAAGCTTTCTTTATGGTAAGATTTTGTTCTTGTTCTTTTCGATTATTTAAGATTTTGTTCTTATATTTCACCTAATGCCTAGAAAAGTTTGTTATTCTCCTGTGGGAAAAGAAAAAAAAGAAAAGAGGGTTGGTTGCTCCAATTATTCCATCTTCCCATGGAAATTGTGACGGATGACAAGCTGAAAGCATTTTCACTTTAAAGTTCTCAATTCCTTTAAAATTATGATTGAGGTTAGACAAACTTAGCATATATGTTTCCTTGAGATAATCTTCTGGGAAATTAATTGCTCTATAGGTTAATTGTTATTTGCTCTTGTATTTTAGCATTTTCTCCTCCTTCAGGATGTGGATTTTGTTTGTCTCATTGTATTAGAGTCTAGGCATAACTCATTCACATGGTAGGAGTTGGTTAAATGCTACCGTACCTAAAAGCTCATTTGGCTGATTCTCATATGTGTCAAAATAATGTCTGCCAATCATTTTTTTTCTCATGCATTTTGAGTATGATAGGATCTTTTTTAGATGGTATGACTTTCTAATGTTGATTCATTTGGCTTTCATTTATGCTGAACCTAAATTTTTAGATCGACCGGGAAGAAAAGGTCCGCCATTAACCTGGGTACAGAGGCTTAAAATAGCAGTTGATGTTGCACGTGGCCTGAACTATCTCCATTTTGATCGTGCTGTTCCGCATGGGAACCTTAAAGTAACAAACATACTGCTAGATGGGCCTGATCTCAATGCACGTGTTGCTGATTACTGTCTTCATCGACTAATGACTCAAGCTGGCACCACTGAGCAGATACTTGATGCTGGTGTCTTGGGTTATCGTGCACCGGAGTTGGCTGCTTCCAAGAAACCAATTCCTTCATTCAAGTCAGATGTTTATGCTTTTGGGGTAATCTTATTAGAGCTTTTAACTGGCAGGTGTGCTGGTGATGTGATTTCTGGGGAAGATGGAGGTGTTGACTTGACTGATTGGGTGCGGTTAAGGGTGACAGAAGGTCGTGGTTCAGATTGCTTTGATCCTGCACTGATACCAGAAATGTCGAACCCTGCAGTTGAAAAGGGAATGAAGGAGGTCCTTAGAGTAGCACTAAGATGCATAAGCTCTGTGTCTGAGAGACCAGGTATCAAGGCCATATATGAAGATCTTTCATCCATTTAACTTTTATCTTTTGGTGGAACTTGAATATTTTTTTTTCCTTTTTGGGGTTAAATATCTCGTTGGCCTCCTTTTTCCTGAATCTTTGATTTCAACATTTTTAGGGTTATTAGCTAATTGTCTCAATCAATTGCTGTAAAAAAAGAACATTTTGAATGGATACAAGTTTTTCAGATGGTAGCTATTGCCATGATTTTGTTCAATCTTGCTTTACAAGGGCTTTTAAGTTGACAAATGCCAAGTATTTTTATTTATTTATTTTGGTACATTAAAATATATGTGCTTGAATTATTAGATGTCATGTATTTTTTGCTTGAATTCGTGGTACTTTTCTGATTTTATAATTTTGAGCTTAATAGGACACTTAACTGTAAGATAAAATGCAAATTTTATCACTTTAAGCTTTTTGGCTCGTTCTCTGACTTAGCACTGTAACAAATTTCACCTTCATTTCATAAATATTCAGAATATCTTTTTTGGTAAATATATATATAATTTAGAAATTTCATCCAAGACCATATCAACTAAGAGCACTGAATCAATGAAACACTTCTCTTTCACAATGGAAGATGAATGGTGAGTATACAAAGGCTTCATACAACATCAACTCTGTAAGTACACTATCGCAATTCAAACACCGATATTCACAAACACATGAGCTCTATACACAAAGATGAGGCTCAAAAGTTCATGGGCTATATCATCTGGAGTAGGAGTTATGTCCCTGAAGACCTGCAGCCTGTTTTTCTTCCTCGCATTAAAGTCCTGCTTGCCTTGAACATAAAGAACGCCGTACTGTTGGATTCCTTGGTGAAACAGAAAGGTTGTTTGTGTCATAGCCATCTTTTATATCAAATGCTTCAAGCTTTTGGCCAATAGGGTCTATCGGACTCTTTGGACAACTTCGAAGAATAATATTATAATCCTGATTTTCGTTACTAAATTCTTCTTCATGTAAGTACACTATCGCAATTCAAACACCGATATTCACAAACACATGAGCTCTATACACAAAGATGAGGATCAAATGTTCATGGGCTATCATCTGGAGTAGGAGTTATGTCCCTGAAGACCTGCAGCCTGTTTTTCTTCCTCGCATTAAAGTCCTGCTTGCCATCAAAACATAAAGAACGCCGTACTGTTGGATTCCTTGGTGAAACAGAAAGGTTGTTTGTGTCATAGTCATCTTTTATATCAAATGCTTCAAGCTTTTGGCCAATAGGGTCTACTGGACACTTTGGACAACTTCGAAGAATTATATTATAATCCTGATTTTCGTTACTAAATTCTTCTTCATGATCCCAACTACCAACACATGGGCTAAGATCTTTTCCACTCAGTGACGTTTGCTCTTCTTCTTCAACCATATCTGCCCAGCTCCTATTAGCAGATTTTGTTGAATTGTTCTTTCCCAGACATTCATATCTAACAGTATCTGGAGATTTGACCTTGAAAGAAACTGTTGCTCCAGAAATATTCATCCCATTTTCATATTTTGCATTGGCATAACCATCATATTCATCGCACGTCTTTATCATGTGCCTGTCCGTACTGGGTTGTGAAAACATAGCTACTCTAGTGCTTCCTCTCCAATTTCTCTCAAGGGGTGAAAGCAGACTGGATTCAGATT
Organism: Garcia nutans; assembly: GCA_947685225.1. Taxonomy (NCBI): domain Eukaryota; kingdom Viridiplantae; phylum Streptophyta; class Magnoliopsida; order Malpighiales; family Euphorbiaceae; genus Garcia; species Garcia nutans. The sequence goes on from CANTUV010000071.1 coordinate 2,983,548, forward strand.
TTGATACTGCATCTGATTTGTCATCTGTTGAATCTAGTTCTCCGTCAAGATTCCGTACAGTATGAGCTAGCACGTTCTTCGACAGTTTCTCAATTGGAGCCTCTTCCTGTCTTAGCACTCTCTGATCTCCTTCATCAAACTTCCAAGGAACTCTTTTTGGTTGTGTATATAGAGCACTTGCAGGGGAAGCAAGCATTTTCTTTTGTGGTAAGACAGATTGTTCACCTGGGCTCTCAAAACAATGACCTTTCCTCCAGTCACTGTTAACTCCAATTCGTTGAGAATGTAATGAACTTTCTCTTAGCCCAGTGCATTTTGGATTCAATCTATTACGTTCAAAGAAGTTGCCCTGGTTCTTGGAGTAATTTCCACAATAAAATCCTTTATCATGCTTATCTGATAGCACAGGCTCTTGACTATGTCCTTCCCACCTTCTGGACTCCATGAACCCAGAAATGTAACCCTGACCTTCAGTGGAGCTAATAACTTCTTTCAGCTTTCTGGTGGCGGATGATGCCAGAGATCTTTGGTTCTCTTTGTCCTCTTCAGTTGATTTTGACACAGATTTCGATTCTAATTCATTCAGCATCTCAATAGCACGCTCAAATGATTTAGCATAAGAATCATCCATCTGTTTGCCTCCAGATGAAGCACTTACAGCCTGAAGCAGAGATTTTGCTTCAGGAATTCTGTTCATATGCATCAGGCAGACTGCCAAGTTGCATTGCTTGTTCTTATCTGACTCTAAAGAAAGAGCTTTCCTGCAAAATAACAAAATCTAAGAATGAGGGAATTTCAGATAAAATATTTTCATCTGGCTACATATTTGATAGCAGAACAATTCTCACCAGTAATGCCGTTCAGCTAAACCATAATCATGATGCTGCAAGTAAGCCCAGGCCAAATTCCCTAATATCCTGTATCATTTGAAGTTACAAAATGAAAATTATGTTCGAAGACTTATTGTGAAAAGAAGGAATGAGAAGAAGAATCACCTTGATCTTTCTTGTTCAACTGTTATTTGAATCTTCCTCCCTTGAGATCTTGCTGTCTTTGTCCTCTTTCCACCAAAAGCTGCACCTTCTATGTTCTTCAGTTTGTGCTGCAGCATTTCAATCTCTTCTTCAATCCTTCCAGACCTCTGAAATAACAGATAAATGTGAAGATATCCGTATATACGCTTTACAACTCCAGATAGCTACTTTAAAATTTAAATGATGTGAAAAAAATTCAGCTGCACAGCAAGAGATGCAACCCGTTTCATCTGACATAAACAGGAAACTGGTTGTGCAGCTGAAAGTAGCTTCACAATTTCAGCTTCAATACTTTTTTTTTCTTGTTAAAATCGTTCTCGTTAATAAGTTTTTGAAGACTGGTAATGCAATTCTAGCACTGCCTCTGGACCATATTCATCACATTGAGACAGGAAATTAAAATTTCAAAAGGTATGCACTAGCTAATCGAATTTATTTACAAGACAAATGGTGCTCTACCTTGTAGAGTTCAACTAACACATTGTCCAGAGATTCCTGAGAATCATATGGGCAGAGACGACGGAAAGATTTGATTGCCTCAATTGCCTCATCAGATCGATTCAATTGTTTCATCACCACTGCCATGTCTTTCAAGGCACTGTCAACACGATCCCCAGAATTAATAGCAGCCCAGAACAAGGAAATAGTCTTGCCTGGGTCCTTGTCTATCAACTGTAATTAAGGAATCAAGCATCAAAATGACATATATATGCAAAAATTAAATTCAACAGAAAAATTATGAATTCCACAAAGTGTCAAGAATACAGTGTCAGTAACAAACCTTCTAACCACTGAAAAATCCATAAACATAAAATGGAAAGTCAGAAACTGTAATGTGAAGCATTATGTTAAAAGTATACAAGTTAAACAAAATATCAGTCTAACTGCATTTTTGGTTCCCCAAGGAAACTCATAAGTAATAGAGAGGAACATCAGTGATGTCAGATAGTTACATTTTCTTCTGATAGCTTCATTCAATTATTATTGAGAAGCCAATGATCAAAGCAATTAACACAATGCTTCTTTTGAATATGAATATTGGCAACACATGGTCAAACAATGATTGTGATATAATTCAGATGCAGCTTATTTAAAGTACATAATAGATAAAAGGCCTGAAAATTTCTAGAGAAAAGCACTCCAGATTCCATGTGAGATCTCCTTTAACAACCAACAAGATTATATACCCATCCAAGTCAATAAGTACAGAATAATAAGTAGCTTCATCAAAGATCAAAGGATTACCACAATTACAAAACTCACCAAAACCAACTCCGAAAATGACAATATCAGTGAACTGAAACTCTTGTTAAATGGGGAAATTTTATTTCATGAAAAAGGCAATCAATAAAAAAATCAGACAGAAAACCAAGTAACCCATGAAACTAAACCCTGCAAATCTCCCAAAAACAACGGTAAATTGTGTATATATTACCATAAGAAAAAAAAACAAGAAAAACTGCATTTCACTAGCTTAAACTACCAAGATAAAATTCAAAAGGTAGGAAAAAATCCCTAAACCCAAAATTCCATACTTATCAATACTATTCATTTTGAACACCATCAAGAACCACAAACAACGTACAACTAAAATCCAAACCAATTTCAAGTAACACCAAGAAGAGTCTAAGAAGTCTATGAACCATAATTGGCAAATTCTAATACCAATAATACTAATCTTCAAGAACTAAAAATTTCAAACAGAAGCAAAATCTCAAAAAAAAAAAAAAAAATCAAACAGCAAGAAATTACCATTAAAACCCAAAATCATAATAAAAAAATTTCCAAGAAACTAAACTACGAAAAGAACTTACCTGAACATGTTTAGCCCTGACATAGGGAGAATCACCTGCAGGGACTTTGTGAATAACATGGAAGAGATCGCGATTGCACCCAGATGGCAAAGTCTTCCTCTCTGACATGGGCATAACTAGCGGAGAATGCTGTGACTTCCATGACGCCGGTGGAGTGGAGAAACCTCTCATCGGAATAATCTTCTCGTGGTTGGACCACATTGTTGGAAAATCATGAAAAAGTTTTACTCGAATTTGCAAGAAAGTGCAATTCCAGTAATAAAAAGAATCTGTTTTGCGACAATAGGAATTTTCGTTTGCAGTGAGAAAGTAAGAGAAAATCAAGAAAGTAGAAAAAAGGTGTGATGATTGAGAGCAAGGATAAAAAAAAGAACTAGCCGTTTATTAATAACTAGCCGTTGAAAGTTTCAAACACGTGTGTACGGCACGTGCCGTTACCGCCATTTCTTTAACTGATGATATCTATTTTCATTTTCATTTAATTGATTTTTTGAGTTTTGAAAATGTTTTATCTATTTTCTAAATATATTTATGTATGTATTTAATAAAATAATAATATGAAGGGTTGGATTTATAATTTAATTATTAAATATTTTATTTTATATATTAAAATATTTACATTTTATTTATGCACTAATTTCTTTTTAAAACTAATCCACCAAAACATGCTTCTATATTTAAATTATGAGAAAGCATTAAAAAAATATTGAATTTTCGGATTTTTCTTTTTATCATTTTGTTAAAAAAATTATTTTATCAATTACTATTATTTTTTTTAATATACTCTCCCTTTTAAATTAATAAATATTTTTTTCATCTATCTCAAATTATATATAACTCATTTATCATTTTAATAAGTGAATTATTACTTATTAAAATTTTTAATAAATATATTTTATATTATAATAAGAGTAATTAAAAAATTACATATAAATTTATATTTTTTTATAAAATAATTATTTTTTTAAATTGTTATGAAATTAGAAATGTATTCATCAATTAGGAAAAAGAAAAAAAATATATTTTTTCGAAAAATTAAAAAATATTATTCTAAAAAATTGGAAAGAAATAATTTTTTTTCTAATTGAATCTGAGGTGGTTGCATATTTCCATTTATACGCAATAAATGTTAAATATCACATTAGAAGTAAACATCAGAATTACAATATGAATGATTAACTCTCTCTCTGAAAAATAGAGAGTATAGAATTGTTTTTGTATGTCTTAGTTTAAAATAAATAAATTTCACATAAAAAAATTTCTAAAATTTCAATTAAATTTTATATTTGGAAAATATTATTTTAGTTTTATGTGTTCTAAAGTACAATTACATGTAGTTAGATTTATAATAAATTAAATTTTGTTGAAACTAATAAAATTTATAAATAAAATTTATAAAATTAACATAGGTAAATATTTTTATGAATAAAAAATTTGTTATTTTTCATTGTCTTTCTCCTCCTTTTTCTCTCTTGCCTCTTTATTTCCTCTATTTTCTTTTACCTTTTCCTTTTCCTTTTTTTTTTTTTTACTTTTATGGACATAGTTTTTCAGATAAAATATTTATGCTAAGAATATTCATTTGCATATATGCTTAAAAGGAGAAGAAAAATTAAAAGACTTATTAAAAATTTCTAAAAATCTTAGGAGAATTTTCAATTTTAGCTTATGATTTTTTTGAACAAATTAAATTTAAAATTATATCAATTTTAGCCTTCCCATTTACGTTTTATCAAAATTCTTGACTAAAACACTATTAACCCATATCTAATTTTATTTAGTTATTTCTAAAATACAATGGACAAATAAGACTTTTATTTGCATGGTCAAGACTAAAGAATGAGATTTTATCCTTTTTTTTTAAACTTCCAATTTGATTGTTTATTTTAAATACTTAAAATGGTTTGCTAGTTTAAAGAAATACATTCTTTTTTTTTTTTTTCACCTTTGATCATATAACAAAAATTATTACTTTTTCATTATACATTGAAAATTAAAAGATCAATCCTCATTCCATTTTATTTTGATTTATTATTACTAATTTTACTCACATGTGATTAAAATCTAAAATTGATAGTTAAAATAAAAAAAAATGATATAAAATTGGGGGAAAAAAAAGAAAAATTCAATATTTTTAGAGCAATTAAGCCAATCACAAAGTCACGGCGCCAAAATATATTTCATTCGATGCATGGACATGGATAACATGTTCATCCTTCAGTCATTACGTAACTTTTTCCATTTCAAAGCTATCCATTTGAAGATTTCATCTCATTAAAAGCCTACCGCTGCAATGAGCTTCAAGGAAAATCTATGGTAACTATTTATGCTTCAGAAAATCTAGGGTTAGGTTTGACCTGTCCCACTCCCAAACAACTTTGCAATTTTCTTTCTTTGTTATATCATCTTCTTGAGGTAGGATATCCCTTGTAAAGACTGCAATCTGAGAAGCAAACCCTGGTTCAACATCAGCAGAACCACCAACACCATCGAACTCAACACTGTAGTTGTGCTTTTCCGCTAATTCAGACGCCCAGTTACTGAACTGCTCTCTTGTCCACTCAAACTTGTGATCATGGTTGCGAAACTTACATGATTGCGACTTGGTTTTATCATCTGGATCCTCATCTTGGTTTGTGACACTAGACCCTTGGAGGATCACATTATATTCGTAGTTGGGGGTTGAAACAATAAGAATCTTTGGACAAAAATAACTTAATACAACATCACCAAACAGACAGGCCTGTTCCTCTTCCATATGCTCAATGACCTGCAATTTCTCAAAAACAATAGGTACAGAAACAAGTTCAGTGATGCAATTATGCTTTTGACATTAAATTATTATTATTATTATTATTTTGCTTAAATTATCAAATTTTGCTTATTTATCTCCAAAAGATTCAACATTTTATGTTTTTTCACTTGTTCCATTCCTTAGTTAAGCCCCATCCTTAGCATTTTCACATCCAAGCATCTCTGGAACTGGAAATATATAAATCAATGCCATATATATGCAAAAAAAATTCTCGCATGCTTTTATTCTTTTGCCAAATGATATGCCCGCACACTGTCTATAATGATTATTTACAATTGCAGAATCATGGTTCTAATACTACACATGGATGCCAAAATATAACATTGTATTGCTGAATTCAAGGGCAATAAGTGGAAAGAACTTGGTCACGTCAGCCTTAATGGCCAAATATAAACATATTGCAGGACAAAGAAAAATACAATACCTCTCAGCGAGTGCCCATATCAAATCTGCATAATCGAGAGTCAAAATCTGTAATGGAACCATCATAAAGAACAACAGATTTGATACCTGTATCTGACTTCATGCTTAGTTTTGAGTGTAGTATCTGTAGAAATAACGCTATTTATGGTTCATGGCTGAATCAACTGTGAAACCAAACATCAGAGAAACTTTGTTGGATAACATATAATCAAAATCTTGATTTACTATTGGCCAAAAAACAAAATCTTAATATGCTAACAAAAGGAAGAAATAATATTGTCAGTTTATATGCTCCATGATGCAAAATAATTGATATTGTCAGTTTAAGATCCTTGCTTATAAAAGCGATGGGTATTTCGTTTACATGCAGCCTAGGTTCATTAGCAATATCAATACCTGGTATTTCAGAAAATAACTAAAGTTTCTATCAAGAGAGATTGCCAGGTTTGAGGTATATGAGGAATTTATATATACATATAAAACCAAAATCTTTTGTAATTGCATATGCATATCCATGTTCACTGTCCATGCATGCCATGTAAATTATTAGAATAACTGAATCAGTAGGAACATCCAAAAACCACTTTCTTGTTCACCAAGCCAATCCGTAACTAAACCTATCAAACAACAGAATTAAACCATAAAATATCTCCTCAATCCTTAAAAGAAGCTCCTAAAAAGTAAGCTCCTCAAAGCAGTAAACACTTTGTTAGGAGTAACTACATCAGAAGCAGTACTGATATAATAACGGTAATAATACTAATAATTTTAGCAATGAGTATTATTCAAACCTTGGCAGTACGGCTAAGACTCTTCTGCGATATGTCGACACCAACAATTTTTTCCAAAGATGTTGCGTAATCTAATAAAGAATCCAATAAACTTCCAGACCCACATCCAAAGTCAACCTGGAGAGAAATGAGAGGAGAAAGGTATGTAAAAGCAGAATAGAGAAGATCAACATTACAATTATCAAATGAAAAATTAGAAGACAAATACCAGAGTAGCAGCGCAAGATTTTCGAATGTGTTGCAGGGCATATTCCACCCGTTGTTTTGAAAGTGGAGGACTGAAAAGAGCCTGCTCCATTCTTTCTTCTGGGGGTTCAGTTACACACAACAAGGTTACACAGTAGTCCAAGCAGCAGGCTTCTGCCAAAAAACAATGTTCTGTTAGTCAAATATCAGAGATAGTAATTAAATAAAATAAACAAAATAAATTTCAACTAAAAGTTGATCTACAATAGAAAGTTTCAATAGATTTCCTATAACATGTTCACTCCATCTTGTTTCATTCTATCAATAAAGTTCGGAATAAGTTGTTCACTCAGCTTCCGGCTATGGAGAAGAAACCACACTTTCAGAACTATACTAAGCATTTATCTATGAAATCCCTCTGGACCTTTTTGCACCCTACTAGAACCTGGGATCCCCAAGATGAAACCTCAAGCCCTTGACCATTGAGTATGCCTTCGGAAATAACTGTATGTTCTAATTTGAGAAAGAATATTCTCTAACTAAATCTGCAAATTAGCAGGATAGTTTAAACATTTCCTCAAAACCAACAATTCAATAGTAATTGACTGCTATTTTACCAGTTCAAACACAGATAAAGACTCTGACCAAAAAAAAAAAGAAAAAAATGCAGATAAAGACCTATTAAAGTATCAGACCAGCAAAGAAACTGCACTACCAATATTTCCAGGAAAGTTTAATGATCTCTCTTTTTTCAAAAGAAAAAGGTGATTTTGCTACAGAATTTTTGCAAAGGGTATAGAAGAGATATCCAGAAATTTGGTTTATGCATCAGATACTGTCAGTTTAAAACAACAATATATATTCCATTCGATATATGTTGAATATGAGATATTGAGCTTATTTGGATAAAAATACTTCAAAAATCATTGCTTGAGCTACTAGCTGAATGTATAAAAAATAATGAATGACTGTTACAGCCATATTACCCCTGCAATCCAAGAAATCATGTCATGTGGTGAGGTCATGTAACAGAAACCTTTTAATTCCACAGTTACGTCCAATTCTAACAGCATAGATTGATTTAACTTCTTGTAATACCTAATTACACCTTCGTCATTAATATTGTAGACAAGAAAACACTTCCAACAAAATCAATGGTAAACAATAATTCAGACATTGAATTCATGAATAAATAAATAATTAAATAATTGAACAACTTTCTTGTCAGTTGATACATCAATACTCATAGCAATGTAAGATAATTCCTCAAGGACACCACTCACAGTAAAACATTTAAATTATCATTCAATTTAGGCACATAAACAGAAAGCAGTAACTTCAATTACGGATAACTGGATAAATTTACCAATCATATGTCATGAAATAACTTGTTCTGCAATTGATAGAAATAAAAAGGACACGAAAGTGAGATAACTCACGTGATGATACAACGAAGTAATCCTCCCAGAATCATCGGCTGCAGCTAAAATAAACTCATGAGAGGGCAAGTCCAATCTGAAAACAGTAGACTGACCTAATGACATCTGTGTTAGAACTGCTTCAAGTGGGCAAATCACAGCCCTAGTCCTCATCTCAAACTCAAACTCTTCATTGCTCTCAAGAAGCTCTTTCACATGTTTGTCTTCTATCACCAGAGATGCAGAATAACTTATACATAACAAAGATCCATTAGATGGACCAACACAAGAATCTGAACCCTCTATTCTCAAAGAGTAAAAATCTTGTCCTGGTGAACCATATGGCATATTCACACTATTAATTTCTGGTAATTTCCTGCCTTGTTTCCCTATGCTAAAGATTATGAACAGATGGACACAGCAAAAACTCTTTGTAGAAGTTTTCAGGATAAAATTGAATGTCAAAGGCATTAGCAGAATAGGTTAGTTTTTCCACAGGCATGCCAAGGTCCTTAAAATATTCACTCAACCACGAAAGAACTTTCAGAGAAGCATTATGGATAGAATCATTCTGCTTCTTATAAATTTCTTTAGGTGAACACTCAATGATCAAATCCTGACACTTGGAAAATATTTTTACTTCAGATCTAAACATGATTCCAAATTCCACTGATTCTTGATCACCAGTAGCAGTGCCTATTCCATTTGCATATTCTTTCTTCTGGTCAATTGCTTCTGTGACTTTCACCTTCTTGTGCGATCTTGATAAGTATGGTGCTTCTGATGGTAGAGTTATACTGGAGAAAACAGGTTTTGATAGCCGGTGCTCCCGGCAGAATGAACATAGGATTTCCCTTGGGAAGGAACCCCTCCAATTTGATTTTGTGGTGAATCCGAGGGCAATTCTGCTGCAAGTATTGCTTCCCTCGATACCTTGTAGTTTCCACTTGGCATCTTACTTACAAGCATCCTATAGAAGTCCATCCAAGTATGATTAAATCAAGGTTAAAATTAACACTCAATGATCAAATCCTGACACTTGGAAAATATTTTTACTTCAGATCTAAACATGATTCCAAATTCCACTGATTCTTAATCACCAGTAGCAGTGCCTATTCCATTTGCATATTCTTTCTTCTGGTCAATTGCTTCTGTGACTTTCACCTTCTTGTGCGATCTTGATAAGTATGGTGCTTCTGATGGTAGAGTTATACTGGAGAAAACAGGTTTTGATAGCCGGTGCTCCCGGCAGAATGAACATAGGATTTCCCTTGGGAAGGAACCCCTCCAATTTGATTTTGTGGTGAATCCGAGGGCAATTCTGCTGCAAGTATTGCTTCCCTCGATACCTTGTAGTTTCCACTTGGCATCTTACTTACAAGCATCCTATAGAAGTCCATCCAAGTATGATTAAATCAAGGTTAAAATTAACTATAATGAAAAAGATAACAGAATTGTGAGGAAATCATGAGAGAGATACAGCCTAAAGCAACCATGAAAAGGTGAAGGTAGAATGGAAAAGAAGATGTTGAAAACTGATAATATCAGAAAAGACCTGTAATATGATTGTAGGGATACATCTTCATGGAAAAGATCTTTAGACCTTCATGTGTAACCAATTGATGCCATGATTGCATCACCATGTATAACTTGATTGCAGAAGTAACTTGCCCTTGCATTTAACAATCCTTCCAATTCTACATCATTTGCTGACGGGTCTAATACAGATGATTCAGGAGCAGCAAAGTACAATCTTGTCTCAGAAGAAGCTTTACCGAAGGTCCTGCTGATGAAAATAAAACAAAATACAAAAAACAGTGAGGATTTCTCTAAGGACTTCACTTTGCAAAAAACAGTGAGGATTTCTCTAAGGACTTCCCTTTGCACAAAATACACATTAGATTTATACTTCTCTAAATCATAACTTGCACCTACCTTGAGAGTAGAACCTTGTTTCCATTCATCACACCCAGTTTTTGTGCTATAACATCCAGGTAATACCCAGCTGACGAAATGTTAAGACTTATTTGTTGAATAGTCTTATCCAAAGAGGATGGAATGTGTACAGCTTCAACCCTTATGCTATCTGGGGAATCCAATTTCTGAATATCTAGTGATTCTATGACCTCTGAAGGGTAAGGATTTCGTTTCTGGATTGAAAGCTGCCCCTTGTTGATGATGACCAATCCAGACAATCTTGCTGCTGCTTTCATGAGAATTGATAAAGCCAAGTAAGGGCTTGATTCCAACTTAGGATCAAGTAATTTACAAAGACTATTTAATCTTGCATCGCAGACAGCAACAATAGAAGCTGGTACTGAACCACTGAAGTCACCATTTCTCTGCAAAGCTGCTCTAAGGTGACCACACAATGGGTGAAGAGATTGGAGGAACTTTACAAATCGTAGAAAATAAGGCACGAGAGTCAGAGTAAAATAAACTAGCTTGAATATAACAGAGATAAAAAATGCTCTCATGAAAAAACAAAAATTTCAAATAAACTATAAACATATAAGCATATACTTAGAACCAGTTGATATCATTTTGGCCAAAAAGGTAATGCAAAAGAAACGTAGAATAACAAAAACATTACAAAATTTCCATTTATCTAATTATATATATAAAAACTTTCAATACTCATGTTGCAGTTTTTTCTGAAAAGCATAAAGAATAGAGTTTATAAACCAGCATTCCAGCATTGCTTATTTTGCATGATAAATAAGTGAGTTAACCCTATTTTCCAACAAAATATTCTGCAATTTAACCGGAGGACTAAGATGAAAGTTGATCTAAATACAACCTAACACCAACAGGTAACAAAGGCTAAATATACTTGGGGAGTATCATCATGATGTATAATGACAGACAGGTATTGTCTGAACATAGTAGTGAAACTGTTAATTGAATTCAGGGAATGAAAGCTTGGAACAAACAACACTTGAATTTCTTAGTTAATTTAATGAGAAATCAGAACACTCAAAGCCATCTAAAAATCAAATAAGTGAGAAATGGAAATAATAATATGGAAAGAGTGTAAGGCCTTGACACACACTGAGAAAGCATAATGTTCATGTTAATTTATAACTCTAACATTATGCTTTTTATATTAATCACAAGTAAAAAGAATGCCTTTTTTTTCTTTTATGCAAATAAAACTAATTGCATGCTTTTTGGTGTTAATCTAACCATTTATTTCCTTGTAGCTCATTTTTTCCTAATAAAAAAAAATTTGAAAGGATTTTCTCATTCTGCAGAAAGCAAGCTGTTCAGAATTCATTTCTATGCAAACCTCGTCTGAGAATAGATATGTTAGACGATCAATTAAAGCAGCCCACGGATCCTGTTCGGTTGGATTCTCAGCTGCAGGATTTATGCCTAGCTGCAACAGAGAGAAAAATAAATCACATAACTGGAGGAGGAGAAATTCAGATCCTCCTTTACATAAGTCAATATAACTTCTGCACAAGCAAGCAAAAAAATAGACAAAGAAAATATTGATTTAACTAATACACTGTTGGTACAACGGCATTGAAGTTGTCTCTAGGACTGAAAGGTCTTGAGTTTGAGTTCAGGCATAACCAAATTTACCAAAAAAATGATTTAAAAAATTTAGGAGAAAAAGCTGAACAGTGAACACCAACATCATCACATCTATCCCCATAACCAAATGTACCATCCAAAGAACTAGTTAACCTTATGAAGCAAAACATGTTACTATGTTTCATATGAGTTGAATTAGGAGCATTAATGCATATATTGCAACTTTTGGCAATAAAAGGGGTAGAGATGGAGGTGGAGTTGGCTTAGGGGTGGTGTAGGGAGTCCCATAAAAACCACACTTCAAATATCTAGGATCTATCATTCACATGCAATGGATACGTAAGAGGGACGTTACCTTAACCATGTATCTCAATCATTCTAATTGCAGCATGTAAACAGAAGGACAATTGGCACAGCAAGATGGAAAACAATACAGCAATTAAGCAACAAGAAAGAGACACAGCCAGCAAATACCTCTTTGGCATAAGCTCCATACTTGATATTGTCTGGCAGTTCTGGAAAAAAAAAATTGTTGCTCCTAATACTATGTTAAACTAAACAAACGCCTAATATACAAATCCATGCATGTTATTGATAACATAAAACTGACCTACATGCATATGCTTTGATCAACTTAGTGACATGTGCAGGCATGCATATTTGCTTATAGCAACTGGTAATTGACAACCAAAAGCACTTAAAGTAACACTCTGAAACATTAACATTAAATATGAGGAGGAGCAATCCAAACAACGGATAAGATCAAGAGCAACCATAGAAAATTCATTCAAATATCCATCTTAATAAAGTTGATTGATACATTATCAATAGTATAGCTCAAACACAAGATAGCACATGCAGCTGCAGCTAGCAATAAACTAAAGAGGCTGAAGCCTACCTTTTTCAAAGTCATCTCAGAAGCACATTGCTCAGCATCCTTCTTTTTTTTAAAGGTGCCTGACACAACAAGAAGTTCAGGAAGTTCTAAGCTGCAGTGAAAAAGAGGAGGGCCCTTCTGAGGGATTGCCAAGCCTGGGCATTCATTCTGTGTAGATTCATGCGCTTCTTCTACCTTATAGCATGCTTTGGTACCAAACTTTTGGTATATGATAGCTTTAGGTGTAAGGTTTGTTTTTGTTGCAGTGCCTACTGGGTATCCACTACTTTCCATCAGCAAGCTCCCGGAGACAGAGTTAATAGACTTATGAATTAACAAAGTCCTAACTTATATCCTGCACATACTGAAATTCAAACAAAAGCAAAAAACATTCATAAGTCATCAAGGGCAATAGGTTATACATTCTAAGAACTTCAAAAAACTATATTACGGTAGTATAATGAAATAACATGCCCGTTTGTAGAACATTAGATATCCTTATATTTTATGGATGTGTAGCATTTAATATCAAAGCTAAGCTTCGAAAATTTAGAATTCCGAAGTTATTTTTAAATCTAAACTAATTCAATTACTTTTAGACCAAGAGATAACACCAATTTCAACAAACAAACAAAGAAGCCAAGGTCTTCAATTAACAAGAAAATAAGCTAACTTTTCTCCCCGAGAACCTTTTCTTGTTCGTGTACAATCATTTATTTGCCGTCTCTGTATGGGTAACGTATAATAACAAAATTGAAACCAAATATAAGTAGTGAAGCAACCAAATTAGAATGAATAAATATGAAAATTAAAAGAAAAAAGCAAAAGATATTGAAAGCCCAGGAAAAAAAAAGCTTGAAAAACACCATTTTTAAAGGAATTTTCAAGAATTGCGAGGAACCCACATGCAAAGATCAAAACTTCACCATGAAATTTCAAAATACGCCAAGCGATGGTCATTGAGAAAGAAGAAGAGAGACAGAGGTAGAGAGAAATGATATTACCTATAGCAATGAGTTTCCAGTCCTAGTTTGCTTGCTGTAAACTGTGAAGAGAGAGGGAGAGTGGGAGAAACGAGGGAAAGACGAGTCTTCATGGCCATTGTATATATATTTATATACGAGTCTTTATATAAATATATATATATATATATATATCTCAACAATAAATTTTTTTTAAGAATAGGCATTCTGTCGTCCCTTTTTTGGTACACAGTATTATATGATACACACTCGTCATAAACATTCTTTCGTCCCTTTGTCAACTGCCAAATTTTATTAAATTAAATTAACTTATAATTTTAAATTTTATTAAATTAAATTAACTTATAATTTTTTTGAGGAATCGATCGATTCTTAATTTTAAATAGTTCAATTAATTAATTAAATTAAATATTTTTATTTTATAATAAAAAATTATATTTATAATAAAAAATTAATATGATTAAATAATTAAACAAAATTTATTAAAAAACTAAAAAGTAATTAATAATTAATTAAATAATTTTTTTAATTTTTAATTAATGATTAACTGTCCGAACAAAAATAATTAACTCGTTAAATAAACTAAAAATTATATTAATCTAAATTTATTAACCGAACATATCAATATTTAATATTTTTATTAATCAAATTAAATTTTTAATAAGTTAACGGATAAATATTCACTCTTAATTTTTATAGGCTAGAAACCCATAGAGGGAGAGAACTTCTTTGGCAAGTCGAGAAAAATGATTCCAATTCTTCAAATTTTATTAATAATAAAAAAAAAAATCTCTCTTAAACCTTAAGTTAATGTCAGATGTTCAAGAAGTTGAACAAAGAACTTGCTAATAAAGGTTAGAAATCCATACTTGAAATGTGATTTAATAATGAATAATATTGAATGGTATAATATGATATACTATTAATATTTTTATTTAATTTGATAGTAATATTTTAATATATTATATAAATAAAAAATTATTTATTGATATATATATATATTTAATATTTAAAAAATTATTTTAGATATTTTTGACATACAAAATTATAGAATTATTTGAAATATAAAATTATAGAATTATGAAAAACCAGCAAATTAATAATTTTGAAAATCTACGATTTTCAAACAATGAAATTAACATGAAAAATCATACTATGTACTATAAAAATTAAAACAAACAAGAAATGAAATTATACTACACATGATAAAATCATAATAAAACATTAAATAAATAAGGTTTTTGAGAAAGAGAGAACTTCTTCGGTTACGAGATAATCACATACTCCATTCCGTTTTTTTTTAAAACAACTATATAACTCCTTAATATATTTATAATTCTTTTATACTTTAATTCTTCTCATTTTAAAATAGTTTTTTTTATTTAGATTTATTTATTTTCTTTATTTATATAATATGCTAAAAATTAAAAAAAAATTAGATTGATTTGTAATGATTTATATTTTTTATTTTATTTAAAAATATTATCATTTTTAAATTAAAAATAGTGTTACGTGCTCAGATTCTTTTTTTAAAAATTATATATAATTGAGTAATTTAAAAATATTTATTTGGAAAATGGCAATTCTTCATGCATGTGATTTGCACTAATTAAGCCATACTGGCCTTTTGCAGTCTAGAATTGTATGGATTAATCACCTTATAACTAAATTTATAAGAATCATTTTTAGAGAAAAGAAGAAAAGAGGCAAAGACAGGTGCTTTATGGAGCCTCATACAATGATTCTTATCATTGCCATAGTGCCGTGAAAAAGGTAAATATAACATGATTGTTAGCATTTCATTTTAGTATTTATTTAGCCACTGCTAACCCCTAAAAACACAAAGCCACAAGTTGATAACTAGATGATGCTTCAATTTTCGAATATTGAGCACAAGGTCTATCCAGCACTTCATGGTGAGGGTCACTCTTATTATTGCTTGTACTTTGCCAAAGACCCCAGCTTGGCCCCATGCAGAAAGCATCTGCTTCACCCTTTGCTTGAGGATCTTATACTATCAATGGCACTCATTGACAAAGCTACTGCTCATCCTTGCCAAAGTAATAATGCCGGAAAACACAGGAGAAATCTTTCATTTCATGACCATTCTCGCAGAGTTCTGTGTATCTGCAGAAAACAGTAGTTCATCAGTATAGCACAGTCCAACTTATTGAGATTGTAATAAAACTTTCGAGTTTTTTTCCGCATTCATGTGTAGTATTTTACATGATATGAAGCAAATGAAATGGAGAACATAAATCTAGCATTTAAAGAATGCTTTGAAGTTTAGGATTTCAAGAAGTTCAGTAGACTTGCACCATTCTATTTTATGATAGCTTGTAAAGTTTATTAAAAAGTGCATCCTCCAATACTTATCAAGTATGCAAGAGCAATTGGGTTGCAACAAATTGTTGTTGTTGGAAAGTTACTATAGCAATGGCCATGGCTTCAGGAAAGATAACTTCAGAAGTGCATAGTAGTTCAAATCTTCTAGATATATTGTCCTAGTATACGAATATGATGAAGATTTCAGAACAGTTCGACTTAAATCAGCCAGAACTAAGTTTACTCA